>JALPQD010000446.1:515299-741480 GCA_023101885.1 Typhlomys cinereus
AGCGCTGCGAGGCAGGCTGACCTGGAGTGCTGTAGGCAGCGGTCATAGGACCGTGCCGTTGGAAGCAAGAGTACGCCACACGGCGGCGGTGACTTTGGATGGGCCTTAGGGAAGGGACAGCATCATGTGACTGGGCATGTTTGAGCCCTGGGTGCAGACCTCTCAAGACAGACCACAGGTATGGTGGCCGCGGCGGCCACAGGCCTCTGAGCCACTAGAAGGATGGAAGTACAGCCCACAGAACTGAGGACTGTCAGTGTGGAAGGAATTCAAATCATGGGTAGAGGAACATTCTAGAAGCTGAGATCTCAGAGACAGTGCTGTATCTATTCTGAAAGCTCTTAGCGTTGTTCAGCAGTAAAACAGTTCCAGGGCTACCACCTGGTGTGGCCGTTACTCTTTATGTTGCTGTGAGACGCCACTCCAGGTCAAGCAACGTAAGGGAGAAAAGGGAGATTTATTCAGTTAATGGTTCCAGAGGGAAGACACAGGCCTTACGGTGGGCAAGGCACGGCTTGCTGGCAGAAGCCAGAGGTGGTCTAGGTCATGTCCACAAGGAGAGCTGCAAAATGGGCGGAGCTACTTCTCTGGAAGCAGGGCGGGGCCAATCAATCTCAAGGTGTGACTGCCTTCCTCCAGCGCGGCTCCGCCTCCTAAAGGTGCCATGACCTTGCAAATAGCTGAAGATTCAAACACATGAGCCTGTGGGGACAGCTCACATTTCAGACCATGACAGTTGGTCTGGCTTTAAATGTTGGGGTAGTGTTCTTGGTGCCCCTTTCAGGGGTTCCTACAGTAACCCTCAGGGGGCTCGTCTTCCTTTCCCATTCCCTTCCATGTCACATGTCACATGTCATATGATGACAGCATTTTATAATAATAAGCAGACCCTTCCACTACAACGCAGCATCACATGCAGCAACTAGCTGGAATTCCGGGAGCGTCTGGCAGTTTCTCTGGGATGGGACTCTTTGAGCTGAGTCTTTGGGCTGCACCCTTAGCTTCACAAGAGCTGCTTCTACCTTCCAGCCCACCTCGTAGACGGATGTTCTTTCCATTGGCTCTTGGCTCTGCTCTGACCATCTGGTCTGGTCAACAATCGGCACAGGCTTTTCATGAAAGATCAAGGTTCACCATCGTACACCACAAAGACAGCCGTGGAAGAGGATCTCAAATCCAGGATGGCGATCGCTGAAGCCACAAGGTGGCTTAGAGGACCATACTCAGAACGGCAAAGTCCAGCAAAGAGTCCCTGGACTCTCCCCCAGTGCCGTGCTTCCCGGAGTCCCCGCTTGTGACTTCTCTTAGAGTTTGCTCTTCACTATGGAGTATTACTGTCTGTCCTCTGTCACCACCACAGAGATCCGCTGACTGTCACAAAACCACTTCTTGTGACACTTGGCAAGGAGTATCAAGGTATGTCGAGACCCCCTCTCCCCCCAATAAAAACCAAACCTAGAATGAGCAAGGGGGACCTTCTTGCTTCAGGACTGTAACCCACAGCACCTGACTTGGGACTTTTACATTCTAGTGCCTGGGCACACAGATTTCTGTGACGCCAACTACCCCGTCAGAGCCAAGTCAAGGGGCTCCTCCCAGGGGACAGCCTTGTCACTGGAACCAGTCCCATGCGACTAACATGATTTAAAGCTCCGAAGCCTCGCCCAAGAGGCTTCTGGCCCAGGTGAGTGTGTTTCTTGGGCCTGCCTCTGACTCGCATCTACGCTCCTTTGAACTTCGATCAATGGCGGAACCTGGGACGTTGTTTGGACTTCCCTTGCCAGTTTCTAGCCTCTCCCCCTTCCCCACCGTGTGCTTGCAGGTCAGACAGTCGGGCTTTGTTCTGTGAATCACTGCCCAGAGGTTCAATTAGCTCTGGCTTCGGCCGCCCTGTGGCCGGGGTGAGAGGACTAAGGAGAAACAGGAGGAGGGAACAGGAACTTTCAGGCATCTGAGGAGGGAAAGCCAGACATGCCAGGGGAGCGAGGTGCCAACAGCGGGCTGGGAGCTGAGGGATTAGGGTGCTGGGACGGTGGCAAAGAATGAAGTCACCCAGGCTCAGCCGCGGACTCGGGCGGCTGCTGGCATCCAGGAGAGAGCGGGAGAGCAAGAGAGAGACGATTTCAAAACAGTCTTCCTTACCGAGGAACAATGGATCCCAAATGCAAGTCTGATGGGCCATAAAGGGTCGCAAGGCTTCCTTTGAAGTCTGACATCGCTGAGCAAATTCCCATCCAACCCACAAGGAGGAAGGTGGGGAGGGCAGAAGGAGAAAGTGATTTATCCCAGCAATAAAGGCACCGCAGAGCCAGCTGAAAACTGTCCATTGCTTTCAGCACAAACAGAAAGGCAGTCACACACCTGACTCAAGAAGAGGGAGGGACATTGAATAGGCAAACACACAAATGACTGAGCTCTGTGGGGTCTGGAAGGTGCCGTCCTTGCGGATAGCAGGTAGCGTTCCTTAGTACACAGGAAAGTGTTCCCAGGCACAACCAAGATTCCTGCTGGGCATTGACTCCTCTACTCTATGCCCAGGTGGCATGGAAGCCACAGGGTTCGCCAGCCTGGGTTTGGTCTCCTGTGTCAGATGAGGTGACTTCCTCTGGCCCTCTTTCCGTCCTGAAGGATTTATGCTCTCTGCTCCAAGGAATTCGCGCTCATTCTAAGCTAAGTCCATGAACACATCCAACAAGGATGGACCCCAACGGAAGTCTGGGCCTAGGACAGCCTCGACTTTATGTCTGATGTTCGTCCTGCCTTGCCCAGTGCCCCCACATCGTTCAGTATTTTCAAAGGGTGCCCTGACACTCGCCCGGGCCCCTCCCTTCCTTCCGCAGGGTCTTCTCACCTCTCGTCCTGTGAGCTATGTCACAGCGATCCTGTCTGGAGAGAGAGTCTTGGTAAGTTAACTAGCTAAAGGGAACTCGTCCTGGGCTGGGAGTGGGGGGCTCGACGTAGACTTACTGGTGTGGTCACATGTCACGGGGCCAGAAAGAAGAAACGAAGGACTGGGACGGGGTAGGGTGTGTGTGTGTGTGGGGTAAACCTCAGGGGTTAAAGCTGCTACCTCACAAGCAGAAGAACCTGTTTAGATCCCACATAAAAATGCTAGACAGAAATGGCAGCAGCGGGGCTGGAGAGGTGGCTCAGGGCTTAAGCCTCTGCCTTGCAGGCGGAAGGTCCTGAATTCGGATCCTAGATCCCACGTATAGACGCTGGGCGGAAGCGGGGGGCGGCCTGCGTTTCTGGTCCTGGTGGGCGGAGCCTGTGAATCCCGGGGCAGAGTAAACAAGGAGGAGGTGGAGGCGGCCATGGTGGTTCCCGAATTCGTCCATGATTCTACACACACACTCATACATACACATACACACGCACACATGTGTGCGTGCGCACGACTGAATAAATAAATAAATTAAAAAAAAAAAAAAAAGAAATGGCAGCAGCCTGTATCTCCGGCCCTGGAAGGCAGAGCCTGGGAAACCCCAGAGCAAAACAATGAAGCGGAAGAGCAACTCAGGATGACTTTCTATGTCATCCTTGGATGGCCCAGGTATACGCACTCGCGTGTCCTCTTGCACCATGAATACACACACACACACGTGTACCCTCCACACACATGTACACCCACCCACATCCACGGGAAGGGACGGAGACAAAGACAATGATTTCCAAGCGCTGCTGAAGGTGCAGGATGGTGTGATGTGGCCTGAACCGAGGACACTTTCTCTGCCAGCCACCAGCAGACCGCAAGAGGCAGCCAGGGACCCTGTCTAGAGACGCCCTGCCGAGTCTGGATGCTCAGTCTTCAGACCCTTCGCTTTCAGCTGCGACTGTCACGGCAGCTTCGAGGAAGCCACAGTCCCTGCGGACACGGAGGCGGCTGCTGCTGCAAGGAGCGGGCGCCCCGACCAGGGCATGAGTCACATTCCGGCAGCTGGACTTGGGGAAGCCTGGAGGTCATCACCTGGTGCCTCGGTTTCCCTTTTGAAACAACAGAGCCCCAGAGCGTCCAGGAGTCAACAGGGTTCTAGCCAGTGGGAGGGAGGGTGGATGAGGCAGAAAGCCTGAACATGGCTCTGGGTCACATTCTAGAACTATCCACACAACACTCATTCAGCAGACAGGTGACGGTTTCAGCAATTTCTGGAAACTTCCTTCATGAGAGATAACAAGAATGAAAGACCCAATAAGTCTAGTGGCGATGTCCAAGCAACGATCACATGTTCACACGCATGTCCTGGTGGTGGACTCGCGGCGCCTGACCAGCTCACACTCAGTTGGTCTTTGGCCCGGCTCTGCCAAACTCACAGGGCCGCCTGACCCGTGGCTAGAGGGACTTTTCCAAGTCTGGTTTCTCCATCGCTTGCCTGGCAATAAAAAGGGCGAGCACGTAGGCAGCCTGCCCGGACCTTGAAGGGAGGGAATGTGGAGGCTCCTGGGGCCAGGTGCCCCCAGCCAAGCGGCCAGCTAACTTAGTGGCACAGCTGCTGTCTCAAGCTGTTCCGCATAGTCCGATCGGCAATGGCAACAGTCTATCCCGCCTATAGGCTAATAGGATCTCTCTCTATATATTATGAAGAAAAAAGTTGACTATGATCAAGGCTGCATGCTGCAGGGCCGATGCCACCCACGAGATTTTTGTACATCGTGGAGGCTGAGCGTTGCTTAATAGTGGGGATGTAATATCTGGTGTCATAGAATCACCTGCTTTAGTCATGTTTCTCTAGAGTCACAGAAATCAACAGATGTAATAAAAGGGTTGTTGAGTTGGCTTACTAGTATGGCTGGGGTATCCCCCGATGGCTGTCGGTAGCTGCTCAGTCCAGTAGTCCACTGGGCGACGGCTGAAGGCTGGAGGATTCCTGGAGATTCTTTAGTCACGTTGAAAACTTGGAGGGTTGAAGGGCTGGAGGGCTGAAGAAACGAAGAAACAGGGCAGCAAGAGGGAAAAGCGTTTTCTAGCACAGCTTTGGAGGGTCTCTCCTCTTCCCAGCCTCCTGTTCTGTGGCTCCTTTTATCTGGTTCACTACTGGGAGGGTCCAGTGAGATCTAAGGAGGTTCCCACTGGATCCCCAGCTGGCCTTTATATTGTAAATGTATTGATCCAGATAATCTCTTCAGGTGGTCTCAGCTGATTCCAGGTGTGGTCAAGTAGACACCCAAGGTTAACTATCACAACTGGGAAATGTTGGGGTGGGGAGGTGATGTGAAGAGAAACAAAGGGACCAACTTAGGTCAGTGACCACGGAGTGGGGAAGAGTTGGACCCAGGATAGCAGTGCCGTCCTGAAGGGAAGAAGCTGAGGCTCCGACGAGCAGGTCTCAGTGGCTGAACCATCTGTTATACCACGGGAAACACGTGAGAAAGACACGGGAGGACACTGGCGTGGAGGTGAGGGACTAGGAATGGACAAGTTTGAATCTGGGCCCCTTTGGATTACGCGTGTGAGATCACGTACACAGATGCATAGGACAGCGTGTAGCTCAGATAACAGCCAGACTAGAGGCAAGGACGGGGGAGGAGAAAATGGGGGGCTAGGGAGGAGGAGTGTCAGTGAGTTGAAGGCATAGTCCTGTGGGGGATAGCATTGGCCCCCATCCAGGAGGAAACACGGCGGCAAGCCACAGCCTCTGTCCCATGCACAGTTATGTCTCTGCCCACAGCGGTCAGGCTCTGGGGCATTGTGCTGTGTCCATCCGTGCATATGACGTGCTCACGCGTTTAAGTTTCTGGTAGCCACAGTCATGGAAGTAAGATGAGTCATGGGAGGTTTACCCTATTGATATTTTTATTTAGCCCATTGTAGCCAAATACGTTCACTTCAGCATGCATTCCATATCTCAAGCTGCTTATGCAGTAGCTTGCAATGTCTCTTTCCTCAGTATGTTTGATGTTTGGTATGTAGTTAGCACTATAGGCCTGGCTCAGCTCAGACCACCCTCGCTCGAAGCTCATTAGCCACATGATGTACTGGGGGCTGCAGGACATCAACGAGTTACCTCATAGATCAGGGGTTCATCTCTGTGGCCCTTCATGAGGGTGTTTCAGAGAAGAGGCTGTTCAGGGTCAATCAGAAAGAGCGACATCCTCTGCTAGACTCGCTCATGACAGGATCGATTTCTTGAACTCTGAGCCACATCACAGAGTATCGTGGTTAATGTCAATCGTCACCTTGACAGAATCTAAAGTCACCTGAGCGTGTCTGTGAGAGTTTCTGGACTGGGTTCGTTGAGATGGGAAGATCCACTGCGGGTCACACCGTTGTGTGGACCAAGGATCCTGCACTGAATACAAAGGAGGCCGAGCTGAGTGCCAGCATCTGTCCTCGCTTTCCAGCTGCAGATGCCATGTGAGCTCACATTCCTGCAGCCAGGCCTTCCCTGCCCTGCTGGACGGTACCCTCAAACCGTGAACCCGAAGCAACCCTCCCTTCCACGGGTGGTTTGTCATGCATTGTGTCACAACAATGAACAAAGTCGCTCGTATGAGAAGCGTTGGTTTGAGGCCCCGCGCCCCAGCCGTTCTAAGACACCAGACCGAGCCCCGGGATTAAAACATTTGGTGACATCCTTGTCTTTACCACCCACTTCTACAAAAGACGAACTAATCTTAATATTGCCAAGCCTGTTCCGAGCACATACGTGTCCATTACTGTACCCAGTACGCCACGGAGACTAACCAAGATGTTGGAATTGTTGTTACCCTTATTGGCTCAGAGGAGTCACCTGGCGTGACTGAAGCTACCCTGCAGCGATGGATTTCCAACCCGCAGGCTCTTACCTCTACACCACAGCATCTTCCTCCATCCGCCAGAGGAAGGGGAAACAGAAATCGATGTTGGTGTTGGACCTGAGGGGGACGGCGGCATGGATTCTGAAGAGACTCGTGGGATAGGTTGCCGGAGCTGGTGAGACTTTGCCTGGAAGTCGGGTGGCACTAGTCGTGTGGAACTGGTGAGGGTGGGGGTGTGTTGCCACCTAGACGTGGGCTGGAAGGGGAGGAGGTCTTGAAGTGGGTCCGTATGGCCGGACGTGGGAGCGTGTGTTGGTCAATTGTTGGCTCTTTGTTGGTGGTTGGTTTGTTTCCCAACTCCTTTCCCCGGTTGCCCTGGCCCGGCGAACCCATTGGCGTTTGTGGTGGGTAGCATGTACGGTAACCACGCAGCCCCTGAGGTGTGTTTGTTGTGTGTGGTGTTGTCCCTGACACGGGGAGGGTCTTTGCGTCGTGGTTGGTCGTTGTCTCGGGGGACGGGGGGCAGGAACAGAGTTGGGAGACGGCGCATGCGGCGTTTGTCGGCGAGAGGGGACGGAAAACAGATATGTTGTTCTGCCGGGGGGGGACGGGAGACCCCAGGGGGACGCGGCGCAGGGGTAGGGGGGGTTGTGGACAGCAAAAGCCAACGCCAGCAGGCGAGAAGGGGGAAAGGCCCGCCAGCCGGAGGGGGAGGGAAGGGGGGCGGGCAAACGCCAGCGAAAGCAACGCGAAACAGGGCAAGGCCAGGGAGGAAGGCGCGCAAGGTGTGGGGGAAGGTCAGGGTAGGAAAGAGACGGAGTGGGTGCAGCCGCCGGGGCACCGGGCGGGGGCGGGGGGCTTGGAGCGACAACCCAAGGTAAAGGGGGCGTGAGGGGTGTGAACAGCCCAGTTGGGGGGGGAGCGGTTGAAGGAACGGACCCAGAATATGTGTAAGGGAAGGGTTGTGTAAGTTTTGGACGTGTGGGTCCCGATACGGCAGCGAGTAGTTGTAGAATCCAAGGCGTAGGGCGGGCGTGTGGCGTGAGCAGGGGAGAGGGGTGGGTTTGAGGACAGAACGGAAAACGAGGTGACGTGCCGGGGGGCCCCACGGGGAGGGGGGCAGGAGGGGGCGAGGGGCAGGGGGGTGGCGGCGTGGCGACGTGGGTTGCCGTTGTAGTGGCGGTGCGGACGGCCGTGCGGGGTTGTCCTAGGAGGGCAGGGAGGTGAGCGGAGGTGGGCGCCGGGGGGGGGCCAGCGGCCAGCGGGAGGCGGGCAAACGCAGGGCGCCCGGACGCAAGGCGGGGCGCACCCCCCGAGGACAGGGCAAGGGGGGAGGAACAACACACAGGAGCGGGGAAGGGGGGGGAGGGAGAGGGAGGGGGGGGGGCCAGGGGCGAAAAACAAACCCCGGCGGGGCCGGAGAAAGGAAAGGGAAGCACCAGCCCACAGGGGACAACGCGAAAACGGGCCAACACCCAGGGGGGACCCCCCCCCGCAGAGCGGGCGCGGGACCAACAGGGGAGGTGGGTTTTGGTGTGCGTGTGGGGTTATGGTGGGGCTGGGTGGGTGGGGTGGGTGGGCGGTGTTGTGGGGGTAAGGTGGTGGTGGTGGGGTGTGCTGTCAGGCAGAAGGGGTCGTGTGGATTGGGGTTGTGTGGTGGAGTGGGCCTATGGGCGCGGGGTGAGCGGGAGGTGATAACTGGGTCAGGGGGGTGGTGGGGGGGGGGCGGTTGATGTGCGGTATGGGCGGGGCGGGCGGGGTTGGGGGTGGGGTGCGCTGTGTGTTCGGTGGGTGTGGGCGGGCGGGGGGGGGGGCGGGAGCCGGGCAAAGCCCAGAGCGAAGCAAAAAAGGAGGGAGAAGCAGGGCAGGAGAAGGCCCAAGATCGTCCCGTGGTGTGGGTCGCAGGGCGACAGTGTGTGGGGTGACAGCAGCGGGGGCTGGCGGGAGACAACACACACAGGGGTTCACACACACTACACACGATCAGTCGTGGAGACGGGTGTAGAGCCGCACAGGGGGGGTGCACAGAACGGCGATAGGGAGCACAGGGGGCGGCGGGGGGAGGGCGGAGCCTGTTGGTTGGAGGGCCGGAAAAAATCAAGGGGTGTGTGCAGACGCGGGGACGACAACGGACCAGCGTGGGGGGTGAATGGGGTGGGGTGGGCTGTGGTTGGGGTTGGTTGGGGGCGGGATGGTGGTGGTGGGATGTGGGGTGTTGGTTGGTGTGTCGGGTGTGTTTTTGTGTGTTGTCGCGCGCTTTGTGTGGGTGTGGGTGTTTGGTGTGGGTAGGGTGGGGTTGTGGTTGGAGTTTGGTTGGTGGTGGGGGGTGGGGCGGGCGCCGGATAGTGGGGCGACAAGGGCGCCTGTCTCCGTGGGCACTGGATGTCTGGTGGGCCGTCTAGCAGGTGGTGCAAGGCCAATGCAACCCGGGGCCTCCTCGGTCGCTCTCAAGTTGCCCTGGTTGTGTGTAAAAGTCTCTCGCTATGGATGACGGAGCGGCAGCCTCGGGGCGTGTCCTAAGGGTGCCCGAAGAAAAGGGAAGTTGTGCGTGTTTGGTCCTGGGAAGGGGGTGCTGGGGTGGACTCGTGTCTGGGCTCGGATCTGGCGGCGTCTTGCTGTCTAAAATTGTGAGGCAGCTGTGGCTGTGCTGTGATGCGCACAATTCCGGACCATGGGGACTGTGTGCCAGCGTAGGGCGGGGAAGGTGTGGCGGCTGGGGGCATGGGGGTGGTCTGTGTGCTGCGGGGTGGGTCTTAGGGGGGTCTCTGTGTGGGGGCTCGGGCGCGCCGGGAGCCCAGGAGGCAGGGCCGGCAGAAGATGGTCGCCAAGCTGTCGCTCCCAACACGCTTTCTGGGCTACCTGCTTTGCTCAACAGCAAGCACTAGCACAGGCTTTCCTACTGAAGGAGTCTCATCTAGGTGGGATTACACAATGTTACCAGTGGGGTTTGCAAATGAGTTACAGGATCTGGGGAGATGACTCAGTGGCTAAAGCCTTTGCCTCGCAAGCAAAAGAACCTGAATTTGCATCCCCAGATCCTACTTAAAAAATGCCAGGCAGACAGGGCTGTGATCTGCAATTGTGACCCTGGAAGGCAGAGCCTGGGAAACCCCAGAACGAAGGACTAAGGAGGCAGAGCAATCTAGGATGATTCCCAATGTCACCCTTGGGCTTCCACAGGCACGCACACGCAAGTGCCCTCTTGTACACGCACATATGCATATATGTGCACCCACTCACATGCCAAACACACTCATGCAGAATAATAAGTTGCATCACTAGGTACAGAGTTGAAAGATCGCATCTGTCCATCACCCAAATCTTTTTATTGTTATTTCCTTTATTTGTGAGAGTTGTATGAATATGTATACGCATACGTGTGCATGCAGGTGCACTTATATGTGCAGATACACATGCGTGTGTGCCACATTCATGTGAAAGTCAGAGGTCAACCCCTATTATTGTTTTTTGAGACACCAGCCACCCTTTAATTTTGCGACAGTTTCTCAGGCACCTAGAACTCACCCTCTGGGCTCTGCTGGCCGATCAGTGAGCTCCACAGATTTCCCACTGCCGGGACTTAGAATGTATATTGCACACTCACTTCTTATTTTTAACATGGATTTCTGGGGAATCCAACTTAGGTCTTTATACTTGCAAGACGAGCACTTTAACCGCATGAGCCGCCTCCCCTTTGCAAGAATTTTGAAGGCATTTCCCCCTCAGCCTGGATTGTAATGTGCAGTTTAGACACCTCAGCCTGTTCAGCCGGGGGCTGAGAAACCCTGGAAGGGGTGGCCGCCCACAAGAAAGCCACGGCCTTGGGGTGAGCTCCCAGAGACTTCCTGGCTTCAGGAGGTCAGGGATGAACGTCGGGGATGCTATTCCAAGATGGATTTGAAAGGAGAGGGTGACTCATCGCGCAGTTCTCCTTAATGGCATGAATCATCAGCAACTATGACTAAACGTCTCTGTTCCGCCAAACTTTTTCCTTCTCCGTGGATCGGGCTGGTTCGTGTCTTGCAATGGAATGCAGTCGCGCAACTTGGCTTAAAGGTGTTGGATGTAGTGGGTCGTGTTGACAGCCCGGCAGTTGGTCGCGGGTCGCAGCTGCGGATGGGGGTCGGGTTGCTGTTGTCCTGTCGACCCAGTCCTGACTGGCGTGCGACAGGTTCTGTCAGCCAGTGGGGCGTCGAGTGTTCACGTGCAAGCGCGGCATCCCCAGCCGTAGCTGTCTGTTCCACTCAAGCATGGCCCCTTTGGTGGCTGTCGATAAAGATGGATTTATAAGCCCCATCGACTGCTCAGACTGGGAAGTAGCATACTCTCAAAGCACTTCGACTCCTCCACTAGCCAGTGATTTGAAAACAGCCCGGGATGAACCTCGCTTTGCAGGTGGTAGGAGATACATGAATGCACACCTTCCTGGGCTGGGCGATGAATTTGTCCTGTTCTGGAGCCAGTGTGCTTTGCCAGAAGCGAAGTGTTTGTCAACGATGCTGCTGAGACTGGGTGGAACAAAATCCCCGAGCCCCATGAGGGGAACCCTTTTGTTTGCACTAGTGTATCGTGGGCGGATACTTTTTTTCTTTCAGGATTTACGTTCAGGCGTGGGGTCAAGAACCCATTCAATTCATGGGTGTGCACTTGAGTGTCAGGTGTGGTTCCTGGGATGTGTCCTGCTGTAGCAGAGGAAAAAATCTTTGTCCCTCATGGGGATTTAGAGTGAGCGGTCAAAGTGGGGGCAGCCATTGACAGTGCAAGAGCAGGTTGAAGGAGAATATGGTGGGGGAGCGTGGCAGGGGGCATGGGTTGATGGCGGCCACAGGAGATGCAGGCAGGTGACATGTGACTGAGGAGGGTGTTTGCGCCTGCAGGTGGTAGCTAGCAGGGGCTTGGTATAAAAGGGCGCAAGACCAGCAGAAAGAAAAAGAAAAGCCAGTGCCCACTCTTTTCTCCTCCGCTACGCTCACTTCTCAGGAGCATATGCCATGTCCTTTATCTTCGTGTCACTGACTCGTACTCCTTGGCACTGTGATTTATATCACCTGACTTAATGCATGGGCTTCAGAAAACTAACATAAAATCACCATTAAAAAGCTTTATTTTTTCTTTTCCATTTTCATGTGCATCTGTGGTATGTGTGTGTATACATTCGCATAAGTGTTGGCACACACGTGTAGTGTGTACATGCATGTTGAGAAGGGAAGCGGCCATTGGAATCATCCTTGGTCACTCTTCTACCTTATATTTTTTGAGACAGGGTCTCTAATTGCATGCAAAGCTCACCAATAGGGCTACTTAGACTAGCCAACTTGCTCTGGGAAATCCCAGGTTCTGCCTTCCAAGGCTGGAACTATCTCCTGCTACCTTCTGGGTGAGATCTGAGATCCGAACTCCAGTCTTCTTCCTTGTGGAACAAGTGCTTTAACCACCAAGGCATCTCTCCAGCCCCAAACCCGCATGCTTGGAAAGCTTTCCTGTCCTCATGCTTAGACACGAGCGACCCATCTTCTTGCCGCGGTGAACATTCTATGTGACATGCCCACGTTGTCTTCATGGGGGTCTCTCCTTGCTTAGGGGCCTTCTTTGGCACGTTGTTATTCGTTCATCTCTATTTTTGTCATAACTGGAACACATGTTCACCATCATGTGGAAGGAGAGCCGCAGATGACCAGAGGGCTGAGTTGAGCACAAATATTGACCTCAAATGTTCTTGGAAGGAGAGCGCCTGGTCCTGCCTTAGCTCTTTGTGAATGACTCCCTTGAGGGATAACGGGGTCGGAGAGGGCAGACACCTAGTAAGACTTCTTAAAGGGGGGTGGGAGTAGGTTGTATGTACTTGGATAGGAGGATTTCCTAATTATATCCCATTCAAATATTAGTCGAAGGTGTTCCGTAAGGATACATGAACGTCAAGGTTGGCATCAGTAATGGTGACCCCAGGATATGCTGGGCACCTCTTATTCCTCCACTCTGTCTTTATTATGGCCAGGACTCAGGGAGAACCTGGGCTTTTCCAACCACACTGACTGTATCAAAAATATAGACCAATGCGTATGTTTGGAGGAGCTAAAATTACACCCTGATAGGATGTCACCCAAGCCCTCACCTGAAAAGAGCCGCTGATCCAAAAGGGAAAAACAAAGAAAACACAACAAAACACAGAGGTGCTGGCGGTAATGAGGAGGCTGCCGGTTGGCTTCGGAATTGCTGGTCGTGTGTGTGTTGAATTACACACAATTATCGGTGGGCTCCCTGCTGGCCCGAAAGAATGTAGAGCCATGTGTCAATGGGAAATCTGATCCCACAGGAGGGAAATCCTACAGCGTCTTTTCATCCTGTGCCAACCCCACTGGGTTCAAATCTTTCCACGGGGTGTTTTATTCTTGAAGCCTTGCTGATAATTATTGGTAAAGTCCGTGTGCGATTAAACTTCTCTTCCTGGCCACGAGGTTTTTTAGAGGTCCAAAGTGGAGTTGTGAAAATGTTATGCATCTTTGAAGATGGAAATAAATTCTATTTTATGTCTTCTGTGCTGTCTAGCCATCCACCCACCAGGGAGGAACCAACATTTTTTTTTGTACAAGGCAACTGTGTTTTGTTCTGCAAGACGATTTTAAAAGTTTTCTCTTTCTCTTTGCCTCTCTCTGGGGTCTGTTTCTTTCTTTTTCTGGTGCATGAATGCGTGTGAGGGTGCGTGCGCTATGCACGCGTGCAGGCAGGCCGAGAGCCCATGAGGGGTGTTTTCTCAGCTAGTCTTCATCTTACTTTTGTTGTTGTCATTGAGACATGATGTTTGCCAACTTGTCTAGACTGGCTGGCAAGCACACCCCTGAGACCTTTCTTTTTCCACCTGTCAGTGCTGGGTTAAGATGCATATCACTGGGGATCTGAACCCCGAACCTAATGCTTGCACAACAAGCACTTTACCTATTGAGCCATCTCCCCAACCCCATCAAGATGTTCTTGAAGTGTTACATGACCATGAAATTTGATCTGATCCTTCGAAAAAGAGCACAGCGAAAAAGAGCACAGCTTGGTTATTGCAATTTTAGTGTCAGTTATACTTCTCTAGATTCCTGCAACATGACCTATTTAACGTGGGGTTATTTCAGAGACCTGAGCATCCATCTCTCAAAAGGAGGGCACAGATAGTTCAGGGGTTCCATGGAGCTAGACCAGCTGGGGAGCTATGGGCACCTTCTCCACAGAATTCAGTGTGACCGAGGCTGGCCCAAGCCACCCTGCTCCTCCACATCTCTGAAAGTCACACCACTTCTGCTTTAGAAGGAATGAGAGCTATGAAGCAAAGAACACGGAAGTCGTAAGGATGATAATCTCCGGGACAGATTGCAGTGCTTAGACTTGAAGAGAGCACACAGGTACATGCAGTTTTAAATCTAAACATCCATCAGCTTATGCTGCGGCTGTGTTACACAAGCCGTGCCCAGGCCTAAAGACTCTAGATAAAGAAAAATGCACTGAGTGTCACATGGAAGGGTGAAAAAGCTGGTGCCCACAGTAGGTCTCACATTAGCATCACCCCCAGAAGGCACTGAGGTCTCCGACAACCAAGTACTGTCCACTGATGTTAGCTGGGATTGTTTCTCTTCTGGTTTCAGGCTCCACCCCCACCCCCCAACCACCAGCACATCTTTTCTATTAGGAAAGAGTTATTACGCCATAAGTTTGGAAGTATTTAAAAGAGAAAACCTCAGCACATAGAAATGAAGGAATGACAGCCATGGCTGGGAATGTAGTGACCATGGGAATCCAATCCTATGAGTTTTTCTTTCTTTCTTTCTTTCTTTCTTTCTTTCTTTCTTTCTTTCTTTCTTTCTTTCTTTCTTTCTTTCTTTCTTTCTTTCTTTCTCTCTTTCCTTCCTCCTTGCTTTCTTTTTTCTTTCTCTCTCTTTCTTTCTCTTTTTTCTCTCTCTTTCTCTCTTTCCTTTCCTTCCTTCCTTTCTTTCTTTCCTTTCTCTCTCTCTCTCTCTCTCTTTCTCTCTTTCTTGGAAACAGATTTTCGTGTAGCTCAAGCTGCTGTCAGACCCACTGTGTAGCTGGGGATGGATGACCCTGGACCCCTGACCCCCCTCCTGGATGAGCCTCCACACTCTGGGATGGCAGGTGTTTCCTCCCGCACCTGGCTTGGGGCTCGATGCTCAGCAGGCCCTTCCCATCGCATCTCTTTCTACCCCAGTGTCTAACTAAGCAGCGGCGACTCTGGCTGTATACTTCCTGTTGCTCAGGTACCAGCGAGGCATGGGCTGCTGAGAATTTCCACCTGCTGCCTTGGGGTTCTCCCCTGCACCCTTCAGACTCTGGAACAATAGTTGGTAGTGCTAAAGTCAGCAGAAGGCTGTTGAAAGAGTGAAAAGGTGGCCGCTGAGGGTCGCCAGCCATACCATCCCCAGCAGGGCGCTCATTCGATGTTGGCACGTGCATCCCGCCAAAGAAAGTGCCTCGAGCCGCCAACTGTGTAGGGATGAAACCAACCAATGCAACACAATGCGACAAATATCAGACTCTCGCCAGCCCAACCCCAAGGCACACCCTACCAACCCCTCCACTACATCAACCCACAAAGGTCCCAGTGCCAGGCTCCAGGCGTTGTGCCAGCCACTCCTGATGTGTCCGAACTGTGCAGGATGAAGTCAAGCTTCCACCCTTGCACTGCCCACCCGCAGGCAGTGCCTGCTGTTAATGAGTATGCTACTGTGTTCAGATGAGATGCACGCTCCCTGGGCTGACAGCAAAGAAGGCTCTAGAAGAGGTCTTTTGCTTTGGGGTAGCAAAAGATGGAAAGATAGACCTAACCCAGATCAGAAGCGCTAGGCGTGGCTTCAGAGCCATGGAGAGTCAAGCCGTGGGGGGACGCGGCCCCCTGAAGTCCACGGGAAGCTAGGACCTGCAGGTCTGGCTACTGGTACGGTGAGTGGACGCCATTAAGCTTGGAGTGTGTTCTCGCTAAATCCCATCTTGTTTGACAGTAGGGTGGGGTTCGGGGCACCCTCCCTGCCCCGGCCAGCGTTACCTTGCGCTTTCATGTGGGCAGCGACACTATAATTTCTCCGTTCAAATAAAATCTGCAGAAAGCCACAAAAGGAGACCTGGACCCCCAAAGCTTAACGGATTCTGTGAAGCAGCTGGCTTGTAACCCGAGTGGCCCGGCCCCCACTCTCTCTCCTTTGTGCACTCTCCTCCGACCATAAGAATGGGTTATTGGATGTCTGCAGGCAGGTGCTCTGAGATTAAGAAGGTAACACGTCAGAATCAAACTTTGAGCTAGGGTATTTTAGAAAAGAAAGGGTTTCCTGGAGTAAACACGATCTTTACTTCATCTCCCACACCCCATGTGAAGGTCAGCTTTATTAGTAGGTTTAAAAACGTGGCTGGCATGTACATCTTTTGTCTGTCTGTCTGTCCCTGCGCCCCCCTCTGGCTATAGTTAACTAGAATTCACAAATCTCCAGTACATTCCTATTTATTTATCGGGAATGGCATCTGGAGTCCCAAATACATTATTTTTCCTTTTTTTGCAATTATGGCAGATGAGGTGGGATATTAATACGCTTAACATGGGGAAGGAAAATTACTTCTTGGAATCACAGTTTCTCTGTTAGGAGCCAACTCAGGCTCTTGAACATGCCAGGCAAGTGCTCTATCACTCAGCTACAATCCCTCCTTTTTTCTCTGTCGGACTTTTGGACAGTATTTAGACAGGGCAGGTCTTGAACCTGTGAACCTCTGAGTAGTGGGATGAGATTCCTGTATCACCCCAGCCGGCCTCTAAAGTTAATAAATATCATGCGGTCTACGGATTCAGGGCCAGTCTTCAAAGTTAAGGAGCAATACCAGATCCTGGGAGTTGAGAACAGTCACCCCGCCCATCTGGTTCTGGGCCATGATAAATGGCAGATTTTAGTACAATAGCATCCAGGTATTCTTTAAGATGCTTCAGGGTTCTGAATCACTGAAGGGTGATTGACTTGTGCCGGAGGCGTGACTCAGTTGGTTGAATGCTTGCCTGTCTCACAGTCGGCTATGGGTTCGGAGAACCATGTGAGCAAGGCATGATGGGACATTCCGTCTCTCTTGTCTCATATTTTATTGTTGCAATAAATATGGAACTTAAACCATTCAAGGGAATAAGGGGACTTTTATCCATGCTCATGATTCCCAGCTACAGTTGATCATGGCGGGATAGCGAGGAAGCTGGCCACCGCCCCATATCCAAAGTCAAAAGATGAGTGTGGAGAAAGGATCTGTGGGACTTTCTAGCCTGTCAATTGGCCAACAATGCTATCACCTTATCCACCTGCTCTGGGAAGGGTCCCAACACTGAGGGCTGGGTCTCCCCACATCAACCATGTAACTAAGACCATCTCCTGCAGGTTTGCTTAGAGGTCTGCCATACCAAATAATTCCCCCAGAGAGTCATGCTACCTTTAGTCGACCTGCCATGCTGGAGGCCTCTGGAAGCTATGAAGCAACTGTGGGAGTCAGGAGCGGCCACTACTTTAGCCTTCGTGAAATGGAAAATTCTACCCCAGTGGTCCCGGTCACAGAGACACCCTACCTAAGTTCGGGGGGCACATCCATTCCTTTGCAGGGAATTAAGTGTGGGTCCCTGCTCCCCATCTTCACTCTCTCTTTTGCTCTCTGCCACGAAGTGCATGGTGGCTTTGCTCTGACACATGTTCATGCCACAATGTACCGCGCCACCTGCCCAAAGCAAGAGGACCTGTCGATTATAAAACTCTGAGTCCAAGCAGCCCTTCCAAGCAGCCGATGATCTTAGGTTACGGTAAAAACTGTCTCAAACGTCAGGTCAAGTACAGCTACCTTCTCGACGGTAACCTCCAAGGCCGCGAGAGATCATGTAAATCAGCGAAGCACCCTAGACCCCGGGAGATCAGAAACAAAGTGTCTGCGGCACCGGAAGTGTCAGCAATCCCTTGCAAATCAACGAAGCGGTGATGCAGTGGCATTTTGCGTGCGGCGATGGGATGGAGAGGGAGAGGGAGAGATGTCTCAGTCTGAGGCCAAAAAGAGCCCGGCTAAGGATGGCTGTGCTCTTCCGTGACCACCTGGAGACTTCAGCCCTCACCCTGGCCAGCCATGGGCCCATCCTCACTGTCCCTGGCAGAGGCACGTGAAGGAACACAGCCGGGTGAGGGCAGGAGCCTGAGCATGGGCAAGGGGCAGAGGGGATGTTACTTGTCTGGCACGCAGGCCCTTCACTGCTTCTCGCTGCCCCTGCGATGCGCCTCTTCCCCGGGGAGGAGAGGAAAACAGAGCCGGGGAGAAGCCGGGGCACTGCTTAAAGCTTTGAAGAAGGCCATTCCACGACCTGCCCGGAGCAGCCCAGCACCGTCTTCACACGCATCGCGAAAGGGGTCTGTGCTGTGGACGTGTCAACAGGGATCAGGCCACAGTCGACTCCACAGAAGCACAGGTGGGTGGGTGGCTGCGAGGTCATGCAGACCATGCTGGGTTTTTTTTTTTTTTTTTTTTTCCTGGAAGGAACTGTTCAGCTTGTTTCCATAGCTTCCCGCAAAACTAATGAAGGGTTTATCTCTAGAGAACGTCAACACATCCGTACCAGGCTTGGTGGAGGGGCGCCAGGAGGCAGCACGGGGGTAAGGAACAGTTTACTCCTGGCTTCACTCTTGACAAGGCCTGCTGCTCCTGCGGTTCAGGCCCCCCCCCAACCCTGCAAAGTTGTCTTGCCTCTGCCTCTGAGGATGGGGGTGAGACTGAGCCCGCCGTGACTTCCCACCCAGACCCAAGGCCACGGGGGCAGGTGCTGGGGAGGGTCGAGGCGAAGCTGCTTTCCTGGGGGAGGAACCCAGAGCTGCAGCCTTTGCAGAACCAGCAGCATCACGGATTGCATGCTGCAGCGTGTCTACCAAGGGATTTGCATGCATGTGAGTGTGTGTGTGTGTGTGTGTGTGTGTGTGCTATGCATGACCCAATGTGCGGCGCATGCTTAGTTACAATGGGTGAGTCACTCGGTGAGACTCCTTGGGTTCAGGGAAGCCAGAGGATCCTGGGGGGAGGGTGTTCTGTGGATAAGGAAGGATGCCCATCCACGGTTACCACGGCACCAGGCTGGTTTGTTTATGTTCCTTTTCTACTAGGTGTGACTCAGGTTGAAACTGACTCGTTGGACACATCCACATGCTGATAAACCCCCCCTTCACCCTAGTGGTCTTACGGCCCCCCGTAGGCTCCTCTAGTGATGCTGAAAACCTCTGTATCCAGTTGGAACTCACAGCACGAAGCATGATGTCTGAACCACTTTCCTCCATGCCTGGAAGATAGGCTACTGTTTAATTTTCAGAAGCAGCCAGAAGTCATGGCTGATGAAGATGAGTAATACCATGGCTGATGAAGCTTCAAAAGCTTTGTCTTGACAAAAATGAGGTATGAAAGGAGGAAATATTTTTTTTAACTAGCATGTTAACTCTGAAAGTCTGTTCCAAGGAGCAGATCCAAAGATGTTTCAACCAAGAAGGACCCTGTTGGAATGGTGAGCTTTGTCTCCTGGGGACTATGCAAGATATTATAATTATAGATGTGCAGATTCTAAAGTATTTCCTTATAATCAGGTTTATTATGCTGTTATATTCACAATTTACATATTGTTATTTATTTAAATGAGAAAAGATGTCCACTTGGGTTATTTCTGTGTGAATCATGAAATCCGCGAGACATCATTTTGTACAATCACCTTGACAGTTCTCTGCACACACCCTCACAGGGGGCCTATTGCCCCCCCCACTTTGAGTATCAATGCCTCTGGCTCCCTGTGCCTGACATAGTCCCAGGAGACAGCCAACCCCAATCCAATGGATTCCACCTTTCCATTCAGACTATCAAGGGTTCACTCATCCCCTGCCTTCCGAAGGATGAACCATCCTTTGGCCTGAAATTTCATTCTTTCGCTCATGATGCTGACCTGTTCACTCTCCTTGTGCGAACCAGTCAAAATCACTGGAAATCTGGAAACCTCAGCATAGGGATGAGGAAAGGGAGTCCTGAGAGAGGCCACGGGAAGAAGATGATTAGACAGGAGAGGCTCTAGAGAAGAGGGGTGCTAGGGAACCACCCAGTGGACTTGCTCAATGCAAATGTTGACCAGTCTGCAGATGTTTCTGGAGGAGGAAATGGGAAAATCACATGGTATTCTGGAAATCCCTAAGAATAGTGCAGGTTTTTTAAATTATTGCTATATGATGTACACACACACAGACACACACACACACACACACACACACACACACACACACACACCCAGGAGACAGCCAACCCCAATCCAATCCTTTCCGTTCAGACTATGCAAGGGTTTGCTCATCCCCTGCCTTCTGAAGGATGAACCATCCTTTGGCCTGAAATTATACATACATAAAACATTGTACCTTGCTCATCTTTACCCTTACTGCCCTCCTCACCTTACTGGCCCCTTTTCTCACCTCCCCAATCTAACAGTGCCTCTTCTATCCTCAAAAACATACACTTTTATCCACCTGGTGAACCTATGGTTTAATGACGCGTTGGCCGGATGCTCCCTTGTGCTTCTGGACAAAGGAGCGTGCTTCCAGTTGGGGTGTGAGTGGCCAGAGGCCGTAGGGGCCACGCGATTGTACACAATTGCCTTCTCTTGGGACTCCCCAACAGCGCCGTTAAACACCATCCTCTGTGATGATGATGATGAATTTTGGACGGGGTCTCAGCTTCCTGAGTCCCTGGATTATAAGCATAAGCTACCCCCCTGGTCTGTGCTTACTGCTCAGAGAAGCTCGCCTGACTGAAGGAAGAAGCCCCCCCCAACCCTGGGCAACTACTTCAGGTTAATTCTCAATTAAGCCCTTTGCCTCCAAAGGTCAAGCTGTTCGGTTTCCAGAGAATTTGTGGTTGTACCTGTGGTTACCCGCTGACTTTTTATCTGCCTAGCTGATCTGATAACAGGCAAATGGAGAAAGAGCTTTTAATACTCCCCCAAAAGGGGAAGATTGGTACTTAGTGATCTACCGCTGGGGACCATCCCGGGTCGTCACTTACTCCAAAAAGGAAAACTATCTCAAAATGGGAGTCTGGGGCCCTCTTCCTTCATATGCTGACTTTCGGAACTTGCTTTATCTTATTATCTCTCTTTCTTTCTCTTATTAAAACCAGGTTACAACTGCCCATACTGTAGACCAAGCAACTCCGGCCTCTCCCAAAAATGTCATTTACATGCAATCTTGTAAGTTTCAGATCCAGGATGTGCATATGTGCCCAGGAGAGTCACTAGTCTGTCTCTTCCTCCTGGTGGAATGGCAGGGGGTATAACAGAAGCAGATGGGCAAAGTCACCGAAGGAGCCGGGAAGCAGCCAGCGGGACCCAAGTGGTGGGCACAGGAAAGGAGGTGGCAAGTGCAGCCCGCGCCCAGCGAGGTGCAGACACCGAACTGCCGCAGAAGCAAGCTTGCCTGTGTTATCAGCGGCAAGCAGGCCTGTGGTTTTCTTGCTCTTGCAACCCGGCTTCAACTGCCGGTTTATTTTTCGACAAACAGGAAGTCTCCATCTGAGGCTGTCAGCATCCCGGCTCTTTGAGAGAAAAGAGGTAGTTTGGCCCCACCCTGCAGCCAACCTGGTCGTGGTGGTGTGGTGGTGGTAGTGGGGGGTGTCTGTTTCTAGATGCTTTCCAGAGAAGTGAGAACACTGCAGGTGCAGACTCCCGGCTCCTGGCGGACATCAGGAAGGGCGGGGGCTGCTGGGGGAGAGTGAAACTTACATTTCCCCGCCCCCCACTCATTTGAAACTGACACCTCAGCCAGGTCTCTACCCAGAGCAGTGAGCCCCAAGTGCAAGGGAAGAGCAACCTGGAACTGGAGAATCAGTCGTGCAAATCACTTGGGGTTCACCTGCGAAGGCAGACTCTGATTCTTTACTTCTGGAAGGTTCCCGGGCCGAGGCTGATGCCGCCGGTCTAAAGAGCAACCACGCTTTGGACAAAGAAGCGTTGGGAGAATCGACCTTAAAATGCTAAGCGCTGTGCTGAGATGTGAAGCGGAGCTGGATTTGCTCTGTGCCTCTGGCTTAACAGAAGCTTCTTTGGTGGTGGGAAAGCGAATCCCTTTGTAAGCAGCAAGGAACAGAAGTCTGAAACAGGGAGGAGATTGAGAAATCCCATTCGGAACCATCCTCAGGGACTAGGAGGGACATAGACTAGGTTCAGAGCCAAGAGATGCTGAGAAGTGGCAAAAAGGCACCGAGAAGGACCCTCCCCAGCAAGGGGCTGACCACCACCACCACCAGCGTCTGCATCCTGCATTTGAACACATGTTCACCTCTTTTTTCTCCAGTTGCATCGTTCTGTCTGACACAGGGTGTTAGAGCCTGTATGCCCATGTCCAAAGACCCCAGTTTGATCTCTCACCATGTTTAGAGTCTTGTGGAAAGCACTTTGAAATGCATTTTCCCCCTTTCGTTTAATTAGCAATGCTACACAGGGACGGAAAAACCAGACTGGATATCAGAAAATCACACCTGCACGTGGCCATTCAGTGCGTTTAGGGAAGGCTCGGGGCTCCTCAGTGCAATCACAGGAGAAGCTCCTGGTGGAGAAAACAGGTTCCACTATGTTTGGCTTGGTTGAAACTGCATGAAGATTCCATTTCAACATGAAAAATCAGTCAACCACCTCCTGTTACAGAAAGAATCTCAAAGACCCTGGAAGCTGCGGGACTGTTAAGATGCAGAGTCTTGGGCTTCTACCCTGACTTAAGGTGGGTGCTGTGAATCTGCTCTTTCTAAAATGCTGACATGAGGACTTAGCATTGAGGACTTCTGAGTCCGTGGGTTCAAGTCCAGCCTTCTCCCTCTGGCATTGTGAGATCCGGCTTCCATTCTGCTATTCCCTGGGGAGCTTCTGTGATATCTCGCTGCCTTCCAGCCTCGCTTGCTCACACGACCTTCTTGTCTTCCCCAGCCTGGCAGGAAGTGGCTTCCATCCTTCTCGGAATCGTCCACAGGTCAGGCCTTTGCTCACTTAGCGGGCAGCTCTCAGGTCGGCCACATGTGAGCGGGCGGTTTCATATTGGGGTCTCATTTTGTCCAAGCTATGTCTCAGAAGGCCTCTCTCACTAGATGGCATGTTCCTTGAACGCTTAGACCCCTTCATAACGCAGAGTCCCGCATGGGCACATGGCCGTTCAGTACATTGAGGGATGGCTCGTGGCTACCTTGGGACTTAGCATCATACTCACTGTGTCTCTAGGGTCAGAAAGAAGTTGGGAAGAAAGAGGAGGTAGCAGGCACCTTCTGGTTATATAGTTATGAAAGACCCAGAGGAAATGGAAAAAAGGGGGGAAGGGACTCTGCTCAGTGGGGTGTGCTGGGAACTGGGTGGAAAGTATCTTTCTGTTCAATCAGTGGACTTGGTATATAGGTCCCTGGGTCTATAGACACAGCCATGGCCCCCCAAAAATGGTGCACTCGGGGAGCCTCTCCCCCACTGGCTCCTCTTCCCGCTTCACGTCAGCTGGTCTTCCGGTTTTTCCTGGTCAGTGTTTAAGCACCTCCACACTCAAGTTAGAGGAGCTTCCAGTCTATTGCACATTGGTGGGCAGATAACGCAAGCTCGGATAGCAACAAACTAGGTTAACACGCTTCAGGAGGAAAGCAGCACATCTCCCCTGGTCTGACCCTGACACAGCTGTCGGCATGGGCCTTGACCTTTCTAAGCAGTTACATTCTTGTCTTACCACCCGAACTCTGAGACTTGCCATTTCCATTGGCTCGGGAGGCTTTGGGTGGGTCAGGGGCGTATGCTTGGGCACCCCCTAGAGAGACATCTGCTGCTAACCCATGCCACCCTGCCTTTCATTGGATGCGTACACCCTGGTGAAAAGCTTCCGGGTATTCCTGGCTCTGGCTTCCCTTAGGTTCCTTCTCTACCGTCCCACCCATATGGCCCAATTTCTCTTAGGAGAAATCTCTTCCTTTTGGGCCTTAAACATATTCTCGTCAGTCATTTTCCTCGCTGGCTCTCCATGCTTCTGACTCTGTGGCTAGAACTCCTCCCTTTCCCTTTATCGCCCCCCTTCAGCCTTTGATTGTCTGTCTCTAGGGCTGACGCTTAGTGCTGGGCTCTCGTGTCTTTATCTGTCTTTTTCCTTTTCCTCTGATGCATCAATCTGCCCGTGACAGACTGCAGACCATATGGTTAAGGTGATAACTCTCTCCTTCCATGGAGAACAGTGATTAAGATCCTTTTTCTAGATCCAAGATAGGCTTCCCATAGTCACTGGACCACGCAAAGCCTTGCGCATCCCTAGGGAACGCGGCTGCCTTCTAAGACCTTTGTGTTCTTCGTTCGTTCTTCCCAGGTAGTTGGGCCTTGCTCTAAAGCAATGCGCGGCTGCTTTCCCACTTTGGGTGGTGGTGTGCCTGGGTGGGAGAGGGAGGACTCTCCGGGATATAAAAATACCATGGGTGAAAAGGAGAGAAGCATTTTCCAGTCATTGTGATCCTGGTGATCGTATGCCACTGGTCTCCATTCACACTTGGGCCTGATGGCTCTTTATGCGGGGCTGCCCTGCCTGCGGTGGCGTTGACAGCCTCACTGGGCTCTGTCTACTAGTTTCTAGCATAGCGTTTCTCTTTTTCCTTTGAGTTGTGACCACTACAAAGAACCCTAGACATGGACAGGTCACCCCTCCCTCCTCCCACAGCCTTCCTCTTCTCTATTAAAAATCACTGGTCTAGGGCTGGGGAGCTTGATTCTCAGTGGTGAAAGCCTTTGCTTTGAAAGCAAAGGGGACTTGAGTTTGTACCCCAAGGTACCATGTAAAAATGCCAGGCAGCCACTTGTAGGCGAAGCCTGGGGATCCCTAGAGCAAGCTGGCTGGCCAGACGAGCCCTAAGGGTGTGCTCTGGGTTTAATTAGAAACTCAGGCTCATGACATTAAGGTGAAAGATTGACAGAGGATGATTCTGATATCACTATTGGGCTTCTACAGGCACGCATTCTTAAGTGTACTCATGTAATATACCTACACACATGTACATATATGTGTACATATGCACCCGCTTATTTACATATGCACACGTGCACATGCCATACACATGTAAAAGAAAACAGCACTGACCTAAGAGACTATGCAATGACAAATGCAGAGAAGAGTAACTCTGAAGACAATTATGATTAAAATGAGCGACAAAGAGACCACCACACGGATCCACGAGAAAGGGAACCAAATTGACTCATTATAGGGGGAACTAGGCTGCCAAATCCCGAGAAAACTATGAGAATCCAAAGGCAAGTTGGGATTAAGTCAACATCCATGGGCTTATAGATATGAACACAAAACCCAGCGCTGAGATTCCGTCAGAAAGAACAATATAGTATGGAAGAGTTTTTCGATCTTAGTCTGAACAAAAGTATTTTGGACAAGAAGACCCCTGAAGGCATGGTCAACAGAGGGGAAAGCAGATAAGCAGAATCACATTGACTTAAAGAGAATCTTCACAGTCAATGAAATCGGCAAGGGCGTATAAAAGACATCTTGCCTGCAGAGTCAAAAAATATTTGTCAATCATACATCTGCTGCGGGTGTCATAGCCAAAATGTACATGCAGCACAGGCAACTTAGTAGCCAAAAAGAAATGAATTGACTAAAACGTGGGCAGAGGAAAACGCTTCCTAGACGGAGTTTATCAATGGCCAGTAAGTACATAAGAAAAACGTTCAACCTAGCAGCAAGCTGAAGGCACCGAGAGATCACCTCACGGCACAGACAACACTGAAACGTCAGAGACAGTAGTGTTGGTGAGGATGGGAAAGGAACCACTGTACATTGCTCGTAAGGATGCAAGTTAATAGAATTGTGGTGAAAAGCAGAATGGGAAGTCCTTGAAAACTGAAGATAGGTTTACTGCATAACTCAGTGTGAAGGTTGACATCAGCCTGACGGGATGTGGAGTCACCTAGCTGACTTGCTTCTGGACCGTCTGTGAAGGACTTTCCAGAGAGGGTTAACTGAGTGGGGCGGAGCCCACCCTGCATGTGTGTTTTCTCCATCACAAAAAGGAGAGGGTGAGCCGAGCAGCAGCATTCATTTTTCTCTTCTCTCTGACCACAGATGCAAGTGGCCACCCTGCCTCGTATGATGCCAACATCCCATCCCCCCACGATGGGCTGTGAGTCAAGTGAAACCTTTCATCCTTGAGTTCCTCTTGTCGGAGTTTTCCATCATAACAATGTGGGAAGTATCTGACATATCTAACAATCTCACTTCAGGGTATGTATGAGTGTACACACGCACGCACACACTGTGACAAAGGAAATAAAAAGCACCAGCGATAGCTGCACTTCTGTGTTCATAGAAGCAGTATTCACGCTAGACAGGCCATCCATTGGATACATGCCAATAGATGAATGGATAAAGAAAATGTGATATATTTGTACCATGGGATAAGATTCAGCCCTGAAAAAGAAGGAAATCTATTGCTGACCATGAAACAGGGAGATACGGTGCTAAGCAAAATAGGTCATGAACACTGCATGTTCTCAATGCTAGGGAATCTTTAAAAGGCAGGCAAAAGTTATAGATCATAAGAATATGCGCTTTTTATTTGTTAATGAAAGTTAAAGAGAAGGCATTTGCTTTTCTGTACTTGAGTAAGGGATGGACTCTGTGGTTCTGACAATTGAATATTGGTCTCACCCTCACACATGCTAAGCAAGCACTTACCATGAGTCGTGCATGCAAACCTTTAAAAAAGGCGCAAGTTGTCATGAGTTTTATTGGGAGATTGGGTCCTGTTCAATTGTTCAAGGTTGTCTTGAGCAGTCTCGAGCCCAAGAAGACCATGACCCGTGGTTTTCCTTCCTTAAGCGGGTAAGGCTTCAGGGCTGAGCCTATAGACCAGGCAGGAACTTTCTGCATGGGGTGGAGCATAAGGTCTGCTGTGGAGGACAGAACCTCAGAATTGCTTGGGGCCAGAAGTGGGTACTTCCAGATGACGGAGGGCCAGGCCTGGGGAGGGTGATTTAGGCACACAGGCATTCTGGGATTGATCAGCGCTTCCTGGACCAAATCCAACAGTGGTTCAGCAGATGTCAGTAGCCTTGGGACAGAAGGCAATACAGCTGTGACGTCATCTGCTCTGTGACGTCACCTGCTCTGTGACGTCACCTGCTCTGTGACGTCACATGTTCTGTGACATTGTTGGCTCTATGTCATCGCCTGCTCAAGTGTCTCCAGAAGGGAACTTACACTGAGAGGGGTGCAGGAAGGCGGCCTGCACAGCATGTAAAGGGTCAGTCCATGGGATCCTAAGTTTCTCGCCATGTCACCAAAGTACGTGAGATGGCAAAGTCAATGACAAGTTCACTGTAAGTTATTTGCTGACCTTGGAGCAGATGAGAGAGAAGAGAAGCCCGTTCTATTGTTCTCTGATGGCTGGAAACGCACCAGATCTCACCACGGGTCCTATTCTAGATACTTTCTCATCGTGACACCTGACCAAAGGATGTCTAGGCAGGAAGGGTTTACCCCGGGCTCGAGGGTTGAACGGTACATCGTGGCAGCAGGAGCATGACAGACAGCATCAGGAGCATGAAGTCACCTGACACCCGCAGTCAGGACCAGAGGGAGATGAATGCAGGTGCTCAGCCACCTTTTCATGTTTACTAGTCGGTCTGAGACCCCAGGTCATGAGATGGTGTCACCCCTTCTCGGGTGGATCTTCCCTCTCATAGATACCCCCAGAAGCGAGTCTCTGTGGTGATTAAGTTCCCTAAGTCGACAATGACTGGAGCCGCCAGGAACACAGACATTGCTTTTGCATCTAGAGAGTCGATTCAGAACACAGGCCAATTAGCCTGGGAGCAGAGGGGTACCCCCTCAACCCTGGGGTGGCCGTCCTGCTGCTTCTGGCACACTTGTCCTGCCTCCCACGTGGGCCACAGCCTGGGCCTTTCAGCCTGGCACCCTATGACAGGAGCCTCACCAACCTCCTGCCATCTGATGCCCCCCACTCCGGTCTCCACACGATTTGGTGACACCTTTCTTTAGTGGACCTCAGGAATCAAGAGTTAAAACAAGATGGTGGTGGGCCCAGGCTGTTCCTTCCGTGTGTGCGTGTGTGCGCGTGTGCATGCATGTGGGGGGGGGGGACTTGATCTCATTGTGCTTCATGTCAGTTCCGAATCAATCCCGCCACTGACGCTGATCCAGCTGGAGTATCAAACATCTCTGCCCAGCTTTCCAGTCCAGAGAAGGTTGCCACAGGTCACTCAGCCACTCTCCAGTCTTGACTGAGGCGACATCAGAAGCCATCATGAAGAAGGAAGGGAGGGAAGCTAGGTTGGGGTGGCACCTGCTGTGGGCACCAGGAACCCAAATAAGCCCAGAGAAGCCTCCGCAGGTCCGCCGGGTGACCAAGGTGCCCCAAGTGACATCTCTGCTGAACTGGAGGGACATTTGCTTCCTTGTGAGCTGTACACTGTGTTCAGAAAAGTGGCTGCTGGGGCTTTCCTCAGAGCCTTATTACTTTATGACTATTTTTTATTGCAGAGGATAATTAGCTTGAGCACCTTTTAATTTGCTCCCATTAAGATGTGTGCACTAGCAACAATTAGAGGCTGGCAGCTCCCGGCATCCACGCGCAGAACAGGAGACGTTCTGGGGCTGTGTAGGGGCCTCACTCAGCTGGGCAGCCTTCAGCTCTCAACCACGGGGAGCCCACGGGGAAAGGAAGGGGACCTGAACAGCTGGGGTACTGGCGGTAGGTCACATAGAGCGCACAGGTTACAGGGAAAAAAGAAAAAAATATATCACTGCAGATGGAGATCCTCCAACGAGGGCTCCACAATGGTGACCAGAACTTTCTAGATGGCAAATGTCTCTGGAGGAAGAGTGGAGTGGAGGCCACTCCCAAACTCTCTCCCCCTCCCTCCCTTCCCCGCTCCGCTCCTGCCAGGAAGCAAATCTCGTTTCCCTGTGACTCCCAGGTAGACATGAGAGGGTCCTGTTCACGGACTTAACAGGGGCTGCGTCTTGTCCTCACAGGTTTTATTTTTCATTTCATCTGGAATAAGCTTCGGGTTCAGGCCTTGCTGCAAACCCTGGTCAAGGTCAGGGTCTCAGAGTCAGGATTTGGGGGTGCAGGCTTCCAAAGGCTGCCCAGGGTTCTTCTGGAAGTAGGTCCCAGAGTTTACATGAACTTGGGGTCCACAAAGCCCCTGAAAGGACTAGGGAGACGGCTCAGGGGTTAAAACCTTCGCTTCATAACCGAAATGACCTGAGTTTGGAGTCATAGATCCCAGGATGTTTTGTTTGTTTGTTTGTTTAAAGCCAGGCAGTGATTTCCTTAGAAACTCCCAGGCGACTCTTTAGCAATGCCTGAGACTGTAAAAGATGAAGATCCCAACCAGGGCCTCTCTCTTCTGCTCCATTTTCGGGCTCTCCAAGCCCTCATGTACAGGTAGATACCCAGGGATTTTTCTTCCCAAGAAAGAGTAGAAAGACACATCATGACTTGCAGGACAAATCTTCAAAATTCCACTTTCATCTGCATGTCTGGGATGCGTTTTAGGATGCTCTATGCTTCGGCCTGTGTTTGGTCCAGTGGTGCTGGCGTAAGATTTCTAAATAAAGAATCACACATAGATTGCGGGGCATGCGGGTGGCAGCTCTTAACCGACGGATGACAAAGTCCAAAGCCCAGAGACAGCGATGCTCGTGCTGCGTGGACACACGGCGTGGCCCAAGATGCATCCTGCATCTGACGAAGTCCCCATGGATTCCCTGAGGCATGCGTGTTCTGAGTGCTTGTGTGTGTGTGTGTGTGTGTGTGTGTATGTGTGTGTGTGTTCCTGTGGTCATGGGAAATCAGTGAGGAAAGACTGAGGGAGAGAAAGAGAGCGAGCGAGCGAGAGAGAGAGAGACAGAGAGAGAGAGAGAGAGAGAGAGAGAGGAGCACTAGAGAGAAACAACTTTTGGAGATGCTCTTTCGGCCCCTCGGGTCAGGAGCCTGAGTTTCCAGCCAAGCACGCTGAGCACACACCTACCATAGGAATTGCAGTCTGAGTCCACGTTTGGTAGCCTAATGGCCTTTCCTGCTTCCGAAAGGCTCCACCGGCAGGAGCTGGAGCCTTGGCCGAGAGTCATCGCCTTGGCATGAACACACACATTCGCGATTCTGCTGCTTCGCTTTCAGATCTCACGCGGGACACAGGGCAGCCAACCAACTTGACGGCGACATTGCCCAAGGAGTGGCTGTGATGTGGCTGTGATGTGGAGGGTGCCGAGTGAAGGCAGCGCCAGGTTTATGGGGGACCAAGAACGTCTATAGGCGAAAGGGCCTGGAAGGAGCTCGGTTACTAATGCGTCTAAGGCTGGCATTCACGACTCAGGATCCTTCTACGCCGCTCACACAAAAGACTCTTGGCCTAAAAAGCCCCTGGGGTCTGACCAAAGCAGAGGACTTGGACGGAATGATTGACATCTGCTAATTATTTGGATTCTTGAATAGCACTGGCTCTGCTAGTCCGGTATCTATAAAACTCTGGGGGACAGAAGCCAACGGGGTCCAGGATTTCTGTTTGTTTGTTTCTGATTTCAGAAGGGACCCTGGATTAGTGAACCTTTCTGAAGATTTTCTAAGATGGAAAGTTGCCTAAAATTACTCCAACCAAAATTCTGGCCTTTCTAGAACTTCAAGAAAATACGTAGTTACTGCTATATATATAATAGTTGCATATAAATATTTTCAAATGTCAAATGAAACTACATAGAATCACTATGTGTTTAGGCCCACACACAACCACACGCACAAAACATGTGTGCACACACATACGGACGCACACCCAAACTCACACAGCATCGTCACAGTGGGGCAATGTCTCATGGCTCATAGTCTCTTCCTCATTTGCTTTTTAAGCATCTACCTCTGTGACACAATTATTTCTTTGTTTGGACCCTAATTCTGGGGAAACAGATGGGAGGCAAAGACTTCTGAAAAGAGAAAACAAAAAAAGAAATCATGGTGTGGGTTGATTGACAGCTGAATGTATCTCCTACCACTGCTGCGCATGTCTGGGTAGGTAGGACTCCAAAGTCTACGTGTCTGTCTGTCTGCCAAGCATTCTCTTCTCTGGACTTGGAGCATGGCAGTGCTTTTGATCTTCATTAACAGCACATTCAATAAAAATAGAAGAGCAGTTTGTGTGTCTGTTCCTACCTGCCAATAGTCACGTGGTTTCATTTCCACCCACCCCTGCCACACTGTATGAGGGTTGAGAGAAGACAACCAACTCCCAAGGAATGTCACTGCCGTGCCGGGCCCTTCCCCGTAGGTCTTCCTGCCCCTTGCGTGGGTTTGACACAGAGACGTGGTTTCGAATTTATAAATTATATCATTGTCAAAGCAGGTGAGCGGGGAGCTCAGCTGTGACTGCTGGGGGAGGTGCACGGTGACGCCCAGATGTGGCCCACTGATGGGGTGCGATGAGGGGCCTGCTGTGTGGAGTTCAAAGTGCCTGCAAGGAGCTGGGTGAGAAGGTGCTGACGCTGTGGTTGGTGTAAAACTGCTCCTGGAAGAGCTGACCGCAGAGTCGGGGCCCAGTAGTTAACCCACATTTGCTTCTGCACATTTGGATGCTTTAGCGAGAAAATAAACATTGACGGCTCTATATGTGACAGCATTTGCATAGGGAAAGGAAAGTGTCCCGCGAGGAACGGCCGCAGGTCTCCTTTGATTTCAGTCATGGCCCCCTGGGACGGGTCGTCGCCTTGGCAGACCATGCTGTGAGCTCCATGTTCTGACATGTATTCTTGTCAGTCCTGGGGCTCGAACCCAGGGACTGGCTCACGCTAGGCCAGCGCTCTACCACCGAACCCTATCCTCAGCCTCTGTTTAAGTGTCTCACTAAGTTTCCCAGGTTGGTCTTGAGCTCACTCTGTAGCCTAAAGCGACCTTCAACTTTCAGTCTTCCTGCTTCAGTCCCATACGTAGCTGGAACGACCGGGCTGGGTCCAACTGGCCCTCATCACATCTCCCTATCTGGCAAGTTGAGTGCTACAGTATTTTCTAGATCTTTTTGTGGGATCTTCTAAGGAAGGCTCGCTCCCCTTCCCTCCAAACCCTGTACATTTTCAGAAGCTGTGTGTGTGTCATCTTGATGGGTCTGTTTCCCGGGGGAGGGGGGGGACTGCAGAGTGAGTCCCAGGTGGTATCCTGCCAGCTCATTTTTCATTCAGAAAGTTCCCACAAAGCCAGGTGTAGACGCCAGATGGCCACAAAAAGGGAAAGTGGAAACTCTGACCAGTGTGAGAACCGCCTTTTCTTCTCTACCAGTGCACACGAGTTCGAGAATGACCCCCGCGCTGAGCCTCCACATTTACCGCAGCTTCACGTTCACTTACGGCAGTGTGGGCGAGATCAGCGGGTGCTGAATGAGCCCGACGTGGGAACCTAAGGATTCTTGGGGACTTTGCTGTCTTTCAAAGAAGTTCGTCCAGAAATCAATACCCAAGGGGTGGGAGATGGGAGGGTCATGCTGGGCATAAAGTCAGCTGCTCTCTAAGTGAACATCCATTTTGCAACAATACAAAATGAAAGGTTTACATTGGTTCCTGTTCTGAAGGAAAACCTGAATTCATCCCTTTTCCCTCCCTCTCTCTGTCCGTTCCTCCCTCCCTTCCCTCCCTTCTTTCCTTTCTTCCTTCTTTTCTTCTCTCCCTCCTTCCTTCTTTCCCTCCCCTCCCTCTCTCTGTTTAAGTGTCTCACTAAGTTTCCAGCCTAAAGCAACCTTCAACTTTCAGTCTTCCTGCTTCATCCCTCCCTTTCTCCCTCCCTTTCTCCCTCTTTTTCTTTTTTCTCTTCTTCTTATGTCTTCTTTCTTTATTTATGATATCTCTTTCTCTATCTTTTCTTCTTTCTTTTTCTTTATTTCTCTCTTTCTCTCTCTCTTTTTCTCCTTCATCTATCTCCTAGATCTCTCTCCTCTCTCTCTCTCTCTCTCTCTCTCTCCTGTTTCTTCCTTTTTTCCTTAAATGAGCCATTGAATCTTTCAGGGAGGGAGATTTGCATCCAGACCCAGGAAGTAGGCAGAACCAGTAATTACTGAGCCAAATAATCTTCTCTTTATAGTAACACGAGGTAGAAATGAGAACTGCATATCTTAGAAACAGGGCTGTGTTCTGCTTTGTATTGGCTTTTACATTTCTTTAAAAGAGAAAACAATTTCCAGTGAGTTTAAGGGCATTTTTGGAAAGAAAGTTTCACCTAAGAAGTTGGTGGAGAGCCGGGGCTACAGCTGAGTGACGGGTCTTCCTGGTATAGGGTCCTAGTCTTGAGCTTCAGTGTCACACAGAAAACATGATAACAATAAAAATGAAACGAGAGACAGGGAGAGGGAGGAAGGGAGGTAAACTCTGAAGAATAATTTTCTTATAAAAACAGAAAACGGCAGTGTCGCATCGAATGACAGACTATTGAGAAGTCGGAAGATTAAAGAAAATCAAGGAAAAGGACTCTCCTCTCTTTGACAGACACATCAGTGCTAGCCAGAGGCTGATGGGAGTTGTAGACTCAGGGAATCTGTTTTCCATAGTGAGAGCCAAGTGGGTCTCTGAGCTTTTCACAGTGAACTGGTATGACCTCGCTTCTCTTGAAGCTGCCCCCCCATTCCATCCCCAAATCAAGTCTAAGTAGTCACTTCAGCACCTGCCTACAGCTCCCCTTCTGAGCTTAGAGTCTCTATGCATGCATTACCCTTTAGGGTCCTAGAAAGGGGGGGCAAGGATCAACTCTAGTATCCCCATGTCCACGACATATTTGCATAGAACCTACGCGTATCCTCCCAGATACTTTAAAATAATACCTAATGATGTAAATGCTATGCAAATGCGGTCACACCATAGTGCTTAAGGAAAAGCAATAAGAAAAAAAATAAAGCAGGTCTACATGGTTGGTACAACGCAAATATGCCCCCCCAATACTTTCCATCTGCATTTGGCTGCATCTCCCACAGGGACGCGGGGCATGGAAGGCAAGGGCATAGAAAGCAAGATGAGGTTGGACTAGGGAGTGCAGCTGGCTGAGCTGAGATCTTCCACTGCTGGCCCCACCCTCCACATGACACTCCTTCCTGGATGACAGACCCTCTGCAGGCTGGATGGAGTCTACCCTTCTGGGTGTTTTCCCAGCCAGAGGCTGGCCATGTGCTTGGGACTCACATGACACGGAGCTTTCCTTGCTGAACAAAGAGACCCAGTTCACATGGAGAAGAAGGAGGAGGAAGAGGAAAAGGAGGAGGAGGAGGAGGAGGAGGAGGAGGAAGAGGAGCAGGAGGAGAAGAAGGAAGAGGAGCAGGAGGGGGAGAAGGAGGAGGAAGAAGAAGAGGAGAAGAAGAAGGAGAAGGAGGAGGAAGAGGAGTAGGAGGGGGAGAAGGAGGAGGAAGAGGAGAAAGAGGAAGAGGAGGAGGAGACTCAGAGCTCTTTCCTGACTAGAAAAGACTAGTGTGTGGCTGGCCATCTTGACTCTGGCTCAGCATGGTGGCACTAACACAGAGGAATACCTGGGTTCCTTGCACAATGGCTGTGGGCCTCTGACTTCACACACACACACACACACACACACACACACACACACACACACACACACACAGAGGGCAGGAATATCCTGGGTTCCCTGTACAATGGCCTTAAGCCTCTAACTTTACACACACACACATGCATGCACACACACATGCACACACGCACGCACGCACAGAGACGGGGAATATCATTTATACAAGCCACTGTGATCAGCTTTGCCTTTGCTTGGAGTCAAACACAGTTCTCGCTAAAACACAGTTCTCGAAGCAAGAGCTCTGTTCGTTTCCTGCCACTGTATACAAGATATCGCTTCGGTCACCTTTGGGGTTACAGCGATCACCTGTCTTTCATAGCTCCTAGGGTATCATTCAGTGTCCTCGGGGGAACAAAGAGGAGGGACGAGAAAGGTGGTGCACCCAGAAACTAGACAGTACGAGAGTCTCTGGGCCCAGGGAGCGCCCCAGCTTGCCGTTGGCCCATCAATGGTGACAGGAGGCGGTGGCTCCCACTTTGTGTCTAGGGGCCCTTCCATGTTCTAGCAGAGTCCTCCTGGTCAAGACCATGGTGTGCAGAGACCTCAGAAATGCTCCCTTGTTACCACTTGAAGCACCATAGTTAATCATATTTTGGGGGGGGATTAGGGGAGAGTTGAAAAACACCATCCACCTTGGCTTGGCTTGAGACATTTTTCATGTAGCCAAGAAGGAGGCTGGTGGCCTATGAGGAGGGACAAGGATGTCCAAAGCACACAAGCTGGAAGGAAAAGTGTTTGATAGGGATTGAGTCTGCGTGTGCACCAGAGTAGCTTCTACAAATTTCTCTAAAGAAGAGATGGAAAAACACTGTAGACTATGGGTAAATGCTTCTGAGTGTGAAATGTCTTTTTTGGTCCTACCAAAATCAGTCAAATATTAGGGAAAGCCCCACTTGCTTCATGCTGTTGAGCAAAGATGTGCGACGTGTGGCATGGCGCCTCTCCGAGGTGCTCAAAGATTTCAAACAGGAACTTGGTCACTGGGAGGTGAGAGCTCTTCTAGAACATTCCTAGCCCCTTTTGCAGAACTCGAGCGAGATGCAGCGACACTTACTGACTCATCTAGGTCACTGGGAAGTTACCTGAGAAACTGAAAACTTGCACGAGTTTCCTGTGTGGGCCCCATGGCCTGGCCCCAACCAGACAGAAACTCGAGCTGTCTTGTCTCTGAGCCTTGACAAAGGATTCCAGGAGACGTGGAGGAAATTGACTGTCTCAGAGCCCCGGAGAACCTGCACATGGTTCAGTAGGCCACGTGACTTTCCTCAGAAGGTTCCAGAACATCAGTCCTTACAGCCTGCCTGACTCAGAGAAGCGCCTGAGTTCACCGTGTGCTCTGACCAGCTTGTGAGGGAGAATTCTGTGGAGGGCTCTTTGGGCTTCCACAGGGAGAAAGGACGACTGGACGCTGGCAAAGCCACGGGGACCCTGATCAGTTCGTGGCCTCCTGGCTCCCCCGGGAAGGCCCCCAGCTCTGCAGGGACCCTGTGTCTGGACCTTCTGTTCCTCTTTTGTTTGCCCCTACCTCCCTACCCGCTCTTCCCCCTAAATTCAGCTACTTTCTCTAGTGATCCTTCCTGAATTCTCCCTGGGGACCCTGATCTCCCCCCCCACCCCGACTAGCTTCTCTCCTAGATGACTAAGCACCTAGGTTGACTGACTAGTGCTGTCCAGGCCCCCGGCAAGCTGAACCCTTCATTCCATTTGCATAGCTCCCTTAACGCCAGGTACGGCTCAGGTCAGGCTTTGCAGATAAGGAAACTAGAGGTTCGAGAGAGCGCTGGAGATTTGGACTGAAGCCCAGCAGAGCGCAAAGGCGAGTGAAGGCCCTGGTGGGGTTATCTGAGCGCGCGCCGCTTGCAGATCTCCCGTCCTTGCCTGTTCCAACACCAGCTGCCCTAAAGCACCCCATCTTCTTCTGCAGGCCGACACCTGGCTGAGCCCCCGCTTCCCTGGGCAAGGCTGAGGGGGCGGCAGCACAAGGGGCTGCTGTCTCTGTGCCAGCGCCAGGTCAGGCTCTGCTACTTCAGGGAGGCCGACGTCTTTCCTGGACCCATTTCCCACTGATTTCCAGAGAACGAGAAGTCTCCTTGTTTCCAACTTTAAGGTCCAGGTTGGCCACTGTTTCTGGGATACTACTGCAGCCAGCGGCTTCTGTCCTGCGCTCGGTGTATGAGCTGCCCCCTGCACCCCCCAGTCCCCTGCCCCTGACTGGCAAAGTGCCTTGTGGGAGCCACCTGAAGTGACTACTGGGGTCCTTACTGCAGGAAGCTGAGCCCCCACAGTAGCTTCTTGGTGTGTGTGTGTGGGGGCTGTTTTTGTCTCTCTTAAAACTTAAAGGTCTTAAGATGGTCATAGATCTTTCTTTCTTAACTGTTTCCCATTGTATAAGACTGGGGCAGAGAGTATGAGAATGAGTTCAGATATGTGTTTTTTTTTTTTTTTAACACCTTTTGAAAAATGACTTTCGCAATGTGTGGGCAGTTTCAGATGTAGCGTTCCATCTCAGAGGGTGTGGGGGCAGCATCTGATTCTTAAGTATCCAGAAGGGGCCAGAGGTGCCCTGCGGACCTGTCGAGACACTCTGTCAGGGGCTGCACTGCCCCCACCCCTAGATTTAGCAGCCCTCGCTCCCAGCTCCTCTGACTGTGACTTAAACAGAGGTATTTAAAGCAGCTGGGTAGGAGGAGGGCCTCGTGTGTTCCCTGAGCCGGCTGATGCTCTTATAAGACAAGGATGTACATGGCCAGGCGTGGGGCATATGCCTGAATTCTAGTACTTAATAAGCTGAGGCACGAGGATTGCTGTGAATTCAAGGTTGGCCTGGGCTACATAGTGAGTTCTAGATCACTGTGGGCAACTGAGTAAATTCTAGGGCCTCCTGGGCTGCCGACTGAGACCTTATCTCAAAAACGAAAGGAAGAAAACCAGGCAAAGACATACACATGGCGGAGAACTGGCCCAGGGGTAAGGGAAAGAGGGCAAGCTGCAAGCTGGCGACAGAAACCAACCTTACCAGAGGCCAACCTCGACCTCATGCTTCTGGCCTCTAGAAGGTTAGGAAGCGTATTTTTGGCTGTTGAAAAAGCAGAGTCTGTGGCCACTGGTCTCAGGGGTCCAAGCACACGCTAATACATGTCACACGGCGGGATGATACTGCAGATATAGTTTAATAAATACCTTTGACTTTTATTTGCTTAAAGAATGCCAAACTGACGTTTATGGGGTGGCACGCCGCATACCTTCATTCACACCCCCCTTACAGCCCCCATTCTGCCATCCTTTTTGAACAAGTTCTGAAGTGGCGTGTGTCAAGACGTAGAGGAGCCGGGCTCTGAGCAATGTAGCTGAGATTTTTTTTTTTTTTACCTGTGGTTCTAGGAACTCAGATGCATCTCAGCGCGCAGGCTTTGCCTAGACCACTAAGCCACTTCTAAGAACCAGGCTACCTGAGGCATTTTGCAAGAAGATGCGGGTGTCTGAGCTCCCCCCCCCCCACCACAAACCTTTCCCTGTCTAACACATGTGCCTTTCAAAGGGACCGAAGTTGAGATTCTGCAACAATTTCGAGTCTCCAACCTTGGGGGGGGGGTTAATTCCTGGGAGTCTTGGTCATGTTTTTATCTTCTTGCCTGAGCCGACCGAGAAGCTGGTGTGGTATGATAGAGAAGGAGCCGAATTCTCTGTGGTAGACCACATTCATTTCGCGTGCCAGCGGCCTGTCTCTCACGAGAAAGGGAACAATGGCTTGCTTAGTTCCCCATCTCTGTCTCCCCCCCTTTCCACGAGGGTATCTGGCTGAAATTGAGTTACGGGTTTCCGTCTGTGAGAATTGTCCGGACTGATAAAATACCATCCCAGGAAGCACAGGGGACACTCACAATTGGTGGGGGACCCGGGCTGTAAATTACAGGCAGGAGAGATGACCACATGCAGTGCTGCGAGTGGCTGGGCTATAGCATCAAGAGAAGGACTATGTGCATGTGTATTTGGGGGGAAGGGGTGGGCTGGCGATGTTTCTAGAGCCTGTTTGTAAAGCCGTGTCCAAACAGAACCAAAGCATACGCTGTTGTCACTTTTCTGCCTTGGGTGAAGGGAGTGGGCAGTTATCTGAACAGTGTAAGACCTTTGTGCTGACGGATTCTCTGGACAGAATGAAACGGGATGGAATACGCCAGGAATCTGCCAGGATTTCACTTAGATGTCGAAAATTGAATCTCCATGTCCTACTGTTGAGTGACTGATTCTTCTGGTCCCCTCTCCCTCCATTTTTCTGCCAAGAGGAAGTGAGCCCTTTTGAAATCAACCTGAGGGATTTATTTATTTAATGTGTGTGTGTGTGTGTGTGTGTGTGTGTGTGTGTGTGTAGGCTGTGTCACTTGGGGGTAGAGGACAACACTGGGAGTTAGTCCTTGCCTTTCACCTTGTGCCAGGCACCGTTGCAGATTCACACACCAGGCTAGATGCCTGAGCTCCTGGCGATTCTTCTCAGCTCCACTCGGGAGTGCTGGGATTGCAGACACACACCCTTCTGTGTCCAGCTTTCTCGGTGGCTGGGGATTTACTCTCAGACCCTCACATTTGTGCGGACAACAGTTCACCCACTGAACTCTCTTCTTTCTCTAACCCTTTCGAGTATTTTGATGCAAGCTAAGGTCGCCTCCTGAAATACCCACTGACCGTGCTCCTAAACTGGGACAGGTTGTGGACCATCCAGTAGCCCCAGTGGGCGCTGGATCCCATCCCCTAGTTCTCCGTGTGCTGCTGGGTTTGGCAAGGGAAATGCTGAGGGTCTTCTGCAGAGACGGTCACGCAGCTCATTGCCTTGGGGACTGTTCAAAGATTTCCTCCCTGGCTTCCACGTTTGCGAAGTGCACATTCGGAGAGAGATCGAAAGCGGAGTGAAGCAGGAAGACCCCCTTCTCTGCTACGTTACAAGTCCTGCTTCCAGGGCTTGCTAGTAGCTCGGAGCAAGCGCGGTGAGCAGAGCAGCCGGACGCATGTTGCTGGGGGACCGGCTGTCTCTGCCTGAGCCGCCGAGGACACTGGGGGATGTGTGACTCACACCCGAGCCCATGATTCAACTTCACGCAGGCCGTACCACGGCCAGCAAAGGGACACTTGGAAACCCTTTAATTTGCAACCTGGATTCAGTTAAAGACGTGCTTTCCCCACCTCCTCTTCGCCCCATCCCCACCTACCGCCTCGCATATCTCTGTCGAGTTTTTTTGTTTGGTTTTGTTTTAAACTTCAGGGACCCGGAAGCATAGATCTCTGGGGCACCCACGGTAGCATTTGTTGTGACAAAGCAACCGCCAAGCTCTCCACATTCCCCTGCTCATTTGGCTGTATGAATAAATAATGATTCACAGATACCATTCGGGTGTGCATGAGCATTTGTAGCCAGAAAAACTAATGATCCCCCCCCCACCAATCCCATCTCTCTCTATCCCCACTCGGGCCAAACCAACAAGCCATAGGTCAGTGTGTGAGTCCTGACACATGGGTTCCCTTCCAGACATTTTCAGACCAGTGCTTTTATTTCTTTAAGCTCAGTCCTCTTTTTTTAACCACAAAAAACCCACGAAACGCACATGCATACTTGAGATCAACCCCAGCTTTGGATGCTTCCAGAGACTCTTGGCATAAACACCTGTGGGTGTCGACGCACGTTCCTCCAGCCTCAAGCCTGAAAGTCAATCATTTCAGCCCCAAGTATACTTGAGCAAGGGACCGGCTCCATTGATCTGAGAGAGACCTGGTCTAGGGCTAGCGACCCCTCCAGAAAGATACTGGCTGGTCTCTCGGCACTGAGGTTACAAGGAAGAGCCACAAAACTGTTGTTGCTGGCTGCTGATTTTTTCCAGAATGATCCTGCCACTTTGGCCTCTGATGGACGGGGCACTTGGGAGCCTTCTCTTCCTCCCCAGCCTGGCATCAGCCCTCCCGGGTGAGCTTAGAACATGTGGCCCCTAAGCCTCGGGGCAGGCTGCGCTGTGGGCCACACGACACCCCGAGTTTGGAACAAGTCAGTTGGAGTCCTTCCCAGCGACCAGACAGCCACATAAAAATCCAAGGACGTGAAACCCACACCGCCCCAGCTCCTGGCACTTGACACGATTCTCACGCGCCCAACGAGCCCTTCGACAGCTCCCCCAGCATGGATCAAAACGTCTCTGGTGAATAAAGCAACCCAAGAGGCTTGGAAGCGCATGCCTCTGTCCGAGTTCCTCCCTCCCAGCAGCAGGTTCCAAAATCCCCTGCACCGAACGTCCACGGGCTGCCAGTCGCGGCCGCTGCAGAGCTGAACCAAAGCAGATATGAAAAGACCGATGCTACTCACCTCTCATGAAGCACTGTGAGTATGAAGGAAATGACTCAAAAATGCTGTCTGAAGCCATGGCTTCCTTCTGTGGACGCACCTCTGCGGAAGCGGGGGGCTCAGTGATGTCTTCTGTCTTCAGAGCAAAAACCAAGAGAGGTTACAGTTTTCACCTTGCCCCCCTTACCAGGGATCCCTAAGTCCCCCCCCCTCCACCACCACCTAACATCTCTAGGATTCCATAAGCCCTAGGGGGGAAAATATACCTTTGCAGAAACAAATATTCAAATTGTTAAAGATTAGAAAAAAAAAAAAGCGGCTGTGGGTTGAGATGCTCTGTGAAACCCTGTGGTTTTGCATTCAGTGTGATTCGTCCTGCCTGCTGACCACTGCGCCGGGCTTAGACTTCTGACATTACCAGCCTACCCATCTTGTGGTTCTGTGGTTGTTTATGAGGCCCAAAGAAGTTTTCACACAACCCAAATTACAAATTTAACTGTTCCCCTTTCCAGCCCTATCTTAATTGGTTCTTGCCAATCATGTGACTTGAGTGATGTCAATTTTTTTTTTTTTTTAACTTTCTGAGCAGTGCCCTTCCTTCCCTCCACCTGCCCTCCCCCAGGCTGGGTAAGAAAATAGTACGGGAGAGAGAATGTTCAAAAAAAAGAAATAACTCAGTCTATTACATCTCCGTGGTCTTTGCTGATTTAGTGCTGGGCTCCTGTTGTTATTCGTGGTTTTTGGAAGGACTGATTATTTAGATAAAGTTTGCATTGCCACTTATTCGAGAGTAATTCAACATTGGCACCAAGTCACCACCAAAGCCGGATGTGGCTCCCATCACTTAAAATGCTGGGTATCATCTCAGGGAGGGTCCGATCCTTGGTAAAAAGCATAATAAAATAAGTGAAACCGTAAAAGGGAAATGCCCGTAGAAATGTCTCGATGAATCTGACCCCCCAAAAGGGAGGGGAAGCAACTTCCTGGCATTTTTAAATCGTGGAAAAAGGAAGGCATTTTCATTTTGAAATGAAAAGAGCGTTTTAATCGAAGCAAAATGATGTGGTTTTGTTTCTCCCTGGATGAACATACACAGGGAAGCTCTCTTACAGTACGCAGAAGGCCCCACGCCCAGCCCCACACCCACACGCGTGTCCACATACTCAAATTAGAAAGCTTGAAGGCACGCAAAGGAAGACTTGCTGTGAAGCAAAGGCAGCTGTCCCCCCTCCCCCTTCTTTAAAAAAAGGTATATGTTTCTTGTCTTTCTCTAGTTCAACTCAAAGCAACAGGTTCATTCGCATCTGTAGGTAAAACTATAATGTGAGCCCATTAACTTCACAGCAACGAGGGAAAGCCTGAGAGCCTGTCGCCTCCCACAACCATGGAATACTACGCAGCCCTCCTCTGCCTTCAGAAGCCATGATGGAGGGGAGGTGGTGAGGACCTAGTCGGTCTGCTTCCGTTTGTCTGTGTTTCCATCTGTCTGTCGGTTTTTAACCTGCTGATGTGCTAGATACCATCCTCCCTGTCATTCCTGAGGGACAAATGACTTTCTTTTGCTCTGATCTGCACACGTCCACTACTCTGGACGCTGGTCATTTTGTACCCCCAAGGCACATGCTCATGAGAAACAGAGGGAGCAGAGGTTTGAAATGCCAGCCCTGGATTCCAAGCAAGAAGAAGCAAGATTGCTTTGGAGAAGCTGAACCCCAAGGAACCCCCTGCCTGGTCCTCTTCCATCTCACTTGGCACACACAGAAACCCAGGGTATTACCTCCAACGATATGGGCCTTTCAGAAGGACTGGATTTGATTTTCACTTACTCTCTTGTTTTAACCGGGGAAGAAACTACCAGCTCTGCAGAATGCCTTTTCCCAGTTTGCTGGGCAGTCAGTTCCCGACGTTCACACTTGGCTCACATTTAAAAGAAGAGAATATCTGCGGTTCTTGCACGAAGTTCATTGATAGTTAAACACAATACATGGCTCCTCTTGCTTCCCAATGCAAAGCCCTTGTTCATATAATCCTCGTCATTCAAATCTCTTGTTGATGTAATCCTCCTCATGTCTCTGTGCTGGAGACACTTCCAAAGTCCAGCCTCCCTGGTGAAGGTCCAAGCTAGTGCTCTCTCTCTTTCTCTATTTCTCTGTCTCTCTCTTTCTTTGGCACTTGTCCATCTCAGGAGCCGCAGCTGCCTTCAGCAAGGTGACTCACTCTTGGTCAAGAGTGAGAATTAATCCTACAGATATTTCACGCTAGAAACCCCCAGATTCTTTGGGTCTGAGGTGGCCAGAGGTCCACAGGGAAGGCTGGGGGCACATTGTCTTTTTCTGCCCACAGGGTCTCCACAGGGCAGGGCAGGAGAAGTTGTCAGGTGCATTGCTGGGACGCCTGTGTTGACTGTCAGCCCTGCTGGTGGCCACCCAGGCACCAGGGGGCAGAGTCCAAAGGCGGGGTGTTGGGATGTCCTTACACAGTCTATCCAGGGTTTTTCTATTTCTTCCCCCTCAGGCCTTGACAGTAAGTCAAGACTCAGTTGGCTGCAGGAGAACTTGGCCTTCCCACCTCCTTAGGAACCCAAGACAAAAAGACCTGTCTGTCATTAGCGATGCGCCTAGAGAAACACTTAATCCCATTTTAAGCAGAACTGGTTAGGATTCCTTAAGTTCAGGCATTTACCCACACCCTCCGCCCTCATTCCTGTCTGTGACTCAGACCCCAGGCGGCTGGCTTGAGACGCGTACCCAGGCGGCTGCGGGGGTCCTGGCTCTGCCAAGTCATGGGATGGTCGTGTTCATCCTGGCTCAGATTGGCAACGGCCCTGAAATGCCACTCTCAGGGGTGGGGTGGGGAACATGCTCAGGTGCCTTTGTTAAGGGTCCTATAAAAATACCAGCAAAGGTTGAAAGTTGTGGCGTTGCGTAACCCTGCAATTAATGTAGAGACCTCGGTGTGCAACTCTGGCCAATTAAAACACTCCCTGGATGGCATTTCCATGGGGCGGGTACCAGGTGCCACCTCTGAACTCCACAGAAGTGATAACTCGGAGTCTCTGGTCAGGAGCTGGAGGTAAAGATGGGCCCTAAAACTGAGTATTGTTAGAATTCCCAGGATGGAGATGAGGCTGAATAACTGTAACAATATTATGGACTGTGATGTGTGTGTGTGTGTGTGTGTGTGTGTGTGTGTGTGTGTGTGTAGGCGCGTGTATGTACTAGCTTGTGGAGGCCAAAGGTCTTTCTCAGGCATTTCCCACGTTGTATTTATTTTTGTTAATTTTTAAATATCTTATATATTTGAGAAAGAAGAGAGAGATGGGGGACATGGCGGGGGAGGCACACGTATTTCAGTGTTTGTGTAGAGGTCAGAGGCCAACTTCTGGAAGTTGGTTATTCCATGCGAATTCTGGAGATCAAACTCAGGTCACCAAGACTTGGATGCAGTTGCCTTTACGTGATAAGCCACCTCTCACTGAGCTCTCTCAGTCTCTCACTGAGCTGGGACTCAGCAATTAAGTTACACTGCCTGACCAGTGAAGCCCAGGATTCTGCCTGTCTCTGCCTCTCCGGTGCTGGGTTTTCAAGCACACGCCACCACGCTGGATCTGTATATAGGTTCTGAGACTTGAACTCAGTGCCTTACGCTTGTGTGGCAATCACTTTATGAACTAAACCATCTCTCCAGCCCTAGCCTGGATTTTTCTTCTCCTTTCAGTCTTTGCTCTGTGATAATTTTGCTCCGGAAACTTGTACATGGTGCCAATGATGAACGAACTCAGTGGTCTTCACATTGAGGCACAGATACCAAAGGCTTGAGAGCTAACCATGACTTGCTCTTGGCAGCCAATGGCCAACACTGGCTGGCAAGTGCGATAGGCCACGTGTCTGGATGCTCATGTTGGTGCCCAGGGTGGGGGATATCAGGATAAAAGTGTCATTTAAAATCTTGCCACTAGCAAGACTTTATTTATAAGCAGAGTTTCAAGATTCATTCTCTCACCTTCCCACTTTCAGTGGAGGGCTGGGGTCATTCTGCTGATGTTCGTGGGGGCTTCAAGCCAGCAGCCGCGCTCTTGCCTGGGAACTCACTGGGACCCGGATGCTCCAGGGCTATCCCACCGGCAAGGGTTTCTAGACAGCAGAAACCCACCAGGGCAGGGCTTACAACCTTTAAAGTGGGGCTCTCCTAGGTCATCCTTTGGACCCCTCTTTGTGAGTGCTGTGTGTGAGTCATGCTGACAGTTTAAGGTTTGACATTCGATACTGGGAGGCTCACGGGTAATGTCTAGCTGGTGGCCATGTGGATATAAACTCGGGGCTCTCTCCTGAGGGGCGTCAGAGGATCCATGTTCGCCAAGCTTGCTGTATAAACGCGCAGGAGGCTGTGAGCCCTTCCTGACACATGCCACATGTCCACACAGCAGGCACAGCTGGGGAGGGGTCTCCACCCCAAGGGTTCTGTCCCTTGCTGCTCACTCACCTACCACCAGGCAGAAGTCACAGCCTGACCTCTGCTTCCAAAGGTGGGCTCGCCCTCATGTTATCCTCACCTCCAACATCCTAACCTCAGCGCCCAGTAGCACTGTTTCTCTGGGTACCAGGAGTTTGGCCGCCGCTCTTAGAGGCCTCTGCATAGCTGTAGGCCTGCCATGGGCCAAAACACTTGTTTGGAATCGTTTCTCCTTACAGCATTTCCCCAATGTGAAATCAGGAAGGCAAGACCAGGAAACTTAATAAAACCTGCTTCGAATGTGAGAATTATATAGCATTTGAGGTTTGGTCAAATGATGGAAAACTCTGAGATTGTATTGAGTTTTCCCGCTCTTCTCTACAACCTTGAGACTAATTTTAGCACACAAAGAAAGCAAGGAGAAACGAGGAAATTGAAACGATGATGGGTGACAGAAGCCAGAATTCATACTGGTTACAAAGAGCAACATTCGACGCTTCAGCTGAGGTGGAAGACCATGATTGGGGTCTCAGGGCGGAGCCGAGGGCTTGGCTTTGGGGACTTTGCACTTCCATCATAACTGCTTCTTTCTTTTCCTGGTGCTAGGCAAATGAAGAGAGATCCGCGTGTCTTTGGAGAAACCAGAACATAATGCAACTGTTATCATCCAGCTACTGTGAGCATCCGTGACTGTTTGGACTATGCAAAATGGTTTTGAATGAACCAAGAAGGAGACCGATGGCTGACATTTCGATATGGAAACATCCACTATGTGAATTTTAATATTTTTACTTGGCAGGCACCATAAAGGCGTGGTCTTGGCACCTGAATTTAGAAAACTGCAGAGGAATGAGTTGAAAGAAGCCTTTACAGTTGATGCTGGAGAAACCTTGTGTGTTTTTCTCTTTTATTTTATCTATCTATCTATCTATCTATCTATCTATCTATCTATCTATCTATCTATCTATCTATCATCTATATCTATCTATCTATCATCTATGTCTATCTATCTGTCTATCTATCTATCTATCATCTATATCGATCTATCTATCATCTATGTCTATCTATCTGTCTATCTATCTGTCTGTCTGTCTGTCTGTCTTCCATCTATCTATCATCTATGTCTATCTATCTATCTGTCTGTCTGTCTGTCTATCTATCTATCAATCATCTATATCTATCTATCTGTCTGTCTATCTATCATCTACATCTATCTGTCTGTCTATCTGTCTGTCTATCTGTCTGTCTGTCTATCTATCTATCTATCTATCTATCTATCTATCATCTATATCTATCTATCTATCTATCTGTCTCTCTGTCTGTCTGTCTGTCTGTCTATCATCTATCTACCTATCTGTCTGTCTGTCTGTCTCTATCTATCATCTATCTGTCTATCTATTTATCTATCTATCTATCTATCTATCTATCTATCTATCTATCATCTGTCTGTCTATCGATCATCTGTCTGTCTGTCTGTCTATCTATCATCTGTCTGTCTGTCTATCTATGTATCATCTGTCTGTCTATCTATCTATCATCTGTCTGTCTGTCTGTCTATCTATCTGTCTGTCTGTCTATCTATCATCTATCTGTCTGTCTGTCTGTCTACCTATCATCTGTCTGTCTGTCCATCCGTCCGTCCATCTGGCTGTCTCTGTCTATCTATCTATCATCTGTCCGTCCGTCCATCTATCTATCTATCTATCTATCTATCTATCTATCTATCTATCTATCATCTGTCTGTCTGTCTGTCTGTCTGTCTGTCTGTCTGTCTGTCTGAGATGAGGCTGGCCTCAACTTGCCATTCGCCTGCCTCCACCTGCTGAGTTCTGGGATTGCAGAAGTGCACTATCATGGCTTAGATTACCACTAATTTTGTTTCCTGGAGACATTGGTAACCCCTCATGCATGCTAAGAAAGCTACTGTACAGGAGCTACAGCTCAGAGCCATCGCTGCTTAATTTTTGAGTTGGATGGTATTCTGAAATAATAACATCTAGTCCCATTCGAAATAGCCAACAAACAAACAAACAAACAAGCAACTCCACGTAGGGACAAAATGTTGGCCCTTGAAATGACGCAGCGTGTCCTTGAATTTCCTTCTCTTTGAATTCTTTTCTTTTCCTGTTAGCAGTTTAGAGACCGGTTGGATTTCTGGGAAGAAAACAGGCAAGGAGATGTGGTCCACAAACCGGTTCTGAGTTCGTCCCCATTTCAAGTTCTTAGTTTATTTATATCAGAGAAAGAAACTGGCCTATGGCAATCATCTATGTCACGAGTAATGCAACTTGGTGACAAGTTAGTCCTGAAAACGGGCCCTTGTCAGTAGCACGGGACACTTTTGGGGACACTTTGAGAGTTTATCTGCACATGCAATTATGGTAAGAACACTTAGCATGAAACCTACCCTAAACACATTTTTCTTTTGGAATGTCATACATGTAAACAGACTTTGTGCTATTTTAGTCCTATTATTACTAATCCCTTTCCCCTCTTTTCCCACTGCAAACCTTCTTTCTATCCGGCCTCTCTACCACTTTCCTGTCCGTCCACAGGTGCGGACCACTGAGTTTCGTCTGGGCTGCCCACGCGAACCTGCATCTGACACTGGCTAGTGCATGGAAGATACATCACGGGTATATCATTGAGGGAGGCACCCTCCCGTCTCCCTCGCCCCTGTGCTGAGTCTCTTGGGGACGGGTGGCGCCTCTGAAGAGTTTAGGATTATAGCATGTTTTTATTTTCTTATTGCTGTATTGCGGGGCTGGGGACACCTTGTGCATGTTAGGCATGCCACTGGGCTGGCCTGCCACCAAGCTATATCCCAGTGTTCTTGTAGACATTTTATTATTATTATTTTGTGACAAGCTCTTACTACATTGCCCAGGCAGGTTTTGAATTTACCCTGAGAGCCCTGAGAAGCTTGGATGTCAAGCTGCATCTGGCTTGCCATAGTTTAAAATGGCTGGGGGAACATCGTGGTGTTTTCCATAGCAGCTGAACTATTTTGCATGCGTACAACAAATACAAATGCATATGAATTGAAGATGCTGTGTTCGTATGGGGCCCATAATGGAAAGAATCTTCCCTTCAGGAGGAGGGAATTTGGAGGGTCAGAAAACATTAGATAACTAAGGGATTATTTAGAGCAACCTGGAAGGCCATCGGCTGAGTTCCGTGCAGTGAAATGAGCGCTCTTGGGCCTTTTGCGTGTGTTAAAAACATACATTTTATGTTTGCAAGCGATTTTTCAACTGCTTCTGTCCTTGCTTCTATTATAAACAGATCATTCCATTGTTGCTCTTGCAAATAGTCTGATATATGAAGTAATGCTCTCTTTTTAAATTTGAGACAGGGTCTCAGGTATTATAGGGATCTACCACATCTATCTCGTTTATGCAGGATTGGGATCAAACCCTGAGCTTTAAAACCTGAGCTATATTCCCAGCTTTCACACATACACACACACACACACACACAACCTTCTAGCCACACATGGTGGACTCCTGGGTTGGACTTTGACATGTATACAAGTTCTGCTTGTTTTTGATTGACACGTACAGCTGTGAGAGGTGAAAGGTCAGGGGAGCTATGGAGCTAGGCCAGAGCTCAGATGCAAAGGCAGGTCGGGTTGGAAGTGAGCCCAGTGTACTCAGTACACAGGGAGGAGCCCAGCTGGGGGCAGAGAGAGGAGATGATGGAGGGGGACTGGAGAAGTCAGATCTGCGCTGAGGTAAGGGGGCGTCACAGGCTGGACTGAGGAACCTCTTTTATTCTCCACATAGTGGGGAGCAATGAGAAGCTTCAGACACAACGGTGATGGAATAAAACTGCAGCTTTTGGAAAATGGATCCAGTAGCAACATCTATGGTTCTTTGTCCAGCAGCAGGACCAGCCTTTGTAGTCATTACTGTACCTCTGACCTCTAACACGGGTGTACTATGTAGAAATCCAGCAATGAGTAAGCGAATGGATGAATGGATGGATAGACGAGGTTTTATTAGAGCGGGAGGAAGAGGAGCTAAAGGCTGCACACTGTCAGCGATGGAGGAGTGAGTTGGGAGTAAGGAACTGGGAAACGGTGGAACTATGGGAGACCACCGGGGGGAACGGTTCGCCCCTGGCACTTGGATCCTTGCCCACTCTGACTGAATTGGCCCACTGACCAAAGAGATAATCACAGAGCTGATTCAACTTGAAATGAAAAAGTGTTCTCACTTGGAATATTCCGGGGCTGGTGCCCCAGGGGATGTGTGGACAGAGTCAGAGGTTTCAGCTGAGACCCTTCTAGCTCTGCTTTGGGCCAAAGCGTCTTCAGACACTTAGCAAGTCCCACCCCAGTCCAGCTCATCAAACCCAGCGGCACCGCCTGCTTTTCCCATGGAGGCTGAGCCCCGCGGGACTCCTGTTTTAAGTTGTGGGGAGCTGTCGAGGGACAGGACTGGCGGAGGACAGGTGGAGGTGTAGGCACAGAGAGTCGCAGCTCCTGTGGTAGGATGGAACCAGCGAATTTGCAAAGTGGAGGCAGTCCAAAGCCCAGGGCGGGGGGAGTGTAAGAAAGAAAGCGGGGAGAGCAGAGAGAGGGACAAGGAAGGCTGAGAAGAGAAATGGGGTGAAGAAGAAGGAAGCTCAGCCCCAGCCAGGGGAGGAAGGAGCACCCAGAGGGCAGAGGGAGCAAGTTAGATGCTGCAGAAGCAGCTTTGACGGGAGTCACTTGGGAGCCATTCCTACGTGACACCTCGTCAGACTAAACAGACGACTGACGTCCAGCCTTGCTGAAATGCAGACCACAGGCGGCTCATCCCTCCCCACTTGCACAGGAAGTCCACGTGTCACTAGCTGGCACACTCAGATGCGTGCTCGAACATATCTCAGTTGACTTTCTCCTCTCGATTCAATTAAAATAGTATTTGCTTATAGTTTTGAGACAGGGTCTTAGTAGCTTAGGTGAGCCTTGAAGACCCACCTTCACTTTCCAAGTGTGGGGATTACAGGCATGTATTAATCACACCTCCAAAATATATTTGCAAAGCACTTACCTATAGGATACAGAGAAATGATGCCTAATGAGGTTTTTTGGTGCTCACACACAGGTTTTGCAGTGTGCATTTGAGATGGGCTGATGTTGGGTGAAAGCAGATGACTTCTTAAAGATGGGGGGTCTCTCCCACAGCAGCTGCAGGTGTTGCGCCTGAACAAGCTGCTCCTGGGGTCCCTCCGCGTTCTGAGAAATGAATACCACTTAATAATACTGTGAGACAGAACCTGAAACCTCTAAAGAGGCATTTGAAGAGAACTATTTGGATGCTTGGTCCTCAACGAGTCCAAGAATGTCAAAAAAGAAAAGAGAAACTTCAAGGATGGTGTTGAAGAGGGGGATATTTGGAGAGAGTGCGGGCCGTGTTGGGGCTCTGACACAGAAGGGGTCCCCTATATCTAAGTTGCTGGAGGGGTAGGAATCCAGGGTAGACCATGCAAGAAGCATATGTCCATATGCATGAGGTTTGAGTCACCTTTGAGGGGAATAGAAACAGCTTCCTCTAGGGTAGGACACTTGGGGCAGCTTTAGAAATTTCCAGCACACTCCTCCCAGAGGCATATCTAGATAAGTTCCTCAACTAGAAGCTCGCTTAGCATGACTTAGACAGAGAGTCTGCTCAAGGGGTGGACTTCCGGGGAGGGAAATCTCATCCCTCCAAGTAGTTTCCTTACAGATCACAGGAAATGGGAGGGAAGTGAGGGACGATGGCTGAGAAATGTGTGCCCCTGGGAGAGCCTGATGAGACAGTCGGCTCAGAGCTCCCCAGAGACCCTGGGGAAGAGCACACAGGCTGATCGTGTGTGGGCCCTGGGGACAGCCAAGCCACACTGTGACTGAGCCCAGCACTCCGTTAGTTAGGAGGATCAGCACAGTGCACGGCCAACACAGTTTATACAGCAAGCCCAGACCACGTGGGGCTACCAGTGAGACCCTGGTTCTATACAAAGTGAAACACGCACACAACTGAAATGACAGTGTAAGACAGAAATCGAGTGGCCTTTCAAAGGACAGACACAACACATTTATAGATGATTGGATAAGTGAAATGTTGCACATTTGTCCAATGGGATAATAGTGTTCACTAGAAAGGAATGACGTTAAGATGCATGTTACATGTGGGTGGGCCAGGGACATATTCCCAGTGGATAAAGCCAGACAAAGATGGATAAATGCTGTAGGATCCCATGGCAGGAAGCACCTAAAGTAGACAACTAGAGAGAGAAAGAGAGAGAGGGAAAGAGAGAGAGAGAGAGGGAGAGAGAGAAGGGGAGAGAGAGAAAGAGAGAGGAGGGAGAGAGAAAGAGAGAGGGAGAGAGAGAAGGGGAGAGAGAGAAAGGGAGAGAAAGAAAGAGAGAGAGGGAAAGAGAAAGAGAGAGAGGGAGAGAGAGAAAGAGGGGGGAGAGAGAGAAAGGAAGAGAAAGAAAGAGAGAGAAAGAGAGAGAGAAAGAGGGGGAGAGAGAGAAAGGGAGAGAGGGAGAGAAAGGAGGGGGAGAGAGAGAAAGAGAGAGAAAGGGAGAGAGGGAAAGAGAAAGAGAGGGAGAGAGAGAAAGAGAGAGGGGGAGAGAGAGAAAGAGACAGAGGGAGAGAGAAAGAGAGAAAAGGGGAGAGAGAGAAAGGGAGAGAAAGAAAGAGAGGGAAAGAGAGAGAGAGAAAGAGAGAGAGGGAGAGAGAGGAGAGCCGGAGAGGGAGAGAGGGAGGGAAAGAAAGAGAACACAGAATCAAAGGACCAGTGGCAGAGGGGATAGAGGCACAGCAGGCCGCTGCTCGAAGCTTATAGAAACCCAGAGTTTCACATTAGAGAAAGGGCGATATCTAGAATTGGGCAGTAGCAATAGCTAAACATGTAATTGTAATTAAAGCTGCTGCATCGTGTACTTGTGAACTATTAGATAGTATTACTTTGTCTATTTTTACCACTAATTAAAAAACCAAGCGGCTTTTGTTATTGGACCCGAGGAATCTTTTTGTGCGTCCACAATGACCGCGTGCGCCGTGGCGGGTCCCTCTCAGTGCTGCAAGCATTCCTAGCGGCAGAACACTCGCTTCTGTGCTCTTAGCAAGGCTGGGTAGGACTCTGACAGACAGACAGTCAAGGCCCGACTCTTGCCACGGGGCGACTAGGTTACCATGGCCCTTCAAGAAGTTACATTCGATTCAGTGTGCAATACCGTTCACACGAGACTGTCACCTGATGAGCGTTTTCTAAATGTGTATCACCTTTGGGAGGAAGACTTCCCAGGAAGGAAACTTGAGAGAGTCGGTGCCTTCGTATCCTTGGTGTACTAAGTTCCTTTTCGCGCTGCTGTGCTAGCAAACCCTAACCAGAGGAACTCAGGGACAAAGGGTTTGCGCTGGCTCACAGTGAAGGCCACGGTCCGCCAAGGCAGGGCAGACACAGTGGCACCCGCAGTCAGGAAGCAAACAGTGAAGAATGAAGGCTACTGCCCAGGTCTCTTTCTCCGTGCACAGCTCAGGATCCCAGCAGAGAACGCCATCACCCGCAGAGCCTTGGTCTTCCCATCTCAATGAAAGAGAACCTTCCGCAGGCCCACCCAGCAGGCCTCTCCCGGATGAATCTAGGTTCAAGCATGTTGGCAACTAGCACAAACCATCCCACCTGCTTATAAATCAATCTAGAGATGAAGCTTAATGAGTTGAGAAAAATTAAGTACTTCCCCCCCACACTAGTGACATAAAGTCCCTTATAACAGCTGATTACAGCACCTTGCGGACCTCTGCATTCAGCTTTCATTCTCTCTTGAAACCAGAGTACTGATGGTAACCACTTGGGGGACAGGTGCTGGCAGCCCCCGCGCGGCTCTTGTCTTTCAGTTCTCCCCATTCTCGAAGTTAGCTGCCCACACCAAGGGCAGGTCTAGCAGATGGTGGATTTACTAGAAGTCAGATGTTTGAACCTCTCTCTGCAGCATCCTCACAGGCGGAAACGTTCTAGTCTGATGCCTGAGGCAGGCGGTCACTGTCACTCAATGCTTATCGCCACACTGGAGCCCTCCTCTCCTTGATTCACTCAACAGCCCGGTGGGCTCTGTTACTTGTGCCAACCATGGATCTGGCCCATTCAACCGTCTTCCACCCTTTTCATAGACGTCAATGGAAATCCAAAGTAAGGGAGCACGTGGGCCCTGTGTTTCTATGCTGAATTCAGGATAGAGATGGTCATAGTTTACACACAGATCTGCTCATTCAGAAACAGAAACCAGATACAACAATGCACGCCGAGGGCCTGAGTCTTTCACGTACAGAAACACATATTTGTACATTTCTGGATGGCCATCTTTTTTACATCACTGATCCAATTTGGGGACCTTCACCTTATTTCCTTTTTGGGGTCCACTGAAAATACTTGGTACAATGGGATGACCCTGTTGTGCATCCTTCAAATCCCCCCATCGATGGAGTCACAGGTTTAGTTTGAAGCTCACATCAATCCCTACCAAATCCCTTCTGGTCTAATGAAGGCGGGGTGGTCATTGTTAGCAAAAGAAGACAGGCCTCACAAAGGCACACACCATCAATTCCAGATTCTAGAGAGACATAGAACAAGTGTTTAGCACGCCTCAGCTATTTCATGAAACACCAGAATAGTAAGGAATTGTCTCTTGCTTGCTCGAAATTCAGATTTAACTGGGTAGATTTTAATTTCATCCATTTCACTTACCTTCAGTTTATTGGATGACCTCTGTCGACAGCCAAGATGTCTGTCAGGTATGGGTATGTATAGAATCCCCTAAGAAGCAGGAAGATTGGCAAGGGATGGAGGGATGCGGGGAGAGGGGGGCTTCTGCCAACGTCTGAGAGATCATCCAGTAAGCCATTGGATTTCAATCCCTGTAAGCTGGTGTGGTGTTTTGTGCTTCTCCCCTCTGGCAACCCTTCCAACGCCCTGGAGGACTGTTGGATACCAAGATCACCTTCACAGTGGTTTGCCTAACTGAGAAACAATGGCCGAAGGGATTGTTTACTTTGTTTTGCCATATTGGACTCACCTGCGCTCTGGTCTAGGGGCCGCATGCGGTATTGTTCCTCTCTGCCTCTCTCTAAAGGGGAGCCCAGGCGTGTTAATTGCTGGGCGGTGGCTTCATTCGACGTGAGAGGCGTGGACAGCTGGGCTCTGGGCTCGCTCTACAAGGAGAGTTTTGGGTTTCCATTGTGGTCTGCGTCATAATCCCGGGTCCTTCCATCTGCACTAACTGTTGTTTTAGTGCAATTGCCCCGAGCTGAAAACATCCACACCTCCAGGCACCAGCGCTTCTCACTTTTTTTCATGTTGGCTAAGGAAATACACCTGAGAGACCAAACGCTCACAATGAACCCAGCAATTACCAACCACAAGGGCAGGCGGCAAGCGGTCCAGCGACCCCCCCCCAACCCCCAGCCACGGGTGATTGTGGGCTGCTTCTCATGGAGCTGGGGACACGTGTGCATTCAGAATAACCCTCTCCTGCTTCTGTTCTGACCAGCCCAGGCCCATGCTGCCAAAGAGGGCGACCTTTAAGAAAACGTCTCCTCATCAACTATGAGTAGACAGGTGGTCTTGATTACATGCGGTCCTGGAAAAAGCCACTCAATGCAGAGAAGGAGGCAGGATGTCACTAGTTGATCACCTGTGACACATTCGATTATGAAACTGTTAAGAGGAAAGTTGGATTTTTCTTTGCCTTTTCTCCCCAGTACGGCTTGGCAGGAAAAAAAAAAAAAAAAAAAAAAAAAGCCCAAAGGAACTTGAGAAAGCAGAGATTGAGGGTAGATGGGAAATGGCTGGCACTACCACAGGAGTTGGTCTTTGCCCTTGTTCAGTGAGGGGTTGGAGGACAGATGTGCGCAGGGGTCCAGAGTGGGAACTTCGGAGCCACCGTACATTGGTTTAGAACCCGAGTCACTGATTGGCCCCTTGATTTAATGTACGGGCCCTCCCTTGTCAGGCGGGAAGAAATACCATTATGTCTTGTATTAGATTGCTGTGAGATGGCAGTGACAACGCCACTTATCTCATAGGGCCCTGTGGTTATTCTCACGAAACACTTGGAAAGATTCTGCATGTGTGCGTGTGTGCGTGTGTGCGTGTGTGTGTGTGTGTGCGTGTGTGTGTGTGTGTGTCAGGGGGTACTGGTGCCTATGGCCCCACCAGTGATTTTAGGAGTCGTCCTTGATTGCTCTACCTCCTTTTTGCTTAGCTCTGGAGTTTCTCAGCTTCCATACTCCAGGACTAGAAGTACTGGCTGTTATCATTTCTGCCTAGTGTTTTACACGGGATTGGGGGTCCAAATTCAGGTCCTCCTGCTTAAGAGGCAGGGGCTTAATCCCCGAGCCATCTCTCTAGCCCCATTGAAACATGCTGTGTATCAAGTACACATCAGTTCTTGTTGATTCTTTTTTTAACTTAATTAATTAATTAATTTATTGTGTGTCTTAGAGGACACTGTGTGTCTCTGTGGAGGACCAAGAGTGACTTTGGGAATCATTTTGGATTACTTCTACTTCCTTTTTGCTTTATTCTGGGATTTCCCAGGCTCCGCCTACCAGGACCTGAAGTGCAGGCCGCTGCCATTTTTACTTGGCGGGTTTTTTTTTTTTTTTTTTTAACAGGGACCTGGTATCTGAACTTAGGACCTTCTGCTTTCGGGGCAGAGTCTTAACCCCTGAGCCATCTCCCCAGCCCTCATATTGATTCTTGAAACGTACTACATATCAAGTCCGCACTTGTGGAGTTGCGGATGCAAGGAGGGCTAAAGGTCCCATGATGTCTTTAGAATCACTATGTCATAAACAGAATGAATAAAGAGAACGCTGCGGCTCTGTTGGCTTCCGCTCGCTCCCTGTTTCCTACCTGCAGGCAGTGGGTGTGGCGAAGGGAGGTGGGCGTGGCACAGGTGGAGCAGGTGCGGCCCCTACTCTTTTCCACACCTGCTTTCCCATGAGTGCTCATTGGTTCTTGAAAAACACATACCATGCACCAAATACGCACCGGCTCTCACTGGTTCTCGAAGCAGTCTATGTATTCCGTACATGGCAGTTTTCATTCAGTGAGGATGCTGTGCTCCTACTTAATGTGAAAGGCATGTTACCTACGTGAACCTTTGTGTAAGTGACCAGGAAAGGAAAAATAAAGGTATTTTTAAATTATCCTGAAAAAGACTGAGAAGACAAGGTTTTATCTCACTGTTCCCATCTGCACATGTTAAATCACTTAAATTATTTTTGCTGCATTCTAAGTCAAGAAAATTATTCATTTGTATAGTTATATAAAATTCTTAGAAAATTGGTGACATAAGCAACATAGGAACATGTAACAAGTATGGTTACCACCATCCAACTAGAAATCAGAATGATTGTGTGTGTGTGTGTGTGTGTGTGTGTGTGTGTGTGTGTGTGTTTAACAGAGAGCACTTGAGTGTGTGCCTGTGGAGGTCCAAAGGGACATTAGGAATCATCTTGAATTGCTCAAACTCCTTCTTCTTTTGCTCTGGGGTTTCCTAGGCTCTGTCTTCTGAGGGAGAATTCTAGGCCCTGTAGGCTGCTTTATCAGCCTGGCATTTTATATAAGATCTGGGGATCTGAACTCAGGTCCTTTTGCTTTGAAGCTAAATGCTTTAACCCCTGAATCATTTCCTCAACTCCAGAATGACCTCTTGACAGTTAATATTGATTGTCAACTTGACAGGACCTAGACTAATCTAGGACACAAATCTCAGGGTATATCTGTAAAGGAGTTTCTAGACTGGGTTGATGGGGGTGAGAAGACCCACCATGAATATGATTGGCAGTTCCTTCTCCTTCGTTGGCTTCCTGTCCATCAAGTGGAGACTGTCTCTGTCCCAGACTTCTCCCATTATGCTTTGCCCAAACCATGGGGCCAAATGAATCTGTAAGTCAAAATAAATCCATCCTCCCTTCAACTGTCCCTATCACAGATTTTGTGGGAGTGATAAGAAAAAATAAACTATATTCCCCTTGCAGATGAGAAAGCTGATACATAATGGCGGTATATAGTTTCCCAAGCCACATTGAAAAAGTGGAAAGTAGCTTTGCACCAGGCAGGCTGGCTCCAAATTGTGCCCGAGTCATCTCTGTATCATGTGCCTCAGACTGCTCCACATCTTTTCTTTATTTGTTCTTTTCATCCTTAATCCAAGAATCAACTAAGATAGGAAATGGGGAGATTTGTTTCAACAGGAATTCCAATTTCACACGCTTCATCCGATGGCACTGAGATCATTTACTGGAGATGAATAGGAATATTTTCTTTAAAGTTCAGAGGGTTTGTAGGAGGTAGCTCCTCAATTTTATTGTCTTTTGTCTCCCCAGTGTACATTATTTATAAGGTGTTCAATTATACTACAAAGAGGTCATATGTTCCCTTTGGAGATTTCAAAAGCATTTTTGAGGATAATATAAATGGGCCATGTCTAGGCTTGCGTTCATCTGTGTCTTTGTGGAAGGTAAAATACATTTAAGGTCATTTCAGGTTCTTATTCGTTGATGGATAGTGTGATCTAGCACTTCACTATGAGCTAATTCTAAGTGACCATTAAGTCTTTCCTGTCTCCAAATCCTCTGGCATTTCCTAACCACTGTAATCAACATTATATAACCCTGGATGGAAGCTGGGGTCTTATCTTCCCTGGCAGACTATAAAATTTGGACTACAAAGGGGGTATCTCGCTAATTGCTATAGTGCTTTTAGAAATTAGTAAGTGGCAGGCTGCCCTCCCCCTTGACATTTTTGTTGAACGGTGTGTTTTTTTTTCTCTTGCTACATTACAGACACCCCCTTAAATCCAAGTGCATGAACATTTGTTATTGTTGTTCTCGGGCCTTGGGTCAGCTGGACACTTATTCTGGCCTCTGTAGGACTCACTTTTGAGTCCACGGTCAGCCGCAGGTCGGATGAGCGTCCCCGCTCATCTTGGCCGGGTTCTCCCACATATGGGACTCCGTTGGCCGAGAACATTCTCAGCAAAAGCAGCATGATGCTCACCCATGAGACTTCCCTTCCCTCACTGTGTTGAGTCAGGCGGGATCACGTGAAGGGGACAGAGAGCGGGCAGAAGGAAGTACGGTTCTCCAGATCCAGCTTAAGGTAGCTACAATCATTTCTACTGGGTTTCATCAGCTGATGGGCGTCTGAAGGGGAGCCTGGCTTAAGGAATGAGAGATACACTTCATTTCCAGATCAGAAGAGATTCCAGGTCACATTCTAAAGAGCTCAGAAGCAAAAAGGTCTAAAGAACCCGTGGCGTCTTTAGAATCAATATGTCATAATCAGAATGAATGAAGATGACCCCGCCCCTCCATTGGCTTTCTGTTTGTTCTGTTTCCTACCTGCACGCAGTGCGAGTGGTGAAGGGAGGTGGGCGTGGCAAGCTGGAATAGGGTCCCTGCTTGGTCCCCACCCATCCCATTTCTCCATGAGCAAGTCTCCTTATGTCACTGGTTAGTTTCTCCCTTTCCTGCATCGCTGTGGGAACCCAGCAGGATAATGTACATTGAATTGCTTTGAAAGTCATAAATCTTAATGCATATGGGACTCATCATTGCTGTTATTTTATTAAGGGTCAGTGCGTTTACAACCCACAGCCCACCAGCTTGACAGCTTCTAAATAACCTCTGCAGAGAATGTGCAAAGCCGCAGAAACGTGAGTCTTCTAGTTGCACCCCAAGAAGGGGGTCTGCTGCCTCCTAAGACCCAGCAAAGGTCACATGGGTAGTATTGGAGCTGTGGCAAAACACAGAGATGTTTGAACCTGGGGCCGAAGCACCCACCGTCTGGAAGAGCAGATGTTTGCTGAGAGATGACTTCCACGTCCAAGGAGAGCGTGCACCAAAAATCTGACTTCTGTGTCTTTCTGTTGGCGGGATTGTTAAACTCTTTGAAACCAAAGTCACATCTTCTTTTCTTCCAGATTTTGGGAGGTCACAATATAATAAATAGGGCCTTCTCCCTTGTTTGCTTTGGTTTTATATTTTAGAGACAAGGTCTTACATTGCCCAGGCTGGCCCCTCAAATTTACTATGTAACCAGGATGACCTTATATTTCTGATCTTCCTGCCTCCACCCCTGGAGTGCTGCGTTTATGGGCAGGTACCACCACACCCAGTTTATGCGGTCCTGGGGATGAACCCCAGGATTTCCTGCATGCTAGGCAAACACGTTACTCATTCAGCTCCAACTCCTGACCCCCTGAGGCCTTCTCTCTTTCTGCTGCCTTTTGCCCATGTCCTCATGGACGCTAGAAACAATCTCTGATGAATGGTGCTCTTTTCCACTACTCGCAGAGGGCCTTATGATTGAAGGCAGTAGATTTCGCACCCATGACCTACCGGGGGTCTCTGGTACACGGCCACATCCAGCTTCTAGGTCAAAGTGAATACAAATATTTAATGCGTCGTGAGTGGTGACATTTAGGGGTCAAGAGACTCAACCCCATCATATTAGTGCTGGAGGCAGTCCATGCTGTCCAATCACGTTAGAGAACTCTGAGCTGTGGGTCAATGCCTCGCACTTCCAAACACAGGGGATCCAACCTCAAAGACGTAGCCAGGTAAGAGAGAGGCCTTGAGCATTTGTAGCTGTAGGGAACTCTTCTTCAGCAGGTTTATTCCTTGTCTGTAAGAATCTTAAACTCAAACTTCCCAGAAGTGGTGGGACACACAGATTGTACAAAGTAAGCGAGACAGGCACAGCACCAGCATAGACTCTCACCTCCTCTTCTCGGCAGTGACTTGACCCACATGTGGTAGAAAGCTGCACCTGCCGTTCATTCTAAACCAGACTCCTCCTCCTGGGCAATCCTTGAGCCACATTCAAACAGGTCCATCCTGGCTTGGCTCAGGTGAAAACCACTTACTTTGTTTCTGGTTCTACATCCTGCCCTGTCTTGGGAACGGAGCTGGAGAAGAGCTAGTGGCCTTGAACGGAAGGGTCTTCCTGTTGACTTGACTTGGGGCACCGGCAGTAGTCAGGACCAAATGGCAGGTGAGGGCTTGTGGTCAGGGTTTTGGGGGTGATAGAGAACGTGGGGCTATCGGGCCAGCAGCAGCAGCAGCAGCAGCAGCAGCAGCATGGTGGTAAGAAGGAGCACTGTCTCTTTCTCATTAAGTGTATTTATAAACACACCGAACATGAAACATTTTTCCTTTCTTCACAGTGATGGATGATTATACGTCTACGAAATGTTTTCATTTATTTGGCGCCAGGGTAATCAAAATCAGTTGAAACTGTCCCAGTGACGGGAGAGAAAACAAGAAGTCGTGGGACAGCCCGGGCTCCCCTTCCAGGGCGGGAGCGCCTGGCAGAAGTTGCTTGTAGAAGAACACGCGCTCCGGCCGGGTAATTGCTCCCAGCCCTGCTCGTGGCTGCGGTCCACAGAGACTGCAGCTCGGCAGACGTTTCAAAGCAAAGCCTCTGGTCTCTGGGAGCAGCGTGGGAGCGGCAGGGCCAGCCTGTGCGTGACTGTGTTTAGGCTGAGAGGGAGCCGGTCCCAGAAAACCTTTGTGAATGAAAACGGAGGGCTTTCATGTCTGCCCTGGCCCGTGTTCTGGGTCAGCCATCCTGATCTTCCGACATCCTGTTTAAAGTGGTGTTTTCCACTACATGGAGACAAAACTATTTCTATTCTAAGCTCCCCGTGATTGTGCAAAGACAAGCTATGGGGATTAGGTAGGAAGACAGCCATGCTTGGGAGGGAGATACAGATGCCCAGGCCTCCTTTTGATGGGACTCTTTGGAGATCTGTGTTTTACAAGTGCCACTTTCATTTGGAAAGGCTGCTGTTTGGGTGAGTGGATCCAGCTTGAGCCACAGGATAATGTGGCTGCTTCTGGTCCCCGTTCTGCTTTATGGTTTCCAACACGGACCTGTTTGCAGTCTTGAGGGTTAAGACTCTCCGTAGGTTACAAAACCATTTCCTGAGCTTTCAATCATCACCTTTCAGCAAATTAATTAAGCTGTAGACTGAAGCAAGAACAGGAGCTCAGGGACATTTGCGGAAGAGGGGGTGGTAAGATTGTAAGAGCAAAAGGATGGGAGGAGCAACGATTTGCAAGATTCTCAACAATAGTTGGGGCCAAAGCAATCATAATGGAACTTTGCGTGCCCTGCGCAATGTCCAGCGCACTGTTGCCCTCGTTAAGTCTAGCATCTGTTAAGGGCACCGAGACCCCTGGAGGCAAGGGATTGACAGCCATAGTAGTGATCTTATGCTTAAGGGGAACAAGAGAAAGGGCTTATGGAAATGCCACTGGGTCCTTATATGTCATCGGAGAGGAGGACCCAGTGGAGAGTTAGATGCACACAATAAAGGACTTTCTGGGAATTGGGGGGGAGGCACTGGGGGAAGGGGAGGGGGAAGAGGGGGGAGGGAGGGAAGTGGTAAAAAATTTTAAAATGTATAATTAAATTTTTAATAAAAAAAAAAAAAAGAACAGGGACATCACCTGGGACTAGATGCAAGACTTTTCAAGTGAAGGGAGGGGCTTTCTTTGTAGTGGTTTTCTCATTTAAGCAGAAAAGGGACTCCCAAGGCAGAGGCAGAAATGAATGAGCTTCCATGGGGCTTGGGGGGCGGGGGGAGAGTGGATGTTTCCCAGGGATCTGCTCCTGGTTAGTGAAAGTGAAGTGGTCCACCAAAAAATTGACAATCCATTTGGTCCACCTGAACTAGGGACATAGTGCAGGGGTCAAAGGAATCCTAAAGATTCTTCCAAAGTTCAGCACAACGGTAGATACATGCTAGAGAAAGAGCCAGTGATATACAATCGCGTTCTGAGTTGAGTCGACCTGGGCCACACGCAGGAGGGCTCTGGGCTCAGGGAGACTTGCGTTGCAGTCTCCGAGCTCCTTGCAATGTGAAGGAGTCTCTCAGATGTGATGAATCTCCATGGGGAGACTGGCTTGCACTTAGTTACCCTGAGCTTCCTCAACCATGGAACAGAGAAGCAGATGTGTGAGTGCCCCAGAGACACGACGGAGAAAGCCTTCACCACTCACTGGTGTCTTTGAAGATGAAGGAGGGATTCCCAGCAAAGCAGGTGACAGCCGCTAGAAGCCGAAGTGGACAAGAGAGCGGATCCCCCCTAAAGCCTCCAGAAAGGAAGGACTTTGGTCCTGTGGGACCCATGTTAGATATAGAATTCACAGAACCATAAGGAGAAGGGGCCTTCGAACAAGCCAGTAAGATTGCGATCATTGTTCTAGCCACAGGAAACTCAAGCAGCCAGAGTTCTACTAGGAACGTCAAGGCAGGGTTGTGGAGCAGCCTTTCAAAAGAGACATAGAACCTGGGCACAAATTTCACCACATTGAACCTACGTAACATGGTAACTGAGCAAGAGAAACCAGAGCAAAGAAATCCTTTCTATCAACCAATTAAAAAACCACTTAAGCCATTAAATCATTAAAAACCATTTCGGACTTGACTAAATAGCTCAACTGGTAAAAGTACCTGTGTGCAAATCCAGCAACCTGATGCTAATCCATGGATTCCACGTGGCAGAAGGAGGGAACCAACTCTTTGAAAGTGGTCCTTTGACTCCCCCCCAACACGCCATGGTTCAAGGGCGTGGTCGCTTTCTCTTGTTTTCTCTCTCTTTCTCACACACACATATACAGTGGAATCACTGAACGCTTCATGCAAGAAAGAATAACAGCCTGGCACTTACAGGAAAAGAAAGATGGTACTCCTGTGCACTGCTGGAGTATACACTTCATATTTGTAAAGACGAAACCAGACTAGAACAGCCAACTGTGAGCCTTTCTCTCCTGCAGCAAGCTTCCACACCTTTTCTGTAGGAAAGCAAGGAGTGAGTGATTTTGACCTTTGAATAACCAATGAGTCTTCTTATTTTTTTTCCTTATCATTTTTAGCTATCAACTTGGAGGTACTCAATGGTTCAGAGTGACAAGGACTGTGAGTCTCCAACATCAGAACATTAAGACATTTAAAGTTGCTGCTGGAAGGTCAAGACAGTTTGAGAAAGACAAATGGAAGCGTGGAGAAAAAAGTTTCCACATTGAGCATCCTGTTTCCATAATTCGAAATGAACCATTGTCATTTAAAAACTATATTGGTAATGATGATGAAAGAAACACGAGTGAAGAGACAGCATTCAATTAGCTGGTGTGAAATCTGGTGCTTGACTAAGAAAGGAACTGACTAATTCAGAAACAAAGGGGCAGCAGCCAACTTCCTCCCAGCGAGATGATGTCATCATAAAGTCCGAGGAGGCAGTATACAAAGTGTCATTTCAAAATAGCCAATCACACGGACCGAGACACAGTCAGCGCATCCAGTCCTACTGTCTATTCTTCCTGATGCTCCTTAAATGACATCAGCTTCCAGAAAAAGTCAGGGTGAGCTGATCCAGGGGCAGGCAGCCAAGTCTTACACAAATCCCTCCCGCTGGTTTAATCTCTGGATAAGTAGATCGTGCGGAGGACTTTTGTGACAGAAAGGAATCCTGGGGAGTGTAACCTCCCTGTTAGCTCGTGTTCCCCCATCTTGCCTTCTTACGGCCGTCTCATTTAGTTGAGTTGAAATTTTATCTACCGTGGGAACGAATTCTCTGACGTTGAACATGAGTATCAAGGAGAAGTCCCCGGAGCGGAGTCTGGATCACTCTACAGGATAACTGTCCTTTCTTGACCCCTGCAGATCATGTATTTTAAACAGGCAGTGGACCAATTCCCATGTGGTTAGTTCCTTGTAGGCTCCAACGCTTTTGATTCTGCCATTGCTTCCTCCAAGTCGGGCCAGGCTCCCGCATACTTCCTGTCCCCATTGGGTACTTGTCATTCTTACTGTAGAACATTCCACTTCTGAACGCGACACTTGCATGTGCATAATGTGCATACAGTCACTTAGATTTTAGTTTAGGCTCTACCATTGGTGAGATAGCTTAGATACTTCTTGCTGCTATAACAAAACACAATACACTGGTTGACTTACAGACAATAGATGGTTATGTGGCTCATGATTCTAGAGGCTGGAAAGTCTAAAGGAATCATGTTTGTGAAAGACTTTGTTCTGTGTTATCCCATGATGAACACAACAGGAAACAAAAGAGCAATAAGCTAAGCTGAGAAAGGCCCAACCGATTTTCACAACCTCCTCCTCAAACAGCTAACCCCCATATACCCAGGTAACCAGACTAAGTCACTGGGAAGACCAAGCTGTTGTGACCTTATGGTGTCTCAACACTGTAGCTTTGGGAATTCAGTCACCAGCACACGAAACCACGACATGACGTTCATGTAGAATGAAGATGCGCTTCCTTGACCGAAACCTACTTTTTCAACAGGAAACAGACCGAGGGCCTTAAGTCAAGCACAAGTGGGTTTGGGAGGCCCGGGTGGTAGATTGCACAGCCAGGCAGCTGGTGAGCACTCTTGTGGTCACACTTACACCCTCCCCGGCTCACAGCAAGAAGCATTTACAAAGCAACTGAGCAGTACTCCATTGTATAGATGTACCACATTTTCCTTATCCACTCGTCAACTGTTGAACATTTGGGTTGATTCCATGACTTTGCTGTTGTAAACAGTGCTGCTATGAACATGGTCGTGCTTGTGCTATCGAGGTGAATTTTTGCTGTATGGGGGGTTATTCCCAAAAGTGGAATAGCAGGGTCAAATGGCATTTCAATCTTTAATTTCTTTAAGAATCTCCAGACGGCTCGCCAGAGTGGCTGTATGAGCCTGCATTCCCACCAGCAATGTAGGAGAGTTCCCCTCTTCCCACATCCTCTCCAGCATTTGTTGTTGTTTGTATTGTGGATCTTTGCCATTCTGACTGGCTTGAGATGATATCTCAGGGAAGTTTTGATTTGCATTTCCCTGATGGCTAAGGAAGTGGAGCATTTTTTAAGATATTTGTTAGACATTTTAATTTCATCCCTGGTAAAGTTTCTTTTAAGTTCCAGGGCCCATTTTTCAATTGGGCCATTACAATACCCATCAGGATGGAGTGAAGGGCATTGCAGGAGCAACAAAACTGCAAAAGAAAATCAACGAACCATAATCCAGAACTTCAGAGACTCTATATCAACCACCTAGAACTAGGCCAGCCTAATCTCTCCCCATCCTGAAGCTCAGGGAAATTTGCGGAAGAGGGGGCAGTAAGATTGTAAGAGCACAAGGATGGGAGGAGCAATGATATGCAAAATACTCCACACAGGTTAGGGCCAAAGCAATCATAATTGGACTTTGCATGCCCTGCGCAATGTCCCACACACTATTGGCCCCACAAAGTCTAGCATTTGCTAAAGGCTCCAAGATCCTTGGAGGCAAGGGATTGACAGCCACAGTAGTGTTCCTGTGCTTAAGGGGAACACAGGAAAGGGTTCAGGAAAATGCCACTGGGTCCTTGTACATCATCGGAGAGGAGGGCCCAGAGGAGATTCTGGCATGCACATTAAAGGATTCTCTGGGGTTTGGGAGGGGAAGCACTAGGGGATGGGGAAGGAGGGGTGAGGGGTGGGGGAGCAGGGGGTCGGGGGGGAGAAGGAGGGAGGGTGGGAACCGGTGTACCTATTAAGTTTGTATGAGCGGAAATAATAATTAAAAATGTTTAAAAAAAGCAACTGAGCCGCACTTACCACCATTGCAAACCCTTCAGCCACACTCCATCACAATGAAAATGCTACTTTGTAAAGTGAATATTTTTACTGCCTTCTCCTTCTTCTTATCCCTCATTCCAGGATAAGCAAGCAAGCTGAGTCACTAACATTTGCTGTAAATACTGTTTTCTGATTATAAATGTTCTCTACTGAAAATTCAGAGACACCCATAGGATTCAGAGACACCAGCTAAGGATAATCAATATGAAAGTCAGTAAATATATTTACTGTACAAAGTTTTAGGCAAAACATTTCATAGGTTCTTGTGCATTTTTTAGATTTAAATAGGGCCCATGGTTTTTTTTTTTTTTTTTTTTACTTAGTAAAAAGACACAAGCCTTTCCTGTGTTATTTTAAACGTTTGTATAAAGCATCACGTGTAATGTCTATGTTATCCCATTATGGTTGGTAAAGTATCAGCCGAGTGCACCAGGCTCAACAGAGAAAAGATGGCGGTCAGAGCGAATTCTTCTTTCCTGGCCTAGTTCTTACTACACATTAACCCCAAGAAACGGAGGCTGTGAGCATTCACCCACTTTGCTGTGAGTCACGGCAGCTGTGGAGACAGATTTAAAACTGGAACCCAGACCCGCACACAGTCAAAGCCAGCATTCAAATGGTCTATCAAATGGATAGATATGAAGAGAGGGTAGGAATGGAGAAATTGTCAAGAAGAGGAAAAGGAAGATAGATATGAAGAGAGGGTAGGAATGGAGAAATTGTCAAGAAGAGGAAAAGGAAGATAGATATGAAGAGAGGGTCTGGAGGCGGCAGTGGGAAGCAGCTTGCTGCTCAGGCAGAAGAAAGGCCCGTGGCAGTGAGGCTGCCTCGGCACTTGAAGTGTGGCCCAGGGACGTACTGGCAGCGTGCAGCTGACATGCAGCTATGTGACGACCAGAGCATCCGGGGTCAGGATGGATGGGCTGGGGGGTGAGAGCCCGGAGCTTGGCCGGCACCACAGAGTCCTCGCTGGGGGCCGTCAGCAAGCCCCCCGAAGCACTGTAGAGCTGCGGCATCTGGCTGTGTGCCCGCGCTGTTGGGGGCACTGCCAGAGCCTCAGGGCAGGCCTGGCAGCAGGGGCTGGTCCTCTCTCGCGGCCTCTCCTCTGTTCTTCCTCAGCTCACTGCTGGCGCCATTTTCCTCTGGACGCGGCTTGACATCCTCTTGGATGTTGCCCCATCTCAGCGAAGGAGGATGCGGCTTAACAAACTGAAAACATCCCACCCTGGAGGTGGCGTCGGTACCGTGGAGTAGGCTTCTTGCCGGATACTTGAGGTCTCATTAGGAATAAAGTGGTTCTACACACAAACCCTTTGGAACGGTTAAGTAATCACTAAAGAAGAAAGGAAGGTGGAGGAGGACATCAACAGGAAATACTGTGTATCCCACAGGAGAACCCCATTCTCACGCTACCCCCAGGAGGAAACTTCCCTACCCTTGTCAGAGGCCCCTTCGCTTTCATGGAGAAGGTAACTGAAGTGAAATGTCTGTGAACGTGAATGAGCGGCAGGACGAGGTGAATGAGCCCAGATATAGCATGGGATATGTGGGGGGAGGGACAAGATGAACTCAGCCCAGACATAGCATGGGTGTGTGTGTGTGTGTGGACAAGATGAATGAGCCCAGACTTAGCATGGGGTGTGTGTGTGTTGTGGGGGTCCCAACTACACCTCCTGAGCAGGTTGAATTCTTCCAAACAGAAACACATTTTGCCAGATACTTCCTGGTTCGTTTCCAACATGTGTGCCTTATGTACAATGGACTCCGTGTATTTCTTATCCATTTACACTGAAATCATGGTGATACTGCTTAGAGCTGTCTCTGTGAGCTACGGATCTCCCTGGCTTTTCTTTTATTTGAAAAGGAAATTTCATATTTTGTCAAATGTAGACTTGAAACCACAAATTTGTGCAACAGAGAAAAATGGGCACCTGTTTGCTTGCTAGGTTCAAAGGGTTGTGTTGCCAAAATTTGTAAGCACAGGTCTCGCCAGAAGCATCCACAGCGGAGCACAGGCCTGAGGACCCGTCTCTCTCTTGTGTTGCTGTCATAATTCTCTGTGAAGGGAGGGATTATGGAATGAATGAAGGGAGGGAAGGAAAAATAGGAGAGGAGGGAGAGAGAATACAGAAATGGAGAAATTGTCAAGAAGAGGAAAAGGAAGATAGATATGAAGAGAGGGTAGAAATGAAGAATTTCTAAGTCTGTGCATGCAAGGTGCACGTGTGTATAAAGTGCACATATATGTAAGGTGCACATGCATGTGTGAGGTGCGGATGTGTGCCCTGTGTGCCCAAAGTGCATGTGCGTGTAAAGTGTACATGTGTCTGTAAGGTGCACATGTATGTGCAAGGTGTGTGAGGTGCAATGTGTGCCCTGTGCATGCAAGGTGCACATGTGTGTAAGGCGCACGTGTGTGTGAGGCACACACGTGAGGTGCACATGTGTGTGCATGTAGCATGTGGAGTCCGTAGCACAGCCTCAGGAGGCGTTCTACTGGTTTCGCCCACCGTCTTCATTTGAGGGGGCTCCCATTGGCCTGGAGCTGACTCATTTGGCTACACTGACTGTTCCAAGAGCTCCAGGGCTCCCCTTGTCTCTGCCTCCCTGGGGTGGGGATGCACCACTGTGTCTGACTCATTGCTCTGCGTGGTTTCTAAGGATCTCACCCAGGTGGTCGTGTTGGTAAGACAAGTGCTTAACTGACTGAGCCCCTCCCCAGCTCAAGAATTCAAGAATGTCCAAACAGGGTAAACTGAGAGTGTCAGGTTATTTATCTACCCACCTCTCATCTATTTATCTATCATTCTATGCTGTGTCTATCATTTTTTATCTATCTCTATCTACCTACCTACATATGTCTATCTTCTATCTATTGATCCCTTGTCTAGCTATCTTGAAAAAATATGCTGATCAGGAACTGCTTAAAGTCGCCAACTATGCTTTAATCCATTCATTAAACAGGTATTTGCACACTCAGGGCAGTTCATTATGAGACTAGAAAAATGGAGAGGTGAGAACTTTACATTCTGCTTTGGGAAGCTGGCCTGCCTGTCTTCCACTGCAGTCTTGGTTGGCCTGTGGGCTGTTCTGACCAAGACAGTGTGGTGATGCTGTGCTAGTAGTGCCTTCAAGAAGACTGGCACCCTTCACCTTGGGTGCTGGAAGCCATGCGGCAACACGCGATCCACAGTCCTGAGTGGGTTCTTAGATGACAGCCAGCATCAGTTGTGGGCCCTTGGAGGCCACCATCTTGGAAGGTGTCAGTTCAAGACTGAAGACTTAGGACCGTGTTCATGCCTCACCGCCCTTCACATTGGAGGCAGAGGGTTGACTTTCTGGCAAACCCAGGTTAATGGTGATGGCCGATTTTTGCTGCAATTGGGCGCTTAGAATGGAACTTCAGAAGCCTCAAGGCATCGCTGGTCTGCACACATGATTGACATGTTGCAGCGGGCATCTTTTCCTTCCAGTCATTCCGTGTTCTGGGTCATTCGGGGCCTTCTGAGAAGTTCTCTGAATATGCCCAAGGGGACTCAGTAGGAACCCCCTGATTTCCTAGAAGATGACCTGTATCTTTTAACCAATGTATTCATCATTTATTATCTATCTCCTTATCTATCATCATCTATTATCCATCTTCCTATCACCTTTGTCTATTATCTTCTATTTAATCTATTGTCTCTATCATCTATTTATCCATCTACTATCATTTATCATGTATCTATTTATTGGTAGCTCTATTTATCATCTATCTATCATGCATTATATATTATCTACCATGTACCATATCTATCTATCTATCTATCTATCTATCTATCTATCTACCTACCATGTACCATATCTATACTATCTATCATATACCATATGTCTATATATCTATCTGTCTCTGTCATATATCAATTATTGCTGATCATGTATCTATCATCTATCTGTTATCTTTTTATCATCTGTCAATCTCAATCCATTCATCTATCTCATCTCAAATTTCAAATGTATCATCCACTTATCATCTAACTTTCTATCTAGTCTTCTAGCTATCTGTCCTCTATCTAATAGGCATATGTATAAATTAATTTTGTACACCCATAGTAATCTCATAGTTCCTTGAATGGATTAACATATTTGATTATTTTAACTTTTGCTTTACTTTTCTGAAAACTGTCTTTTGCTTGGTTCTCCAGGTTCGTTTTCTTTGACCTTGACATAAATGTGAAGGAAATAAATGTATGAGCAACTTCCGAAATGTCGACAGCCCCCACTTGCGTTTCTTCCTGTACTTTTCTTTCTTCCCACTAGTTTTTGAGGGAAAATCATAGCGAAATATTTCAAGGAACAAGATGAGCCCAGAGTAGAGCACAAATAGTTTATCAGTTAATTCTTACTGTTTTTTCCATTTACCTGCCAGGGAAGGAGAGATTTAGAGAGAGAGTCTCACACTTAATGGGGGCCATATGGATGATGGCAGGACCTGGATTGTTTCTAAATTAATCTTCCAAAGTCACAATATCCTGTTTTCTTAAATCAGTACGTGCTGCTTCACATAGAAATTCATTTATCCATTTAACCAGTCATCATCAAAATTCCTTGCACCTCTTCTGTATTAAACAGTTTAGCAAAACTACATTAGGTAAAGAGTCTGTGAAGCCAATACAAACACCACCAAATGCTGGAGAGGATGTGGAGAGAGGGGAACTCTCCTACATTGCTGGTGGGAATGCAGGCTCATACAGCCACTCTGGCGAGCCGTCTGGAGATTCTTAAAGAAATTAAAGATTGAAATGCCATATGACCCTGCTATACCACTTTTGGGAATAACCCCCCATGCAGCAGAGGTTCACCTCGATAGCACAAGCACGACCATGTTCATAGCAGCACTGTTTACAATAGCAAAGTCATGGAATCAACCCAAATGTCCAACAGTTGACAAGTGGATAAGGAAAATGTGGTACATCTATACAACGGAGTACTACTCAGCCATCAAAAATGATGAATTAATGGAATTTGCTGGGAAGTGGATGAAATTAGAAACAATTATACTGAGTGAAGTATCCCAGACACAGGAAATTAAGCACCATATGTACTCCCTAATAGGTGGCTCCTAGTACCAAACCCACTTAGAGACACTCAAAGATAAATCTCTGTAATACCTACAGTAATTGCAAAGATTATGAACAGGAGGGATGGGGAAGGAGGGACACACCAGTAATAAGAAGAGAGGGAACCATGTTATAGCAGAGCAAATAGGCCTCCATCAAGGACTGCAAGTAAGTAATGAGACATCTGGTTAAATTCACAGACTTTCTTTCCTGATCATTTACAACTGATGGAGTATGATCTTACCAGAAGGGGAGGGCGTATAGTCTGGCAGATAGAAAGTAACCATTTCGCAAATGGGTGATTGATCCCTCTCTCACCACAGTTTCCTACTTTTATTACATCCACCTTTGAATATATTCTTATAACAAGACTTTAATTTAACAGGTTTTTATCTCTAGTCAGGGGGTGATATCCAATACCCATCAGGATGGAGCCAAGGGCATTGCAGGAGCAGCAAAACTGAAAAAAAATAAATCAACAAATCATAATCCAGAACATCTGAGACTCTATATCAACCATTTGGAACTAGGCCAGCCTAATCTCTCCCCATCCTGAAGCTCAGGGAAATTTGCGGAAGAGGGGGCGGTAAGAGTGTAAGAGCACAAGGATGGGAGGAGCAATGATTTGCAAGATACTCCACACAAGTTAGGGCCGAAGCAATCATATTTGGACTTTGCATGCCCTGCGCAATGTCCAACACACTATTGACCCCACAAAGTCTAGCGTTTGCTAAAGGCACTAGGATCCTTGGAGTCTAGGGATTGACAGCCATAGTAGTGTTCCTATGCTTAAGGGGAACACGGGAAACGGTTCTGGGAAATGCCACTGGGTCCTTGCACCTCATCGGAGAGGAAGACCCAGAGGAGAGTTTGGCATGCACATTAAAGGATGCTCCAGGGATGGGAGAGGGAGGCACTGGGTGATGGGGAGGGAGGGGGAGGGAAGGGGGGCACAGGTGGGGGGTGGAGGGAGGGAAGGGATCAGTGTACCTGTTAAGTTTGTATGAGTGGAAATAAAAAAAAATCTGTGAAGCTCCATAGGACACGATTCATGTTTGAGAAAAGATTTTCTAGGTCAAGAATCTAAGTTTTGCTTGGTCGAGGGACATGGGACTCTCTGGGTGTTTTTAATCTTTGTAGTGTAGCAGTCACGCAAGTTGCATCATGATGCGGTAACAAACAACCCCACAGCTTCAGTAGGTTTACAACAAGGTTGATCTCTTGCCCTACTGTTTCTTTTTGGGGCTCCCTTGTTCTATGTCGCCTTTGTTTTTGCTTTGGGGTGCAGTACCGTCTAGTACAGTAAGAGTCACTGTAACTGTAGAGATGTTGGTGGGACAAGGAAATCTTTTATCTAGAAAGATCCAGAAAGTATGCTAAGTATATGCACCGTGCACGCCATAGCAAGCCACTGCTCACCACAGGGAGCCAGGCGGAAGCACAAGAAAGGACAAGAAGCAAAAGGTCTGAAACCAGCCCAAACAGCACCATAGCTTGGCGACCTCGGTTCAGAGTCTAACGTGTGGACAGATAAAAAGCAAACAGCTTAGGCATGAACTACTATCCGCGGTCATAGAATTCTACTGAGACATCATTCGCTTCAAGACCTCCGCAAGCCCCTCCTTCCGGTCTGTCCTAAAGAAGGGAACAGGAACTTAAGAAAAGGACTGGAAAGTCCCCTAGTGTTTGACTCTCCACTAAGAACATTCTGGAACTGCCATTAATAGTTCAACATAGGTGGAGCCTGTTGTTGATAAAAGCCAGATGGATTATAAGCACGCAGGTACGCGCCCAAACTGGGTAAAGTCACCCGAATGAGCTATGCTTTAGGGTCCACAGAAAGGATGGGCATGAGAAGGACCTCCACATCTGTGGTGGTCCCTCAAAACTCCCTTCTGTCCATATCCGTGGCAGAAGCACAGCAAGCTGAGGCACCCCAGAGGCAGGGCATGTGACCCACCAGTGTGGGGGAGGCGGGATGGGAGCAGCTCTAGATGCTCATTGGTGTAGTGCAATCCCAGAGAGAAAGAAGCCCATAGAACTGAGACCAACTATCTGTTCTGCACTGCTCAATGGCTCCTGCTGACAGCTAGAAAAACAGAAGAGAAAGCGGTTGCTAAAGATCCATGAAATGGGGCTGGAGAGGTGGCTCAGGGGTTAAGCCTCCGCCTTGCAGGCGGAAGGTCCTGAGTTCGGATCCCAGATCCCACGTATAGACGCCAGGCGGAAGCGGGGGCGGCCTGCGCTTCTGGTCCTGGTAGGGCGGAGCCTGTGAATCCCGGGGCAGAAGGAGGTGGAGGCATCCATGGTGGTTCGCGAATCCGTCCGTAGTTCTACACAGACACACACACACACACACACAGACAGACATACACACACACGCGCACATACACATGCACATGCGCACAGTTGAATAAATAATAATAATTAAAAAAATTAAAAAAAAAAGATCCATGAAAGGGACAGAGAACTCTAGGACACTCAGTGTACTGGGATTAAAACAAGTGGAGAAAAACTCAGTGAACAACAGAGTGGGCTTCCTAACACACAGTTGTTCATCCTCCTCTGCCAGGGGTCTGTTCCAGGACCCCCTACAGGTACTGCAATCAACAAGTACTTAGTCCCGTATGTGGCATGTGGCACGGTGATTACATGACACTTATGCTGTCCTCCCTTAAAATTTAAATCAAGTTAGACTATTTACATCAACCCCAGTAGTGATGGGCTGTACTGACAGGGAATAAGGATAAGGAAGGAAGGTCTATTCTTGTTCTGTGAAGAGCTCACCCCCCTGCCCCCATGCACACCCGCCAGAGACTCACAGGAGCAATGTTCAGACGAGGGCTGGAAGAGACTGAAGGCCTGGGATGACCTTCAGGCGACAGGAGCTGGAGGGTCTACATGTTTCCTTATGCAAATCCTTTTTCTCTGAGCTGCATGCAATTTTTTCTTTTGCCTACACATATGATGTGCTTCTGTGTGCTTATGTGTGGGGGGGAATAGGATACTTGAGTGTGTGTGCCTGTGGAGGTCCAAGGGTGACTCCAGGAATCATCCTGGATTGCTCTACCTCCTTAGTGCTCTGTTCTGGGGTTTCCCAGGCTCTGCCTTCCAGAGCCGGAAGTGCAGGCTGCCGCCATTTCTGTCTGGCAGTTTTATGTGGGATCTGGGATCAGAACTCAGATCCTTTCGCTTGCCAGGAAAATACTTTAACCACCCCCGAACCATCTCTCTAGAGCTGAATTTAAAAAATATATATTATTCTTATCTTAATAAAGAGTCTCATTACGTGGCCCATATGGGCCTGAAACCTGTTAGGCAGTCCCGGCTGACTTGAAGTGCAGATGCTCCAGTCTGTTTTCAGACTGTTGGGACTGTAGTAAGGCGCCACTATGCTCACTTTTTTTAAAAATTTGAACTATGGTTGGCTGGCTCTGGAGACGTAACACAGACACAGAGGGAGGACCACATCGCACTGCGGCACAAGAGCAAGCCAGGCACTAAGACAAACGCCTGCTCCATCTCCCAGGGCCCCGGGAGTCTGCCCTCTTGTCTTCTGCCATCTCCAGAAGACAAAGAAAATCCTTGTGGAAGTTCAAGAGATGAATCAAAGATATCACATTGTTCCGCAAGTGAACATTTAGAATTCAGCAAAAATTGCCAGGCATACCAACACATAGGGTTGAGAGTGAGAAAAGGAATTGAAGAAAGAAGAAAAAAAAAACCCAATAATATTGAAACTTTCACTTACACGTTTAAAAATGAAAGTGCATTTAACATGTGGAACAGAAGAGAAGATGAAGGGAGGCATTGAGCCAGATAGTTTCCATGAAGAAAGGGAATAGAAATAAAACTAAATACGAAATTTGGAATGGAAAAAGGTATAACCAGCACAGTGCAGCAGGTGTGACTATAAGCAGATTGCGCAGCTGAAGAACAGATCGACTATTCAGACTAAGGGGCAGGAGGGAGTCTGAGGTTTGCATGGAGCTCCATACAAACGGCTCACTACAAAGACACTTACGAGAATCTGAAAGGAAAAAGAACCATGAAATATTTGATATGCAATTCATACTGATTAGAGTGCCCAATATTATAAGTGGCAATTCCACTTGATTCAATAGCGGCTCACTAATAGATCTCAGCAGATTCCTGTTAATGTGTGTGGAAACTGGCAAGTGGATAGGTAGATAAGAATCAAGACCGTTTACAAGGAGAACAAAACCAGAAGACTCACAAGACATTCTCTAGGGACATATCATAGAGCTACACACAGTTACTAACATTATGTAGCATTATGCAAAGGTATGTAGTGAAACTTTTAGGAAAGGAGACTGATCACAAAAGAAGAGAAAGTGGTGTTATAATTACCCTTCATGTTGCTGGTAAATTCATGACCAGACAGCTTAAGGAAATAAGGGGTTTAATTCGCTTTTACCATTGTCCAGTTATAGGTTTACACATGTGCAGCCTGACAGGAGAGCCCACACCAACACCAACGACCCAGAGAAATGGCCACGTTATATCTGTAGTACTGCTGAGAGGGACAATCCTCAGTCGCCGGTCAGACCAGCATGTCTATCCAAGTATACACAAAGATGCCAACTTCCTCAACCAACTCGCTCCCTCTTATTTATTTCCGGGGGACTAACCTCACCTACCATGGGTAGGGCCTATTACAATCTCCTAATAGCCCAACTCCGGGCCTAATTAAACCTCTAATTCTTTACAAATGTGCCCAGAGCTCAAATCCTCAACTTTCAAGTTGACAACTGTATCTAACCATGACAGAGATTGAAAAAAAAATCACGTGCTGTAGTGGACATAAGATGATCTTTTAAATATTTGCAAGGATAGCTACCCGCGGACATTTTATTTCAATCCTTATGTCACTCCAAGTGCATTAACTACAGGTGCTTTGAAAGGTGAAACTAGAAGCTTCCCAGAGGATGCTGTAAAGTCATTTCTTTCATGTCTTATGAACTAGGCATAAGCTCTTAACTGACACATGAAACATATCCATCATGAAGGAAATTATTAGTGAACTGGGTCTTGTTAAACATTGAGAAAATTTTCTACCACATGATAACTGTTAAGTGGGTTAAAGTGTGTGTGTGTGTGTGTGTGTGTGTGTGTGTGTGTGTGTGTAAGAGAGAAATAGAGATAGAGAAACAAAGAGACAGAGAGATTTGTAATACATTTATTTTAGAAGGTATCCCAGGCAAATCTATAAGAAAAAGACAACTAAATAGAAAAATGATCAGAAGTGTTGAACACATACTGGGAAAAAGCATTGAACTCTAAGATATTTGAAGTTTCTCAGCCTTGGTTGAAGGAGGCGACTACATAATACAATGAAAGCAAAACAGCACCATTTACCCCCAGAATTACAGCCCCAGAACCTCATCCACCAGAATGACCAAACCAAACCCACAAGACAGGAAGGAAGGATGATATGTTACTTGTCTCATACCTGTGACAGAAGACCTAGCAGAAATGATTGAAAAAAGTGTCATAGTTGGGCACAGGTGTCAACTTGACAGTTGAGGGTTTGAGCTCTGGGCACATTTGTAGAGAATCAGTGGTTGAGTTAAACCCAGAGAAAACCTGCAGGAGATTGTGTAGCTGATGGGGAAGGCCCAGCCCATAGTGGGTGGTACTAGGCCCTGGAATAAAATAGAGAGCTGATTGAGAAAGTTGGAATCTCCTGGTGTACACTTGGCCAGACGTGCTGGTCTGGCAAGTAAGGACCATCCATCTCTCAGCTGTTATGTGGTGATGGTGTGGCCAGTTCCCTTGGCCCTGGTGTTGGTGCGTGCTCTCCCGTCAAACTGTAACTAGACTATTGTAAGTGAATAAACCCCTTGATCCCTTAAGCCGTTTGATGGTGATTTTATCAGCAGCCATGCGGACAAATTGCTACAGGAAGGAAGGATTTATTTTGGCTCACTGGGCGAGAGATTCAGGCCTTCATGGTGAGAAAAGCATGGTGGTCCGAGCAGTGGAGGGCGGTGGCAGCAGGGGCGTGGGGGAGCTTGCTCAAGTCTCTCAAATCTGGAAGCAGAGTGTTCAAGCCAGAACAGGACCCTGAAGGCCGGCCCCTCCCCCCCAGTGACCTCCTTCCTCCAATAAGGCCCCATCTCCCAAAGGATCCACAACCTCTCCGAACAGCACCACCATTTGGGAAGCAAGCGTTCGAAGGTATGCCTGGAGGGGAGAATGTTCACTTTCAAACCACAGCAGAGCAGGATTTATTGAAATTCTCTGGAAAAATCTTTGAGAGTTTTTTTTAACTAAAGTTGAATGTATATATCTGGAAGTTGTATTCTTGGAAGTGGTATGCATAGCTGAATTGCAAATATGCTCAGTAAAGTCACGTATGAGGATATCCTCCTCAATGGTATTGTTCCAAACAGCCACAAAGGCCAGAAAGCAGTAGATTGGATAAATTGTGTCTCCATAGAATGGCATGCTGCATAGCAAAAAAAAAGAAAAAAGAAAAAAAGAGTGAGCTGCTAATCCACACAGAACTATCGCCAGCTGGAGGCTCTGGGACAGCTGCATGTGCTGGGATCCCAGCTACGGTCGTTACATGTGGGCATCAAGAGCTGTAGCTGAGGAGATACCAAGGAGTTTTGAGGGTACCGATGATGCTTCGTTTACTTATTTATATGGCAGTTGAGAGTTAACTCATTTTGCACCAATGACGCAGACTTTATGTTGAGGATCCGTGTGTGCATTAGGAATTCGGTAGAAAAGTTCACTTACAAAATTTAGATTTGGGGCTGTCAGGATGGTGCAGCAGGTTCGTTTCCTGCAAACCTGGCAACCGCCTTGCTCTCTGTAACCCGCATGGTGGACTGAGAATACTGGACCCAGTTTTCTTCTAGAAGTTGTCCTCTGACGCCCATATATGTTCTCTCTCTCTCTCTCTTTCTCTCTCTCTTCAATAAGCAATCCTGCTATAATCCTATAGGACAAATACATCTAGCAATCAGAAAGCATGATTTCTCAAAGTATCTAAGCCACGATGGGTTCTGGGTGTGGATTCAGCTTCCACAGTGACTGAACCCTTCTGTACACTAGGGTATATCAGTTGTCTCCTCGAGCATCTGCTGTGCTGAGGCTAATGACAGGTCAGAGTAAATGCCTGTAAATAAGAAATCTTTGCTTCGTCTCCATTTGCTGCCCATACACCCTGAAACTAGAAAGATGACCAGATAAGTTTAGGAGAATAGATCTGTTTGAACAATCAAATCAATCTATTAAATTATTTTTTCTGAATTTGCTACATAATAAAAGGATGAGATTAATTAGTTCACTATAGTTTTATAACTCTCAGTGCCCTCAGGTCATAGACTCACTTTAATCTCTCCTCTTTATTTGAAAATGACAGAGGGAATTTGACGATGCTTCATCTTCTACAGTTGCTCCATAGTGCAGGATTGGAAAGAATGATTCCATTTCCTAATAAAGAAGAGAAACTCTAACCCAGCCTGGGAGGAGGAGGGGCCTGGGAGGAGGAGGGGCCTGGGAGGAGGAGGGGCCTGGGGGGAGGAGGGGCCTGGGAGGAGGAGGGGCCTGGGAGGAGGAGGGGCCTGGGAGGAGGAGGGGCCTGGGAGGGGGAGGAGCCTGGGAGGGGGAGGAGCCGGGGAGGGGGGGAGCCGGGGAGGGGGGGAGCCGGGGAGGGGGGGAGCCGGGGAAGGGGAGGGGCCGGGGAGGGGGAGGAGCCTGGGAGGGGGAGGAGCCTGGGAGGGGGAGGAGCCTGGGAGGAGGAGGAGACTACTCTCCCTTCTCTGTGATCTTTGACCAGTCGCACCAGCTTTACCAGGCACATGCAGCTTTACCTCACCAAGATCACACATGTGGTAGAGACCCAGGCACTGAGATGCAAACGCGTGACGTCCACTGACATGAATGTTTGCCTACTCTTTTCATATCAGTCTCTTCTCTGCCTTGACTTGGATTGAGAAAGGTTAGTATCCCCAGCTTCTGATCCCCAGCCTGGAAAGATCTGGAGCAGGACCATTGTGGGTCAGCAAGATGGCTCAGATGGCAGAAGCCCCTGTCCTGTAGGCATTAGGACCTGAATTTGATCACAGAGTCACACCCAAAGCTGGGCATGGTGGCATACACTGGTATCCACAGTGCTGGGCAGGGGGAGACAGATGGAGCCCTAGGATTTGCTGCCTAGTCAGTCTGGCCAAGCTGGTCCAGGCCAAAGAGAGACCCTGAGGATGGCACTCAGATTGTTCTCTAGCCTCCACATGCGCGCGCGCACACACACACACACACACATGTACACACGCACAAAGATTCACAGACACATATACACAGGCACAGATGCACGTACACACATGATGAAGGAAAGTGAGTAACCAGACAGAGACCCAGATACAGAGGACATGGGACCCCCATTTCCAGGAACAAGCCACATGGTAAGAAATAGAAAACTGAGCTGGGCCTGGTGACCCAGACCTGCATTGCTGCCCGCTGGGAAGGCAAAGCAGGAGGGTTGTGAGTTCAAGGTCAGTCTGGGCAATGCAGGGAGAACCCGTAAATATAAAAGGGAGCTGGGGCTATAGATCAGCGATGAGGCGCTTGTCTGGGTGTCATGGTTTGAAGTGTGAGGGGCCCTCACAGGCTCATGCGCTTGAATCTTTAGTTGTTTGGGAAGGTCAAGGCACCTTTAGGAGATGGAGCCTTGCTGGAGGAAGGTCCTCACGGGTGGGCCTAAGATTGGTTAGCCCCGCCCTTCTTCAGTGAGAGAGCGAGCGAGTCTGCTCTTGAGCTCGCAGTAGCAGCAGCTCCGAGCCTCGTGATGTCTGCAGCGACTCAGGCCACCTCCAGCTTCTGCCGGCAGCCATGTCTTTCCCACCATGAAGAACTGCATTGTTCTTCTGGAGCTGTAAGTGGAATAAATCTCCCTTTTCTCCTTAAGGTTGCTGGACTTTGGATGCTATCTCACAGCAGCAGCAGAAACAGTAACCAGTGCACTGGGATAGATCAGCGATGAGGTACTTGTCTGCCATGCCTGAGGGACTGGGTTCCGTCCCAAGTACCCTTTAAAAAGGTAGAAAAATAATTGTTATCTTACTGTGCTTGCATTGATTAAAAATCACAGCCAAAAACCAAAGGTATAAATTCCCAAGTGCCTTTTTAAAAAAAGAGAATAATAATCGTAATCTCACTGTACTTGCATTGATTAAAAAATCAAAAAACCCACAAATATGTAGAGCAAGAGGGTGGATGCTGTCTTCGAGGAGACTTGTCTGTTTCCTGTAAAGCTCTGCTGCTTCATAAAGCAAAGTTTCAGATCTCAGTAGCTTTTCTCCACATCTCACCACTTCTGCTTGTCTGGAAAACTAACTGGAGAGCTGTTGTGAGAATGTGAATTCCTAAGGAGCATGAGAGGAGGAGGAGCCTGGGAGGAGGGGGAGCCTGGGAGGAGGAGGAGCCTGGGAGGAGGAGGAGGAGCCTGGGAGGAGGAGGAGCCAGGGAGGAGGAGGAGCCAGGGAGGAGGAGGAGGAGGAGCCAGGGAGGAGGAGGAGCCAGGGAGGAGGAGGAGGAGCCTGAGAGGAGGAGGAGGAGCCTGAGGGGAGGCGGAGCCTGGGAGGAGGAGGAGGAGCCTGGGGGGAGGAGGAGGAGCCTGGGAGGAGGAGGAGCCTGGAAGGAGGAGGAGCCTGGAAGGAGGAGGAACCTGGGGGGAGGAGGAGGAGCCTGGGGAGGAGGAGGAGCCTGGGAGGAGGAGGAGCCTGGGGAGGAGGAGGAGCCTGGGAGGAGGAGGAGCCTGGGAGGAGGAGGAGGAGCCAGGGAGGAGGAGGAGCCTGGGAGGAGGAGGAGGAGCCAGGGAGGAGGAGGAGGAGCCTGAGAGGAGGAGGATCCTGGGGGCAGGCGGAGCCTGAGAGGAGGAGGATCCTGGGGGCAGGCGGAGCCTGGGAGGAGGAGGAGGAGCCTGGGAGGAGGAGGAGCCAGGGAGGAGGAGGAGCCAGGGAGGAGGAGGAGCCAGGGAGGAGGAGGAGCCAGGGAGGAGGAGGAGGAGGAGCCTGGGAGGAGGAGGAGCCTGGGAGGAGGAGGAGGAGCCTGAGAGGAGGAGGAGGATCCTGGGGGGAGGCGGAGCCTGGGAGGAGGAGGAGGAGCCTGGGAGGAGGAGGAGCCAGGGAGGAGGAGGAGGAGGAGCCAGGGAGGAGGAGGAGCCAGGGAGGAGGAGGAGCCAGGGAGGAGGAGGAGGAGGAGCCAGGGAGGAGGAGGAGCCTGGGAGGAGGAGGAGCCTAGGGAGGAGGGAGCCTGGGAGGAGGAGGATCCTGGGAGGAGGAGGAGGAGCCTGGGAGGAGGAGGAGGAGCCTGGGAGGAGGAGGAGGAGCCTGGGAGGAGGAGGAGCCAGGGAGGAGGAGGAGCCAGGGAGGAGGAGGAGGAGCCAGGGAGGAGGAGGAGCCTGGGAGGAGGAGGAGGAGCCTGGGGGAGGAGGAGCCTGGGGGGAGGAGGAGGAGCCTGGGAGGAGGAGGAGCCTGGAAGGAGGAGGAGCCTGGGGGGAGGAGGAGCCTGGGAGGAGGAGGAGCCTGGGGAGGAGGAGACTACTCTCCTTCTCTGTGATCTTTGACCAGTCGCACCAGAAAACACCAGTTTGTTCCTGTGGCCTCATGTGGCTCGTGGCCCCCTCTCATCTCCCGGCACGCAGGGAAGAGGAAGACGTTCGAAGGGTGTCTGTCCTCCAGAAGCTGTCTTTTGACGGAGAAAGTGGTCTCGCTGCGGGGTCCTCCGTGCTTCTCATCGGTAGCTGGTCACTGGGCAAGGATTAGGATTTCCAGGGCTGGTTCAGGACACCTGGAGGCCATGGTCAGTACTGGCGAGTCTGACTCCCAGAGGCCGAAGGGGGTCCTCTGTGTAACACTAGGGCCAGCAACCAAGACATCGTGTGCAGCTGGACTTGCACCCAGGACTCTGGAGTTGGGGCGGCTTCCAGCATTCCCATCCGCCTCTGCCCGCGGCCTGTGCCAAGTACAGACAAGAGACGCCACCCACGCATGCCTCGTGCCGCGTGGACAGCCACACAGACGCGCCAACACAAGGACCCTGAGCGAGTGGCTCTTACGCATGCACCAGACCTTCTCCGCATGCTGACAGTTGCCTGCGGACGGGGGCCACTTTGTGCTCCCTGGACACGTTGGTCACATATGTTATCAGTCTCTATTTATATTTCTGCGGGCTTCCAGGAAGCCCGTCTCTATCAGGTTCCTTTCGCTGAGCAGGCTTCCCCTTGCCGGGCCCTGGCTCCTCCCTGCTCCCGCCCCCGGCCCTTCTCTCCCACCAGGACCCTGGGACGTCCTACCTGTTAAAGTTTGTTTTATGGATGGAGGATTTTTAGGCATGAAGTGAGATGGGCTTTTGTGTCCATGTATGTGTATATGTGTATATGTATATTTGTGTGTGTGTGTGTGAGAGAGAGAGAGAGAGAGAGAGAGAGAGAGACAGAGAGAGAGAGATTAAGTATGTGCATTTGTGTAGAGATTCGAGAACAACTTTTGGAGATTGTTCTCTTTTGTGCTTTGTGTGTGTGTGTGTGTGTGTGTGAGTGCAGGGACACATATTTGCACATGCTTGTGGAGGCCACAGAACAGTCACAAATATCAATTCTTGGGCACTTTCTATCTCTATTTTTTTTTTCTTGAGACCACGTGGCTTCTAGGGATCGGACTCAAACTCATGCCGTAGATTTGTGCCCAGATGCCTTCCCCAGGGAGCTATCCTGCTACTACTCCACATCGTTTCTCTTTAAATTGACCATCTCCCCCATGCTCTCCCTCACTTACACACACACACACACACCTACACACACTCTTTCATTCACTTTCTGGAACATGTGCATTCTAACATGCACCTAACATTCTAACACGCACCTAACACATTCTAACATGCATCTTTCTCTTTCCTACTTAGAAATTGTCCTCTGCCCCTAAGATTGGAATGTCTCTCTCCCCTAAAAGTCGTATCTTGAAAACTTCCCCCCAGTGGTGGTTTGCAAAGGCGGGACCTATGAGAGGTGATAACATTAAGGACCCAGCTCTGAGGATTAGTGATTTTATGAGGGGGAATCTCTGAGTGACAGGACTTCCAGCCTTCAGAACTGTAAGACATGATTCCTCTCGTTGGTGAACTACCTGCTCAAGGTAATTCCCTCCAGCATCCCGGAGCACCACATGATTCTAGAGAATCCAGCCTGTGTGGGTGCTGTTCTCAGACATTCTCTGCGGTACTCAGCGTCAACAAGGGCGTCTTCCTGAGGAACGCATCACACATTGAGCTCGGTGGGCTGTCTGCCTGCCCAGCTCTGTAATCTCAGACCTTTGTCGGTTTATCGAGAAGGAACCACACCCCGCACCCCTTTGTCTTTGGGGCCTTCACGGGAGTGCTTGCTGAGACAGCACAGTCCCTTCCGGCTTGATGGACTCTTCACTCAGAAATACTGTAGTAGGAGGAAAAGACGGGTAAAAATCTAAATGTGGGTCGGTGCTGATTGTGATCAATTTCTATAGAAGTGTAAGAGGTGACAGGTCACAGAAGCTCATGGGAACGTGTCGCTCTGAGCTTCGACATAATTTCCCAGCCACCTGCAGCTTCTTCTACTGTTTCCATGAGTCATAGGACCCTTGCCCTCCTTCGTGACTGCCACCCTCCAAACTTTACCTTGGAGAATTGTTCATTCTCGAGCTTAATAGAGGCATGTAAAATGGCCTCACAGAGAAATTCTACTTTCTGGAAATGTTCTTCCCAGAGCTGAGATAAATATAACTCTGAGCACTGTTACCGGACGCTCCTCTCCACAGTTCCCCTGAATGGCTTCCTTCGCTTCTCTGTGAGCCATCACAGCACCAACCGAAGACCCTTCGCAGGACTCGGCTAAACATTCAGACTCGCAAGTTATCACGAGACGCACTTGACATCCATCCACTAAGAAGATATGAGACACGAGTGGCCGACTGCCAGCCCCTACCCAGCTCTCGAATATTCCTTCCTTCCTTCCTTCCTTCCTTCCTCTTCCTTCCTTCCTTCCTTCCTTCCTTCCTTCCTTCCTTCCTTCCTTCCTTCCTTCCTCCCTCCCTTCCTCCCTCCCTTCCTCCCTCCCTCCCTCCCTCCCCCTCCTCCTCCCTTCCTCCCTCCCTTCCTCCCCCTCCCTCCCTCCCTCCCTTCCTTCCTCCCTTCCTCCCTCCCTCCCTTCCTTCTTTCCTCCCTCCCTCCCTTCCTTCCTCCCTCCCTTCCTCCCTTCCTTCCTCCCTTCCTTCCTCCCTTCCTTCTTCCCTCCCTCCCTCCTTCCCTCCCTCCCTTCCTTCCTTTTCTCCTTCCCTCCTTCCCTCCTTCCTTCATCAGAAGGCACTGTGTGTCCCTGTGGAGGACCAAGGGTGACTTCAGGGATCATCCTGGATTGCTTCTATTTCCTTTTTGCTCCACTCTGGGAGTTCCCAGGCTCAGCTCATAAGGGCTGGAAGTGTAGGCTGCTGCCATTTTTGCCTGGAATTTTTACACAGGTCCTGGCATATGAACTCAGGACCTTCTGCTTGGGAGGCAGAGTCTTAACTCTGAGCCATCTCTCCAGTCCTCAGTGGGTGTTCTTACATCAGCAGTCTACACAGCAAGGAAAGGAATCCACTTTGGCTTCTACAGGTGTTTTGCACTGACTTCGAAGTCTTATACACTCAGCGTGCATATCTCTTACAATACCCTCAGAACTTCTGGACATGCTGGGGGACCACGTCAAAGAAGCCCACAAACTAGGCGTGGTCACTGAGTTTCTTCCTGTTTCTCCCCAAAGCATCCTCCTTCAGGATTATCCCTGCTATCCTCTCTTAGTAACACAATTGGAATGGAGGCTTATTTGGCACTGGGAGCTCACAGCCAATCATAAGCCAAACTGCCGGATGGTGGAAGAGTTTGGCTGATCAGCCCCTGGACCATCCTCATAAGACCTAGTACACAGTGCCCCAGGGCGTCCCAGGTCCTAGGACCAAGGACCGTGCTAGGTTAGTGTATCTTCTCCCGTGCTGTCAGCATCCATTGCATCTAATGTCCTTCCTCTCTGGAAGCGCATTATACAAATGTGCCACTGATGCTTTCTCGTCTGCCACTTTGACTCTTTTCCCTAGTGAAGCTTTAGATCAGACATGGTCCCTTCCATGAAACAACTCCCTGTCATGACACCCCCCCAAGTTGACTGAGCCATCCTTCTATCTTTGCATGTCCCTCCTCTTCATTCACAACATTGTTTCAAATGAAAAAGACACAGAGAAATAGACATCATCACCTTGAATGCTTGTGAATTTGTCTTGAATCTTTTATAAGACTGGCAGAACACAGGGAAATCTTTATTTTTTGTGACCCTGTGCTTAGCTAAGTGGGAAGCTGTGGTAGGTACACCACAAACATTGTTGAGGATTTCTTGAAATCATATTGGCACCGGAAAGTGTCCATAAAATGTAGAAGCAAAACAATAAAACCCACCCAAGAACATGATGTCTTTCCTCAGTTGTCCTTCACCATGGTCCGTGGGATCAACACTGTTACTGACTATCCCTGTTTGGCTAAGGACACTCAGTGGTACTGATTAGATGTGGCCTGACCTCCAACTGTTCTTGTGTTAGAAACTTGGTTCACAGAATAGCAATCCAAGAGTGGATTGAATCTTAAACAGGGTCCCAGTGAAAGGTGGTTGGCTCATAAAAGGTAGTGCTTTCAGAATAAGTTAATACAGTTAACTGGAGAGACAGTTCAGGGGTTTAGCCTTTGCCTTGCAAGCAAAAGGACCTGAGTTCAGATCCCAGATCCTAAATAAAAACGCCGGGTGGAAATGGTGGCAACTTGTACTTCTGGCCCTAGAGAGTGAAATCTGGAAAACTCCAAAGCAAAGCAAAAAAGGAGGCAGAGCAATCCAGGATGATTCAGGATGATTCTTGATGTCACCCTTGGGCCTTCCTAGGCATACACAGTGACACACACACACACACACACACACACACACACACGTAAAAAAGGATAAACTAATAAAGTTAATATAGTTGGATGGAAGTCCAGTTAGTTTTTGTGAGCAGATGGGTATAAAGAAGCTAGTCTGGCTGCTGAACAGTTCTCTGGCTCCCTTTTTTGTGGGCCCCTCCCTCCTCCTCTTTAGAAGGCGTTTCTGCACCATCTTCAGCTGCCTTGATTTCCACCTCCCCGACTCCCACACATTTTCAGGACCGCACCCTGGAACCTGACTGAGCCAGTCTGGGGTTCTTCCTATTCTGTAGGCTCACAGTCCAGGCTCCCACTTTCTGCCCACCATGTTACATTACTTTTGTTTTCACCATTTAATCTACTCCCGTCCTGATTTGGGCGTGAACTGTTTCTGATGATAATCTCATATTATATGTGAATGTGTGTTCTCTAGCTGGTGGTATACTTTGGGGAGGCTATAAAACCTTTGGGAGGTGGGGGTCTAGCCGGAGGAAGTGGGTCCCTGGGAGGTAGAACTTGAGAATCATAGCCCCACCCCACTTCCTGTAAAAGTTTCTGCTTCATCCTTGGCTGAGATGTGAGGAGAAAGGGACACCAGCCACCAAGCTTTGCCCACCATAATGGACTCTTCCCCCCAAGCCATGAATAACTCATTCCCCTTTTCACTTGCTTTGTTAAAAGCCACAAGGCCGAGGAAAGTGCTTGGAGCAACCTTGGAGTCTCTGTCGATCCCTGTCACTGGATTGACACCACTTGTGTCACTGCGGTGGCCTCAATCTCCCAGACCAGTACTTTGAAGGTGATCCTGTCCGTATCTCCTATTCTCATGCATTCTTGTTCCTTCATCATCGGAAAGCTGCATCTCTGTCCCTGTGCCCCATCCTTCTTGTCTGCACCGGGACCACCCCAGCTAGCTGGGAGAGCTTAACACCTCCCAGCCCAGGTGCATGAGGTAACATTTCCCATTGCAGTGACCAAAGTGACTGACAGGAAGCAACATGTGGAGGGAAGCGTCTACTCTGAATGACAGTTCAAGGGAATGTGTCAGCCCATCACGGTGGGAAAGGCATGAAGCAGGGGCGTGAGGCCACTGGTCACATTGAGCCTATGGTCGAGGAGAGAGAGAGAGAGAGAGAGAGAGAGAGAGAGAGAGAGAGAGAGAGGGAGGCTGGAACTCAGCTTGCTTTCTCCTTTTCAATCATTCCTACGCCTCAGCCAGTGGGATGCAGTCACCCATATTCAGTACAGATCTTCCCTCCTCTGTTAAGCCTTTCTAGAAACATCCTCATACATACACCCAGAGGTGACTCTCAGACGGTGAAGACCAACTGTTATACAAGGCTACCTCTCCTTTCCATTCCCCCAGACAATTGTTACTCTACAGTCTTTTATGTAGTTCTTGGGGTTCTGTCCTCTGTGCTTAGCAGGAAATGACATTCTTGATAAACACTCCAAGAAATCGAGATCAGCTCCACTAACGTCTTCAGGACTCTGACTCCAGCACTGCTTACCGTTAATTCTGTGTCCAAAGTCCCCACATTTCTACAGAGAAGCTGCGACTCACTATTCAGAGCCAAAAGTCCCTCAGTGTTCTCTGGCTAGATTTGGACCATAATTTACTCCAGGATCTCTTGACTGCCCCTCAGCTCCTTTTGGGGTTCTTCTTCCTGTGCCATTCCCTAAGGCACGTTCCTCAACACAAGACCTCTTTGTAATTTCCCCAAGAGTGTTTCCCACAGGAAACTGCAAAGCATTCCGGGTCTCCTTTCAAGCCAAGCAACATTGTGGGCGGCCACCTCCATCCCGACGTGTGTCCCTTATCTGGCCTGAATTTCTCATGCTGTGTACCTGCGTGGAGATGTTGTCCTTTCTCTCTGCTCACAGTTGTCCTAGTCCAGCCTTGTTTTTTTTTCTATTCCGATCTCTCCTTTGAGACATTAGCAAATTTGGTATATTTACAAACCCCTTCCAAGCACGCTTACTGACACTACTTCTTATCCATCTTCCTTCAGGTCTTGATTCATTTTTTTTTTTTTTTTCGGTACAAGTATTTTTACATCTGACTACACCAGAGAATTTCCTGTTTGGCCACCTCTTGAGTTACTTCCCCTATTTTCTTCCCAGTACGGATTCTCCCATGGCGAGGACCCTGCCGGCTCTAGAGGGGGCCTGTACTCTGGAGGGGGCCTGTAATTCCACCCTTCAGTCATGTGTTTTGAGGGTCTCTGCCTTCTCCAAAGCTGGCCACTGTGCACTCACTGAGCTGCCTCTCCGTGAGCTGTGGTAGGCGCCCCAAACTGCTTGTCCTCACATATCCACCGCCCCTGTTATTTCCTCGTGGGCCAGAGCAGATCCAGAGGGGCCCCCATGTGTCGCTTCCTCTTTTGGCTGAAGTGCATCTCTGACAGCTGTCACCCGGCCTCGAGAGGCCTCCGCTTGATGGGTGCCTGGAAAGGCTCACCACTTCCTCATCTGGGTGGGGGGTCTCCAACATGTCCCCACTTCCCACAGGCCTTCCGTCTTTCCACCCTCTCTCCTGTGCCAGTCTACCATGACCATCACCCCTATCTGCGGGGCCCTTGGCTCTGACTGGCTCAGCTATTGAACCAGTGGGAGGCATTTGCCAAACCTCGATGTCCCAGGCCAGTTGAGAGCTTAGAACTATGCTTCAGGCCACTGGTGGTGTTTGCCTACCTGTGTGTGTGTGTGTATGTGTGTGTGTGTGTGTGTGTGTGTGTGTGTGTGTGTGTGTGTATCAAAGGGCACTGTATGTGTCTATGGGGGGGCCAAGGGTGACTTCTGGGGTCATCTTAGATTGCTCTACCTCCTTTTTGCTTTGCTCTGTGGTTTTCCAGGCTCTGCCTTCCTGGGCTAGAAGAACAGGCTGCCACTATTTCAGCCTGACATTTTTATGTAGGTTCTGGGATCCCAAGTCAGGTCCTTCTGTTTTCAAGGCAAAGGCTTAAACCCTGAGCCATCTCTCCAACGCTGGTTGACTGTATTTTATACTCACCATGTTGGGCTGTGAAATAGTCACCAGTTCTGAGCTTCTTGCAAATTATTTTCAATCAGATCATTTGGTCTCAGATAATATTTTCTATTTTCATAATATTTGTTTTTTAATTACATTTTTGAGGACAACATCTTGACAATGTTTATTCTTTATGTTTTAATTTTTCATGATCTCTTTTTTGCATATGTGCATATACATGTTCGTGTGTGTACACACGGGCACTTGAGTATGGGCACTGTAGAGGCCCGTGGGTTATGTTGGAAATCATCCCAGCTTGCTCTACCTCCTTATTGCTTTGCTGTAGGATTTCCTAGGTGCCATCTTCCAAGGCCAGAAGTTCAGGCCACTGTCATTTCCACATGAGTTCTGGGGATTTGAACTTAAGTCCATTTGCTTTTGAGGCAATACTGTAACCTCGGAGCCATCTCCTTTGCCATCTATTTTTTTTTTTCAAACAGGACAAAGTTTATTCCCATTATCATGAGAACGTGATTAATCTGTGGCTACTGCTTGAACATTATTATTCGTACATTTCAGAAAGTCGTCTTCATGAAATTGGCAATATTTTGACAAAGCCATATTTCTGTAGAATAATCTTTGACCTGGAAAAATCAGATTCTGCTCTGAGAATGACACCATCAGTGTAGGAGGCACCATTTGGCAAACAAATATTAAGCGCCTAACTGCTATGTGCTGGGGACATGGTGGAAACACGTTGCCACCTGACATGACCCCATGGGGCCTCAAGTATTACATGAACAATGAGAAAAACCGGACCTAGGGCCTGGACAGAGCACAGATGATTAGTGACCCAGAGCTATGCCGACCTTCTCAGGGCCTTGGGAGGTAAAGCTAGCTGGGTTCCAGGCTGCTGAGGCAGACGTGCAGGGGACACAGACCTTTCTTAGAAGAGGAGGTAGCTTCTGTTGGATGAGCGTGTACAAAAGCTCTGAGCGCAGGCTGCCATGCCAAGTTACAGGTACTAAAGCTCATTGCATGTTCTTTTTTTTATTATCCAATTGTGTGTGTGTGCACATGTGTGCATATGTGTGTGTGTGTGTGTGTGTGTGTGTGTGTAGAACCACGGGTGAATTCGGGAACCACCATGGACGCCTCCACCTCCTTCTGCCCTGGGATTCACAGGCTCCGCCCTACCAGGACCAGAAACGCAGGCCGCCCCCGCTTCCTCCCGGCATCTATACATGGGGTCTAGGATCTGAACTCAGGACCTTCCACCTGCAAGGCAGAGGCTTAACCCCTGAGCCACCTCTCCAGCCCTCATTGCATGTTCTTAAAGAGTCTTTGAAGTAGGTACTGCGACTGCCCTTTCACAGATGAGGAAAATGGGGAGCAGAGGGGTTCAGTATCGGGTTCTGGGTCATGATGTTCTTACCAGAAGCTTAGGTATGAGCCCAGTCACATGGCTTAAGAGTCAGTATTCACATGGCATCAAGCTCTCTGTGTTGGTAACTTCATACTGTGTGTATGTAAATGAATGTACACTGTGTGTATATGAATAAATGCTAACTGGAAAGCAGAAGTCTGTGTGTGTGTGTGTGTGTGTGTGTGTGTGTGCATGTGTGTCTCTGTGTGTACATGTCTCCCTGTGCTTGTGTGTGCCTCTGTGTGTGTATATGTCTATATATGTCTCTCTGTGTATGTATTTCTCTACGCTTGTGTGTGTCTATTTCTGTGGGGGCATGTGTCTGTGTGTATATGTGTATCTCTGTCCTATGTGTGCGCATGTATCTGTATGTGCGTGTCTCTGTATATGTCTGCATACATGTATGTATCTATGTTTATGCATGTGTGCACGTCTGTATGGACACACACATATGTGCAGAAGACTTTTTGGTCGCTGAGTTCCATCCTAGCTTTTGCATCTACCTCGGCTAGTTCAGAGCTGCCGGCTCCCATGAAGTCAGCTCTGAAGCCATCCACAGGTTCTAACAACAGATACCATTCAATTAACAGAACAGATGGTTCTTAGAACACTACTGTCTGCCCTGAGGAGGGGCCCATTTTGATCATATATGATCCTGATGTTCATAGGACACTCGGTAATGCTCCTACCATTTCTACCTGCATTTCTACTAGCAAGGTCCAGAGAGAATTGTGAGAAAGCTCAAAGTCCAAGTAAGACGTAAGTACAGTGGCATGGAAGGATGCTTTTCTCAACTGCAAGGCAAAAATGGCGAAGAGAGAATGTTTCTCCGAACACCTGATCTTTATTAAGTGGCCAGCCATGCACATTGGCCAGCATGTCGACTTCAGTGGGGTCTGACTACTGGCAGATAAGTGGGTGCACATGGCACTTGCAAGATAAGACCCCTGTAGCCTGAAATAAATGCAAACAGCCCAGCTCCTCCCGGGGGCCTCCGGGGGAAGCCCTGTTATCATCAGCACTGTTCACACTTGCTAACAACTTTCCTTGGATGGGGTTTCAACATGTTTGTTCCTTTCACTCTGAATTATCTGTCAGGGAAGCGACTCTTTCCTACAGTCCACCAGCAGTTAGTGTGGTCGGCATGGCTCTCCCAGCAGCTTCCGGCTGCTCTCAGCACAACAGGAAAGGGCAAGAAGGGAGAATGATTTAGAGAACTGAGCCTAGACCCCCCCCCCACATGCTCCCACACACATATGAGCATGCACACACAAAGATAAGAATATATATACATACATATATATGTCTATGCGTAATAGCAATGTACATTTATAGAAAACTTGAAGAAAATGGAGCATGCTAAACAAAGGCAAATGAAATTACTTCAAAACCAACCATTCAGAAACGACCAGATATACGGCATGTGTTGGTCTTTTAGAATCTGGTTTTGGTGTTTATCTAATACTAAATAGCGAATAGGGTAAGTTTGTAAAACAAATGCATTGGTAATTCTTTTTTTTTTTTTTTTGAAAACAAATCTCATGTAGCCCAGGCTATTGTGGAATTCACGTGCGTTCTGGGAATTGCACGCAGGTCGTTGGCTTGGCGGCAACACCTTTATTTGCTGCGTCATCTGGCCAGATGAGTCAATTTCCTTCAGCCTTGACCTGATTCTCGTCCCACACTCTTCACTCACACTGAACGTGTAGCAATGTTTTCCTCTAGCCGGGGACAGAGGAACGACCCTTAGCAATCCTAGAATTACACGGGCATATAATCATGTCAGGATTCTTAAGGACACTGAGCCCTTAGTAACCTCAGCTTCTCATTTAGATCAAGGAACTGAGAGCCAATTTCCCACCTAGAAATCCTGAAGAAAAAAGGCACCAAGGACTTGCCTGGGTCACCCCGTGCCCGTGCCAAACGTGGGATGAAGTATTCACCAATCTTCTCCTTAATACAAGGAGGGTTGCTTTGCTTTCTCATGACCAGATATAGCACATCAAAGATAAAACCTCAAAATATTAAATCAAGAATGAAATTTACCGATCTGAAATAAGTTACATGTAAGCCTGAAGTGCTTTATCTACATGACCTCCATTATCTCCCATGCCTACCAGTCTTGACCTGAGTGGAATTCTGCCTTCATATTTGAATCAAGTACATTGGCATGTTTGTGTTTACATACAGGGATATTACACATGACTTTATTTTATTTTTTTGCATTAGCCACAAATGATTTTTTCCCTTCAACTGAGCCTCAGAGAGACCTCTAGTGGGCCGCATCCTTCTAAACCTGTCGCCTCGGTGACAGAAGGTTATTATGGGATAGGAACTCTATGTTTTGTGTGCTGTTTCCTCTGCCCTGGGGCCTAAGAATATGATCTCTTTTGGAGACAGAGCTTTGCAGAGCTAAAACAGAGTTGAAAACAAGTCATTAGGATGAGCTCTAATAGAATATGGCAGGTGTTTTTATTAAAAGGTTGTTTAGTGCATGCACACACACACACACACACACAAATAATGTAGAGACATAGGCACAAGCCCAGGACAAAAAACTCTAAGAAAGTCATGCAGGACACCTGGATGGTGGATGTCCAGCTGCCATGACTGGGCAATGACAGGCATCTTTGTGAGATGCCACCCCTTAGTTAGACCAATGCTTGCAAACTGTGCAGTGTTCTGAGTTGTGCTTTACTTGGGCCCTACAGAATGAGCGATCACACAAAACCGTTTTTGTGAATGTTTATGGATGCACAATCTGGACGAATTCTGACACTGCATGAGGAAGGATGAATGTCTCTAATTTCAACAGGTTAGACACTGGCCCCAGGAATAGAGAGAAGGAAGGAAAGGCTACAAGTAACGTGACCGAGACCACCCAGTATTGTCAGGGCGGCTCTGGACATGAAAACGTGGATTGCTTCCAAGACGCATGCTCTATCATCCTGCCCCGTGAAGAAGCCTGAGTGCTCATGTTGTAATTATCATCAGCAATATGTGCTTAACAGCAGAGTGCGAAAACAGGCCGGCATCACGGAAACCTCCAATGGCAGTTCCGTCTAGACAGAACGTGCAGAGGCCCCGTGTGCGGAGAGCATCCAGGAAGCCTCTTTATCGGCCCATCTCATTTGCTTGCTTCCTGAGCCTCACTTGCTGGAAGGAAGATCATCACCATCAAAATCCACAAGCTAAAGGAAGTCACAGGTCTCTCAGAATAAAACAAGTTCAGAGTGATGCATCATGGAGCCATATCAAATTGTCGATTGCACAGTCCTGGGGAGCACCCGGTCCCGCATCAACTGAAACAACTGTTACCCTGGAGATGAGGATAGAGGGGCACACGGGTTGCTCAACAAGCTGCCAGATGTTAAAACTTTCTGGAAGGTGGACGTAAGTCCGTCCCAAAGACTCACCCCATGACATTTGACTTATGCATCTACATCTCTTGAAACAATCCAATACAAAGTTGGGAAACTGTATGGAAGAATGTCCTGAGCAGTTCAGGCGCCCACCTTCCTGGATAACAGAGGAAAGTGGAGGCAGGAAGAAAGCAGGGACTTGTGGGAAAAGTCTGCTGCCTGCACAGAAAGCCCCAAGCTCAGATTTGATCATCACACAACAGTGGCGAAAGTTGACATGTTGATCCTGATACATTCAAAGACTGCTATTGACACTTACGATGTAGAACTCAAATCTTACATATATCATGACCCACATGTGTGCATGCACACACACACACACACACACACACGCATTTATGCTTAGGTGTGTAAGCATGTAAGGACACACAATGAAGCATGGCACACGGCTTGTATGACATACTAGAACACAGCTTCCGAAACCGTGGCTCTCAAGCTCAGATGGGCTCACGTAGCAAACATGTAGTGACCAAAACTTAATTCCAAATCAGATGTGTAATTAGTGAGTTCTGGTGGGACTCACTGTGCTGTATGCTGTGCTTTTAGTGCAGGCTTGGATCTGAGCACACACAATGCGTGCCTTGTACACCATGCCGGCATCACACCACACCGACGCACACCACCCGGACAACCTCGGCTGAGATTCCGGTGCTCTGAACTGCTGTGCTTTGCTGTGCAAACCAAGTGTTCTGTTCTCACAGAAACCCAGTGGCTTTGTGGAAAGCAGAGACTTCGAATACTCTCTTACTGCCAAGTCTCAGCACGCATCAGGTGAGTGCATCTTTGGATTATTGTGTTTACAGTGTTTGAGCTTAAAAGTTGCTATGTGAGTTGCTGACTTCGGTTTCACTTAAACTTACTGCTGAATTTTGGGTAGAATAAAGACAAAATTTCCCACAATTTCCAAAGTAACCCTACGTATCCATCTGCCACTTCAGGATATGCATTTATGTGAAGGGGCATTTTGAGCACTGGTAATGATGGGATCAAAACATCAGTAACTTCTGCAAAACCTTGAAGATGCTTTACACCCTGTAGTAAGCACATCAACTCATTAGTATGAAAATTTAATTTCATCTTTAATACATGGTAAAATTATATGTATACCAAAGAATTGTTTAAAAATGAGTTTCTATATGATCTTTTCTAAGTTACAGTTTGATTTATATACCTATTTTATATGTATACCTACATGTCTGTCTGCACATGTATGCATGTGTACGTGTTATTATATAAATTTCTTGGGTCAAAAGAGACAGAACTGGGGAAAGTTTAAAGACGTCCAGCATGAAATGTTAGCTGCACTGGTTCAGGCTCACAGAGTTATAGAAGATATGTTTCCTTCCACCTACTTTGCAAATATATGATTTTTGCAATGTCTACAATACACATCTATGAATTTAGTAATCAAAAACTCTCCTCAATGACTTTGTGAGCTAAAACCTATAGCAACATGAGCATTGCTTTTAGTGAAATTTATCATTCAGTTCTCCTAAGTTAGCTAATTTAGGACAGTATGACAGCTATAGCCAGTATTTGCTAAGAACACAAAACAGTCTGTTGTGTGGCTTGAGATGACTTTTTTTATGTAATTTGTGTCGAATCGAGCTTAGACAAGAGAAGAGTTTCTTTGCTTCAGGTTCTGAGAAGCTGAAATGACCAGTTTGCTCACATCTACTATGTGCATAATGAGTAGCAGCTGAGGGGATGCTAACTTCATCTAGTCTGTCTTAGGGGTCTCCAGAAAAGAGAACCAACTGCAAGGCTTGTGTGAACAGACTATGGAATTGACTCCCATGGAAGCAGAGGCTCAGAAGTCACTAGGTGTGCAGTTGGCAGGGGGCACCCAGGGGAAGGGATGGGGGTAGTTCTGTCCCAAGTCTGAAGGTCAGAGACCTGGGAGCATGGATGGTGTAGTGGCCAGTCCCAAGCTGGCAGACTCGGTACCCGGGAAGAGGCAGATTTCCAGTTCTAGTCTAAAGACGGAAAAGCCAGAGCTCTAGCTGAGATGGTCAGATAGGAGGAAGGGTTCCCTCGCCACCCAAGTAAACTTTTCTGTTCTCTTCATGGCTTCCATTGACTAGAAGAGTCCCTCCCACACATTGTAAAGAGCCATCTGATACACTCAGCCTACTGCTTCGAATGTTAAGTGCATCCAAGCCTCTCCCCCACCCCCAGTAACACTTGACAGAATGCCTGGGTACTCTGTGGTCCAGTTGAGTTGACTCACAAAATGGGCCACCATGTAGTCTAATGAACACACGTGTCTCAAACTTCATGAGGAATTCTTCCTTCTACCCCTTACACTTCTCTGGTTGAGCTTGGAAGACCCCTGTGGACTGACTGACTTCTGAGATTACCTCACAATGGGGGGCCACAGAGATTTTGAAATTATGGGCAACCAAGGTGTAAGGAGGACTGGAGTATTTTTGTGTGTGTACATTTTCTCTGAGTTCAGTTGTACACTGCAGACAGATTCTCTCAGAGGGAAATCATTCCAATGATAAAATTCATGGTTAAAGTCATTCTCTGACCCTCAAGACATGCTTTCTCCCTCCTTGGTTCCCAGCATAAAGGCAAGCTACTGCCCTCATTAGATAAGTCCCTCCCTATATATATGCTCTGCTCCAAATCAAGCTCCTAAAAATTGAAATTGAATTATTTACTCGTTGTTTCCCATGAATGTCTCATCTTAGAAATTTGAGCCCCAGTAAAGGAATATCAAGATTGGGGGACAGGGCCTCGGTCCTAAATTGAAGATTCTATCCCAGCAGGCTCTGGTTTGAAAAGCAGTGCTTCCTTCTGGGAAGAAGTGGGGCCTGGGGTGACACCCAGACACAGGATCTGGAAGAAGAGACTTTTCTACAGAAGACAATCTGGAGAGAGGTCAGAGTAGGGGTGCAAGGGGGTCTAAAGGATCTGCCAGTTCTGGAAGCGGTCTTGGGGGAGCATTGCCGTAATGTCTTGCTCCCCCAATATTAGGAGCATCACTAGAGCAGAGCCGTGTGATACAGGTGTGCGAGTGGCAGCTCACACCTGTAGGGCAAGGAAACTTCCTGAACAAGGGCTGGGGATGGTTCTCGGATGGTAGCGTGATTGCCTGGCATACCCGCAGCCCTGGTTAGAGCACTTGCCCAGCGTGTCCGTAGCGCCGGGTCGCCTCCCACAGCACATGTGAACCAGACATGCTGGCTCACGCGTAATCCAGCACTGTGGTGGGACAGAAAGATCAGAAGCACGAGGCCATCCTTGGCTACATGGTAAATCTTGGGCCAGCCTGGACGACATGAGAGACCCTGCCTCAGATAAAAGAAAACATACATGAACTAAATGCGCCAATTCCTTAATCGAGGACATGAAAAATGAAAACAAAGAGCAAAGATGTCTAGATGGGGGGAGGCCGAGGACCCCGTATGCAAAGATCAGCAACGCCTAAGGTCGCATGGGCCTCCCCCCCACACTCCTAATGCCTAAGCAGTACATGACAGCATAAGAAAAAATGATCCACTTTTCAATAGAGCTTGTTTCCCCCACTGGCTTCTCTGCTGGGGCTCATGAAGGTCAATGTGGTTGAGCCGCTCAGACCCTTGGGCAGCCATTTGAACGCGGTAACCTCGCTAGGCTACTAGTTCTGACTTGACAGCAGCCGGTGCCTACAAGGTGGGCGTGGTTCAGGAAACAGCATCAAGTGTGTAATTTAAGGGGGAGAACGGGGGAACATAGCTAAGCTCTTCTTGCCCAGCGAGGTTCACATAAGGCTCAGGACAGTCATGGAAATTGGAGGCTTTGTTAACGGATGACAGTTCTGGACTTGACAGAAAAAGAAAAGGGGGGGGGGGACATGAGTCACTTCCATCTCTTGGAGAGGGAAAGGAAATCTTTAAATTGCACGGATTTTAGGCTGCGGATCACAGGGATGGATGGAGCTCCATCCTACTACTGCAGTCTGATTTACACCACTGAGCTGTGTGTTTGCTGGCGACCTCGACGCCCACATGGGCTTGTTTTACGGGGAGTTGAGAGACACTAAATTTATGTCCCTTGTTTGCGCTTCCAAAAGCAATTAGCGTCAGAGGCCAGCCTTGATCAGGAGGCTCCTGGTTCTCCCTGGGGAGCGGCCTCCTCCACGCAGGGTGGGTCCCGTCCTGCACAGACAGCTGCTCCAAAGCCTTCGGGCCCGAAGAGTAGCTGGGACATTTTTCTCTCAGAGCTTGTCCCGCCTGGATCCCGCGAGGCCCTGTGATGTGGAGATCCTTCACTTGACACCAGCCGGTTTTTATTTTCTTTGCCTCTCTAGTCAAAGCATGTACCTGCTTCCTGACACCTGTCCCCACGCCTTCATTTCCAGAAGCTTCCATGGGGGGCAATCTCATTTCCCACTTTGTTAGTGACAAAGATAAAAATGAATTCTCAGGTTCCTCTTCTCCCAGTCTGTCGATGAAGTAAATCCCAACCCAACTCACTTCCTTTGTGATCATCCTCCCTGAACCCCGCTTTGCTGAGGAGGTGGCCAGGCATGTCCAACCCACCACAGATGCATTGAAATGGACCCGTAACGTAAACCTGAAAAGGGTTTTTGTGCTAACTTGATTGTGTAGCCCTGGGGAATGGACTTTGAAGGTGATGCAGTTTTTGGCAGATTGGACGCATAGGAGCTGGCCTCCACGTGCACAAATGTAAGGGAGTTACACACACACACACACACACACACACACACACACACACAGCTGGCCAGACTGATTCAAAGAACATGCCACTCTGGTTTTTACAGGACCCCAAATTTGGAGCCTTCCATTATTACTTCATTTGTGAATGAAACACTCATCTTGCCCTCTGTGGACAAATGGACAAGAGACCTGGAAAGAGAATGGCCCATCCCAAAGGCTTAAGAATGAGAAAGATGTGCAGGGGATGCGGCAACGTGGTGGCGAGAGCCGCTGCTGACTTGTTTCTGGAAGGATGGGTGGTTTCCAAGAGGAAACGAAGTTCTGGACGCAGGGAAGGGTTTGTCCAGCGTTTAGGTTAGCTGGGCTTTGAACGAGCTGTTATTTCTGAACACGCCCCGTGCTAACGACTGTCCTCCCTTCTGTGGAGTGTCCCTCTATCGGTCCCTGCCATCTCCCTGTGAACCAGCCTGGAACACGCCCCGGGGTGCTGGCTGACCTCATTCCGGTGTCTATGTGGCAAGAGTCCTGCAAGGGGACAGCTGTGCCGGGATCCAGCCCGGAGGCCACTGTCACCTCTCCTGAGAAGCGCTCACAGGTGTATTGCCTAACGCTTCTCTGGGCGGAGTTTTATTCTATCGGTTCCTTGAAGCGTTTTTAATGAAGAAAGACCACCCAGAAGCAGCCAGTGGCTATGCCCCTATGACTTTCCGACCTTAACTGTGGCTGCGCAGTAAACCTAAGGGAGTAAAGAGCCAGGCGCAGAGGATCACACGTATCCTCCCGGTACTTGGGAGGCTGAGGCGGGAGAGTCACTATGCACTTCAGTCCAGCTTGGGCTACGAACCCAGGAAGGGTCTTGGGGTCTCTCTGTCTGCCCTCCAGTCATACAAATCCTTCTAAAGATTCATCTTGTTAAATTGAGGAAGGAACTCGAAGATCACACTTGTTTGTGAGTAAAAGCAGTGAGATGTAATCCTGGCACCCAGAATTTTAAGCAGAAACAAGCCGCATTCATGCCGAACTCTCCTTCTTGGTTGGTTTTCCCCTTGGGAGCAAAGCATTGCTGTTTCCAAGTGGGGAGCCCTCTTTGGTTCATACCCGTCTCCATCTTTTCGTCACCCCAGCCTTTAGTGCAGTAACGCAATCTCAGATCATCAAGATTAACGATGACAATAAAAACGTGGGCATGGGAGGGAGGAGTGAGCGAGCACTACAGGTGCTGAAGTCTTGTGCCTGACACTTGAGAAAGATTTATCTCCACCGATAGGATAACCTGCATTCCGTCTCATCAAACCAAGCTTATTTGTTATAGGCGCGTTGCTTTCTTTGGGATTCGTGCGGTTACTAGTCGAGGAGTTGCATGGATCTTTGGGAGGTGATTTGGTCCACGACTTGTATTTGACCCACTTTTCAGGTATCTTTTAAGAATAGTCAAGACATGTTTGAGGGATTCCCTAAAGAACTGTTAGGGTCAGTGTTTCGTCATGGAAAGGCAATCTGCAAGACTTCCTGAAGTCGTGAATGGATCCCCTGAACTTAGGACAGAGTGATGCACATTGATACAGCATAAAATTGCTTAATGTGCTCCTGGCATACCTGAGCCAGGGCGGACAACATCTCCTTATCTAGGACCAGGGAATCCAGCATCCAGTGAATCTAGAGCGATCAGGGCAACGTACTTAAAGCAAGGCCCCTTCTGCATGCACATTGGCCAATGAGTTCCAAACTATGCACGATGCTTCAGGTCAAATTCCTCAACAAGGACAACAGAGGATGATGCTGATTCTGCTGGGTATAGCTGTGGCATCAGTCCTGTCAGGAATCCAGTCAGGTTGTTCTGGAATATTCTATGGCTCCATAAATATAAGACAAAAAAATGCACTCCTATCCCAGCTTCTCCATTAAGATTGTGTTTCTTGAGGAGAACAAATCCAGAAGCAGATGGGTTTCTTGGGAATCAATGTCTTCAGTTTCATGACACAAAATACTTAGAGGCTCATGTGATAAAAACCCAATGACTTTGTTCCGCTTTGGGCCTTTTAAATAGAGACACAGTAGGACACTAGAAGTCATGCTGGGTATACCCCGAGAAAACTGATTAGGAAAGGGATGGAGGATTGTCCTGTGCATTCTACCTCAGGCTGCGAGAACACAATCCCAGAACCTGGCTGGTTCTGAATAACAAACATTTAATTCTTACATTTCTGGCGGCTGGAAAGTCTGAGCTCAAGGTGCTGAGACGCCCTGTGTGAGAAGAGCCTGCTTCCTGTTCATAGATGGCTACACCCTCGCTGATGCTCACGTGGGGGAGACAGGGCAGGACAACTTCCTGGATACCGTTCACAAGAGCTCCAGTCCTATTCAGGAGGTCTCGCTAGTCATGATTTATTCACTGCTCAGAACTCCCCAGCCCTCCTAATGCCATCACGCTGAAGGCTAAAATTTAAGTATTTTCTTCCTTCCTTCCTTCCTTCCTTCCTTCCTTCCTTCCTTCCTTCCTTCCTTCCTTCCTTCCTTCCTTCCTTCCTTCCTTCCTTCCTTCTTCCTTCCTTCCTTTTTTCCTTCCTTCCTTCTTTCCTTCTTTCCTTCCTTCCTTCCTTCCCTTCCTTTCCTTCCTTGTTTCCTCCTTCCCTCCCTCCCTCCCGCTCTCTCTCCCTCCTGCCCTCCTTTCCTCCTTCCTTCCTTCCCTCCCTCCCTGTGGCGGGCCAAGGGTGACTTTGGGAATCATCCTTGATTGCTTCTATCTCCATTTTGATTCAACAAGGCCAGAGGTTCAGACAGCCAGTTTCTATCTGGTATTTTTATGTGGAACCTGGGATTTGAACTCAGGACCTTGTGCTTGCAAGGCAGAGCTATCTCTCCAGCCCAAGGTTAAGATTTAAAGATAGACAACTTGAGGACTGTGCAATCAATAGGTGGCATCACAAAAGCCGTAGAGTGTATTAAGTCTAATTGGTTGGAAGAGCGCTTACGTGATACATTCCACAGCTTCTCTCACTAAAGGGTGCGGAATGCAAAGGCCAAGAGAGAGCTGGAGATCTGGTCAGGTGCCTTTCTGAGGACAGATGAGCTCTGCTTGGTCCGTATGCTTTTCTCAAGGAAAAACCTTGTAAGGTTTTTTTCCCTAAATACACTGATTTTATAGCTAACTCATTTGCCAAACACCTGCCCCAGAGGAAATAGCTATCTCAGACACAGAAGAGATAATCTTCTTTTAAAGGCATTCAGGTGTGAAGTTTCCTGTCTGCTCAGTCTGATGTTAGCGATGAGGATGTCTCTGAGTATCTGGCCACATGGACACTGACCTGAAGGACTTCTGGAACACATTAGGTATTTCGAAATGTTTAGGTGACTTTGCAATAGTTACACTGAAAGCTATGAGGCAGGAAATGCAGAGAGAACAGAAATGATCGAAGATGAAGGAAATGGGATTCCCAAGATTAGCGATGCTGTTGGCTAAAGCTCTTCACACAGCTTGAGGATCCTGCTTCCCTGGTTTCCTGTTTGCCCTGTATTCCTCTGTTACTGAGGGGGACAGTGTCACTCTGCGTGGGCTGTCTGGGAAGCCAGACCATGAGAGAGAAAGATGATACCCCTTTTCCCTCCTCCTGGGAGAATCCACATGATCCATTCCCATGTCTCCTTTCCACCCAGGGAGCGTTCTATCCTAAGCACAGGATTGATCCTTGCAAGTCGTGAGGAGAAGACAGTGGTCACCCAAGACCCCATGCACGCACCTAGTACCACGCAGACAGATTGGTCACATGACCTCACAGAGACCTCGGAGCTCTCCCATTTCTTTCATTGCCTGATTCTATGTCTACCAGGATCACCAGTGAGTGACCACACCATGCTGCATGCAACAAAAGGACAATTGCAAACTCCTTCTATGGCGTCTTCCTTGAGAGCCACACTTTCTCCAGCTTCTAGTGGGGAGGCCACGAGTCCCTTGTTCTCATAACGATGCTGCCCATGGCTAGCACATAGCAATCAATGGCTGCCACAGAGAACCACGACAGCGACGCTTGTGTCCCTCTATGGCTGGCAATACCACTGCAGACTACCAAATACCAGAGGCCACAGTGGGCCTGTGTATGTTGTTTCCATAACAAGGCAAGAGACAAAGAGATCAGAGGCATGTACTCACAGGATATCCAAAACACCTTTCCCTTTCCAAGTGATATGAGCTAAGCCAAGGAAGTCACCCAATGTTTACCGTTCAGAAAACTATGTCCGAACAGCAACTGATCTGACCAGAATGTATTCAGTGGACAATAGACCTTTGTCAGAAGAGTATCTTATCTATCCAAGGTTTATCACCACCCCTCCTTCCATTCATCCACTCATCTATCCATTCATCATCCATCCATCCATCCATACATACATACATATACACACATCCATCCATCCACTCATCCACTCATCCATCCTTCCTTCCATCCATCCATCCATCCATCCACCCACTCATCCCATTATCTATCCACCCATCCATCACCCACTCATCCCCTCATCCATCCACCCATCCATCCACCCACTCATCCACTTATCCATCCATCCATCATCCATCCACCTACTCATCCACTCATCCATCCATCATCCATCCACCTACTCATCCACTCATCCACCCACCCATCCATCCACCCACCCATCCACCCACCCACCCATCCACCCATCCATCCATCCATCCACCCATCCATCCATCCATCCATCCATCCATCCATCCATCCATCCATCATCCATCAATCCATTATCCACCTTCCCCATCACCTGTAGTTGATCTTGTTGCACTTATGAGAAGAAAAGATATTAATCCCTAATGACTTATGTTTTGACACCCACTGCCTCTGTCAGAACTTGAATAAAAGTTCAAGTTTGGGAACAATATAGTTTAGGATATTTTTAAGCATACAAATGTCATACATACACATATAACATACATACATACATATACATATATGGATATACACATATAACATATATGTATATATACATATATAACATATATACATACATAACATACAAATGTCATACAAAATAGTAATAGCAATATCACAATTGGTCATATTCCACCTTATTTTTCTCACTGAATCTTATAGAGATTTGGTCTCGCCTGATTTTAAAAAATACTTATCCAGTTGTCATCTTATTTGGTTTTTATAGAACCTACTCATCAATAAAATAGGACTGGCATATTTTTAATTTATATAAACTTATTTAGAACTGGATTTCTAGATTTTTCAATCCCAGGAAAAACAAATGTCAAATTTTAGAGTGCAAAGATATTTACAGTAATGTTCTGATGTGGTGTTCCATCTTATAATTCACACTTTAAAACTATGTTCTCATTCCCAATTATTTTTCACCTTCTTTATGTCTTTTCTATATCCCCAATTCCATCCACTCTTCTCTCAATAAAATTTAAATATTTCATACTTAATCTGTGAAACAGTAGGATATGAATCAAAACCCACCATAAATATTCACATTGATCGAATATCTATCTTGCCCAAGGGACAATCTTACCACTAGTTACTTGCAACTACTCAACAAAAATCTAACTGGCATAGCAGCTAAAGTGTGAAAGGCAAGAAGAGATATTGCAGGAAATGGACAGTCAAAGCACTAGTCCCTAGGCTTAGTATTTTGTTATAGCAGTGGGGAGCCAACTGAAACACATTTGATGGGAAAGATATTTGAACCCTGTAAGAAACATCTGTAGAGAGGACTCTTCTTTTTGTTGAACTTGTGAGTGTGTGTGCATGCGTGTGTGCATGCGTGTGTGTATACGTGTGTGCATGCGTGTATGCGTGCGTGAATGCGTGTGTGAATGCGTGTGTGTGTGTGCCTTTGGAGGTCCATAGGTGATGTCAAGACTCATCCTTTATGGTTCTTTCATGTTATTGATTTGCTGTGGAGTTTCCCAGGCTCTGCGTACCAGGAGCAGAATTACAGACCACTGCTATATTCACCTAGTATCTTTTACATGAGACCTGGAGATCTAAACTCAGGTCTGTCTGCTTGCAAGGCAAAGGCTGTAATCCTACACGGAGATGACTTTTCTTAAACACCTTTCAGTTCCCTGATGCCTTGTGGGCCCCAGGTAAAAGCAGTGTCACAGCATCGGAATCTCCAGAGTTCTCAGATCCCGGTCCCAGCCTGAGTCCTTCTGGTCTTGGTAGCTTCTGCCAATCATCTTCCTTTGCTGACATGCAGTTCCCTTGTTTGAACGGAAGGCAGAGAGACACAGATGTGACACCACTTGCAGAGGTGAGATCTTTATCTGGGGGTGCTCATGAGATTCAGGAGACCAGTTCCTATGGTCCCCCCCAGGTAGAAAGGAGCCAGGCTTCTTCTGTGGCACCCCACCATTCCCACCCACATCCCACCCTCATCTCTCCAGGCAACATTCAGATGCTATCCCTAATGTCGCAATTCCTCACTGTAGCCTGGGTCTCTTTTCTCTGCTGCTTTATCTTGAGTTGAAAAGTACTTTCGTCTGTACCTTTACAGCTCTTGACCTGTGTTTAAACTAGTGACATAGGCTCTAAGCCCCCTAAAGTCAGAGGCCATCCTGATGTCGGTGCTGGCACAGAGTCTACCCCCCTTTTGATGTGCCTGTCAGTCCTGGCGTGGCGAAACTGTACATCTGGAAGAGACACAGTTGCAACTGTGGGAACAAGGACAAGTAAAACAAGCTCTTGTTAAAATCCACTGGAGACGCAAAATGGAGAGCATTACACTGTGCTGTGGTTTGGACACGATTTGAGGGTGTCTCCTAAAGGTTCATGTGCTGGAAGCTTGGCCCCCAGTGTGGGGATGTTGGGAGGTGGTGGGTCCTAGCGGGAAGTGATTAGGTCATGGACACCGCCCTTGGAAAGGAGCCAGGTAGAATGAATAGGTTCTCTAGAGAGGAGGTTCTTTCAAGGGCAAGACCTTTCCATGTCTGGGTTCTTCTGCGTGTAACTTTTTCCCTTTCTGCTTCTGTGTCATGTTGTAATGTGGCCAGGAAGACCCTCACTAGACACTGAATAGATGAGGCTGCCTGGTCCTGAACTAACAGCTTCCACACCTGTGAGCTAAACAAACTTCTCGTTACAAGTGCCTGGGCTCAGGCATTTTGTTACAGCAACAGCCAGCAGGCTGATACATACTCAGTGGAAAGACAGCTGAACTTTCTGAGACGCCATTGCAGAGAGGGCTCTTCTTAAAAACCTCTTTCTCTCGGCCCGTCCTCTATTGCCTTGAGCAATGACTTTTGATGACAAGATCTTTTTTTTTCTTTCCTTTGTGAAAGAAACAAAGTCCTTCATAATCAAGTAATTTATCCTCTTTCGTATCTTTCCAATTCTTATTAACATGATGATCCTGGAATAGTTCATGAAAGTTCAGGTTTAGAGCAGGTCAAACTATTGAACTTCCTAAGTATTCTCTATGTATGTGTGTATGTGTGTGTGTGTGTGGTGTGAAGAGCATCTTTTTTATTTATTTTTATTATTTATTCAATTGTGCATGTGTGAGTGTATGTGTATGTATGTGTGTGTGTGTGTGTGTGTGTGTGTGTGTGTGTAGAACCATGGGCAAATTTCAGAACCACCATGGACACCTCCACCTCCTCCTTGTTTACTCGGCCCTGGGATACACAGGCTCCTACCAGGACCAGAAACGCAGGCCGCTCCCGCTTCTGCCCAGCGTCTATATGTGGCGTCTAGGATCCGAACTCAGGACCTTCTGCCTGCAAGGCAGAGGCTTAACCCCTGAGCCACCTCTCCAGCCCATGAAGAGCATCTTTGAAACAAGGAATCTGGGAATGTTTGTATCCCTATTGGAAGAATCTTTTCTAATTAACAAATATGCCCAGCGTTGATATCCTTCTGTAACTCTAGTGGCTGGTACTGGGAAGAAGTTAGACATGGGTCATCAAGTACATTTTAGAGCAAGGGACCTGAACTCAATGACTAGTACACGCCAGGACCCAGAATTATAGGGGTTGCCTTGTAGTCCTACAAGCCATCAGCCCGGAGGGGAGACTCTGTGTCTGCTGGGTGCTGCATGTTGGAATGTACGTGGGGGTGATAACCTTGCACTTCATCGTCCAGTCGGGGGTCCCTAGTGACCGTGAAGGACACTGGATCTGATGTCGTGCCACTGCTTTAGATCTGGGGTTGTGGGCAATTCCTGAACCTGTTATAGTACTTTGGTGTTCTTCTTAGTCCTTGGCAGAGTTCTTGACAGGACTAAGTATCCTAGCACACGTAAGGTACTTAGCACAGGACCTGGCATAGAGCAGACACTAATGCTCAGCTGGGCCTACTAGTAGGTAGTAGGGTGACCCCGACTGCAGCTGAGAGGGGTGTCAAGTCTTCTGTGTCCTCATGAGAGGCAAATACAGGCCTCGAGAGGGTGAGCTGGCTTCACCGTTCTGATCTATCTTAGTGTATTTGAAATTTATACTGAAACCAACATGCAGAAGGGTCTCATGACAAAACAGATGGAAAAGGCAGGAAGCATATGGTGGTTCCGAGTCTCAGGGAATGACTTCAATTATAGCAACAGGCTGTTGAAAAAATACGCCTTTTCAGCCCCGTCAGTCACGAACCTTTTCCAAATGTTGACATTATGCATAATATTAATATACTATAAAGGATCTGTGTAGGTTTGGAAAAAACACAAGCACACGCTGTAACTCAGAGCCCTGTGCATGCTTCTAACGGGTTAGCAGGAAAAGGCACAGCAAGCTCCAAATTAAGGTTTGTGGTGAACCTACGTCAGGATGCCTAGAATAATTACAGTCATGTACAGATGTGGCTGCACCTGGATTTTTCTAAATTCAAGGAAGCATCTTTTTTTTTTTTTTTTTTTACATTGGACATGTTACTATTTGGATGATCAAGGATATTTTTCCTTTTGGTTCCTTCAGGGTTTGGTGGGGTGAGATTAGTTCACATGCAGAATAAAGCATCATTTCTTTACCCTTCAAATTGGAGGGGTTATTCAGGCGGAGAGCACCCTTTGAAGTTAGGGAAACCCTGTACTATCAAGCCAAAATGCGAAATAAACTCACAAAGGAACCCCTAATGCATTATGGAATAGAAGGCAGGATCTGGCTGAAGGTGATGCTAATTTTCTGCTCTGGTCAATGAAAACCATACGCCAGGAGGGCTGGCTCTGTATGCCTTTCAATCTTACTGACTTGGAGTGGCCACATGGCACTATCAGAAAGCTGGTGTGCCTTGGGGGGGCGAGGGCGGGGCCGTGCAATGGGTTGTGGGCTGGTTCCCTTATTTGCCTTGGCATGGTTGATGGAAAAGTCAGAGAAAATGAATTTCAAATGATAGGTCAAAACTCAAGATTCGAAACACATTTGTTCCATCCTGGCGGTCCGCAGCACCCCTGGGAATCATTTCGATAACTTCGACTCCAGGTTGAGTTGTAGGTAAGTATGTGGCCTTAGTGTTCCATGAAGAAATCATTGCATTTCAGCCATCTGTCATTCAATGAATCTTTTCAATCTTGTACAGTTATAGGAGGGGCAAAAAGAAAAGAAAAAAAAAAACCCTCAGATTGACTGTAAGTGATTAGGCTAGGTTCCTGTTTTCTTTCCATTTCTTTTTTGGTTGTGTACTTCACATCACAAGATGTGTGGACACCAGAAGACCTGCTCTCACGAAGCAGTTGGAAGCAAAGACGGCCTCTTGGGCCGCTTCTTCCTCCTCTGATTTTTGCCTCCACGGTAAACATATTTTAAGTGTTCAGCATGTGTTTGCCTGATGCATGGAGTGTGGAAAGAACACAGATTGAGGGTAAGCTGCAAGAAGTGTGTTCACATGGGCACAAGAGAGACAGATACTTGGTTACTTTTGTGTTTCTTTTTGACGGAGAGAGAGACATGTGTCTCAGATGTCGTTGCACTGTTGTCTAGAAGCCATTCACTTTGTTGAGACAGCACCTCTCATTGGCTTAGAGTTGGCAAGACTGGCTGGTCATCGAACCCCAGAGTACCCCATGTTTACGTTTCCCCAGCACTATATCTACAAGCATATCACCACACCTCACTTTTACATATGGGCTTGGGGGATCAAACTCAAGTCCTTTCCAGCAAGTACTCTGCTGACGGAGGTATCTCCCCAGCCCAAGATAGTTGCTTTCTATGGACATGGGTCTTTTGGAAAAGGGAGCTGGTGTCCAAGATAGAATCCGAAAAAAACAATATAGACAGCGTCAAAGGGAGCTATGACGATACCTTTTTCAGCTAACTTGGCTACAGAAGGTGACATTATTTGACTAAAACCGATATTTTAATTTGTATTTTTCTGATGTTTAATTTCCTTGCCCACCGGTCCCCATCCAGCGGCCTCACAAAGGATACATGCTTGCTGCCGCCCCCCAAGCCCTTGGACTTTTCCAGGATTTGTCTTTGTGTAAAACTCACACTGCGCCCCGTCAGGCCGAGTCTTTGAATCCCTATTTAAAAGGTTTCTTAGGATGCCAGCAAGCCACGAAATGCAGACACACCACTAGTCGCATAAACATAAAGCTGGTCTGGATACTTGAAACTACGCCATTCGACATGGCCAGGGCATGCATGGCCACGTCTAGACCGGCCTGTGCTGCAGGATCGCAGTTCCCTTCCGTTGTTGTGTACGACTGCGCATGCAGTGTCATGGGAGGTCACGCTGCATGGGTGCCTTCCGAAGCCAGTCACGTGCCCTGTCACGTGCCCTGTCCCACGCATTATCATGTGCATCGTTGAGTGCACTATCACATGGACTGTTGTCTGCATTATCACACACATTATCACACGCATCACCACACGCATCAACACATGCACGGCCACATACACCATTGCAGGCATTGCCGCGTGCATTGTCACACGAATTACATTTTGGCGTGACAGCAGACTTACAGGGTTTGGGGAGAGGTTTCAGTGGGCAAACTGCTCACTAGATCTGAGTTCAAGTTCTAGAACTCACATTATGAAAGCTGGGTTTGGGGCTGGTGGGGGCGGAGGGTGGCTCAGCCTTGTTAAAACCTTTTGTCTCACAAGCAAAAGGACCTAAGTTTGTATCCCAGAGCTCACATAACAATGCCGGGTGGAGATGGAAGTAGCCAACAATTCTGGAAGGTGGAGCCTGGGAAACTCCAGAGCAAAGCAGAAAGAGATAGAGCACTCCAGAATGATCCCAAAGTCACCCTTGGGCCTCCCCGGACACACACACACACACACACACACACACACACACACACACACACACACACACACACATGCACGCACACTAGATTTGTGCTGCGAGGCCCCTCATTGGTCTTCTGGAATGTTTGGTTCAGTGATTTCTGCAGAGTCACATCTGGCTTCCCCTGCAGGTCCTCCTGTGCCACCTCCTTAGCCTTTCTGAGCGTCAGACTCCATCCTGTGGCCTCACAACCATCCTTGTGGCCCAGATCAAATCTCCGGGTCTTCCTCATTCCTCATTCCTGCCAGGTCGGCTTTGTCTGGCCTCTGGGCACCTAAGGCAGGGTGACCAGTTCGAAAGACAGAGCTACCCAAGACTCCTCCCACCGATGAGGAGGCTCAGAGCAGGTTTTGCTTCGAGAGCAGCGCAGAGTCTGTGGGAGGCCACCGGTCAGCTCTCTTCCAGTCATGTCATGAGAGGGGATGTCTGAGGGAGAAATGGACTGTGTGTCTAACCCCGGGGTAGCACTGAGTTTAAACTTGGCCACCGAGAGCGCTGGGACTTTGCCCTGGGCTTCTGGGCGGTGACTCTGGAATGCCAGGCCTGAGAGGAACGGCTGCGTCTGCCTGGGAGCTTGGGCTAGCCAGACGGTGCCGTGTATTTCAGGTGAGCTCCGTGGGCATCTGCAGGCACGGGGTCATGTGCTATCACCCTGCTGAAGTGGGGGGTCACTGACGTTAGCACGACCACACCCTGTCAGTCACACCGTGTTGCAGTAAATGTTCAGTAGAGACCCCAGATGCACTCCTATCGGTGCACAGTCCATATCCAAGGCAGAGGACAGTGGGAACTCTGTCTAGAGTCAGCCATGTTCTGCTCTCTGCGTCTCTTTCCTTAGCTGAGGCTACTCTGTGTCCTCTGGAATGATCTGCAACCCTGGGCGACACTTTCCAGCGAGTTCTGCTGTCCTTTGGGAAGACTATCAACACTGACTTGTAACTGGTGTCAGAAATGAGCATGGTCTTATAGATACCATCCCTCTAACTCTGCATCTGGAGGCGGGGTAATGCCTCTGCTCTCTTCCCTAAAGTGGGACCTAATTCATATTTTAATTTGCAAAAGTACTCCTTCCTTCCCTCCCTTCCCTCCCTCCTTCCTTCTTCCTTCCCTCCCTTCCCTCCCTTCCCTCCCTCCTTCCTTCCCTCCCTCCTTCCTTCCCTCCCTTCCCTCCCTTCCTCCCTCCCTCCCTTCCTCCCTCCCTCCCTTCCTCCCTCCCTTCCTTCCTCCCTCCTTCTCTCCTTCCTTCTCTCCTTCTCTCACCCCTCTCACCCTCTCTTCCTTCCTTCCTTCCTTCCTTCCTTCCTTCCTTCCTTCCTTCCTTCCTTCCTTCCTTCCTTCCTTCCTTCCTTCCTTCCTTCCTTTCCTTCCTTCCTTTCCTTCCTCTTTCTCTTCTTTCCTCTCTCCCTTTCTCCCTTCCTCTTCCTCCTCCTTCCTCTCTCTCTCTTTCTCTCTCTCTTTTTCTTGATGACAGGTTTCACACAGCCTGGGCTAGTCTCCATCTCCACCTTGCTATTAGCCAAGGAAAACCTTCACCATTTGGTCTTCTTGCCCTGTCTTTCGGGTGCTGGATCCACAGGTGCGAAACATCATGCCTGGTTCATATGGCGCTGAGATTCAGTCTGGGCTTACGGATGCTGGACACATCACTAACCTACATCTTTGTTTTATTACACACAGTCACTCACATTCACCTCTCAGTGGTCCATGAACCACTCACATTATTTTTATTTGGCTTACTTACGCTAAATTAGAAATAGTTTCTTATATTTTAGCTGATGAGGCATGTATGTGTGTGTGTGTGTGTGTGTGTGTGTGCGTGTGCGTGTGTATTATTAAACAACTCTACTATTGAGTTTCATCCTCCTTGCCTATAAAAATTTCGGGAGAAAGTCCTACCATTTGATGGGAGGCTGAAGCAGAAGAATCATAAATTCTAAACCAGTCTAAACGACTTAGTGAGAATCTGTCTAAAACAAAGTTTGGATGAAAGGGAGGCTGGAGCTCATAGTGTAGAGCCCATGTATGAGACCCACCACCGAGGAAAAGAAGTTGAGATGCGCACACCAGGTCCTCAGTAAACATTGCTCCCCATCTTTACTGCTGACAGTGCTTTCACAGAGTATCGCAGATCTGTGAGTTGAAATGACAGAGAGGGGTTTCTGACCGTTCTGGAGGTCAGGACTCCAAGATCAAGGTGTTGAGAGGACCATGTTTTCTCTGAAACCTGTCAGAGAGAATTCTGGTCTTGCTTCCAGCTTCTGGGGGTCCCCAGATATATTAGGGTCATGGCCCTTTTCCAGATCCTTTTTCTCTGTTCACATGGGTCTTAAGTTGCTCTTTTCTTAATTGCCGGACATTCTTTGATATAAAGCAGTCATTCTTCCCATCTGACTTCAATAGCCAATAATACTTGCAAAGTCCCGAGTTTTGCAGGTAAGGACATATTGAGCTGCCAGGTACTCAGACTCAAACAAACCCACGGTGCACACATTTCCCCTGGCTGAAGCCAAAGATAAAAACGCAGCTCAGAACCTTATGTTCCTTGAGTGAGACGTAAAATGACTGACATCACCGTCTCCTGAGACCATCTGCAGGTGCCTGTGCATTTCCTCTGATCAAAAACGTAAAAGGCGAGAAACAGTCAAGGATGGACAAGACAAAGTTTGTTTGTTTGTTTGTTTGTTTGTTCCCCAAGACAGATCTGTGACAGAAAGCAGAAGCCAATATTTGTTTTAAGGGAAAGCAAGGAGCACAAATCCAGGCTCCCCCAAGATGGGGTGAGAGATCCAAAGACTGGGCAGGGGGCGAGGGTAGCTTCTAGGACGGGGCGTGCCTCTATGGGCTCCCCTTTAGGATTGGTGGGGTTGGCTAAATGCAGTCTGGTTGATTAGGGCCCACTTAGGTCAGACTCCATGTGTCCTAAGTTTTTGCAAAGAAAAGCCAGGGGTGGGAAAAGTGTCTATGGTGTCTCAGGGGTGGGGGGATTAGACCCTCAGGAGGAGAACAGGACAGCACTGCTCCCTTGGGAGTCTTGCATGGTGGTAGTGGGGGTGCTGAGTGGGGGATGGGATTCCTGCCCGGGGCTCCTTCCCTACTTGCTTAGTCAGGGCTCCAACTCCTGCGAAGCCTCATGAGCACAGGCATGGAGCATAAGTGTGGAGCATAGATGTGGAGCACAGAGCCGTGAGCTCTCGGGAATCAAGCCCAACGAGGTCTTTCCCAATGCACTGCCTGTTCAGCTGCAAACTGAGTCTTCCACCAGGTGTTGGGGGAACGCAGGGGAGTGCAAACCAAGCGGGCATTGCCTCTTGAGGAGCCTCGCACATCAAGTCTGTGTGCCAAGGCGGCACACACGCACAGTCATCTTCCCCACCTTGCCTTTCCCTGTCTTTGACCGCACGCTTATCTGAGAGCCTTTTGTTCGGCCTCCTAATTATTCAATGACTCAGAAGCCCACGAGCATTCCCTGTGGAGCCAGACAAGACAGGCAAGCTCTCTGGACCACCTGTTCCAAGTCATTTCCTGTGTGGGAAACAACTTCACAGGGTTGAAAAAACGGGAGTTACCAGAAAAAGGTTTTCAGCTCCGACAGCTGCGAGGTGCTGTGCTGGACGGCGTCTCAGTCGCTTATGTCCCAGCCAGGCCACGTGTTCCCTTATCATTGTTCGCATATACATTATCCCCCCCCCCCCGGGAGAAGAAGGGTTCCTAAGGGGGAGGCAATACATCGACCTCATGCCCTTGGTGGAGAAGAGCAAATCCTGCTGAGGATTCGCTGGAGGCTGCACGAAGTGATGCTGTTTGCTCTTGGGGCTGCATGTGTAGGTAGGATGGGGGTGGGGGGGCAAGGATCTGACTTGCAAATTCAGAGGTGGGGTTTTGAAATCCATCTAAGCTAATCAGAGCATTCTGCTCACAGGATGCCTAAATTGATCAGTGACATGGAAAACCCACGCTAACCAGCCCAAGCAGCTATTTGTGTCATGGATACAAAACCCCGGGTGGGTGGACTGATGATTTCCACTCCATATCAGCTGGTGTTGGCGCACTCACGCTGAGTGGAAAGGACCCATTTTTCCTTAAGGTGGCTGAGCCTAAGGAGGAGGATTTGCTCTCAGCCATCTAGGCTGTCCCTGTTCATCCGTCTTGTCTGCTGTCTAGTTCTGAGGTCACCCCTGATCTTTCAGAGTGACTCCTTTCTGATGGTCCTAGGAAGATAGTCACCGGTCATGACCAGGTTGTGACTCTGCCTGTGGGTTACATAAATGAATGATGGAATTGCGCAGAAGTGGGCAACAGTAAAAGGTTTCCGTTCAGACAGTGACGAAGGAACCATTCAAAAGCAAACATGTAATGAATCTGTGGAGCGAATGCTGAAACTTCTCTACCCGCTTTGAAACTATCGCGCGCTATGAAACTCCCTGTTTTTACCATTCGTAAAAACCGTTTTGCTCTCATAGAAACAGGGGCATCACTACGGAAAACAAAATCTTGTAAATATTTTCCCAGCGTCATCCCTCAGCATGTAAGTATACGCTTTATGATATGTATTTGTGATAATACGATGCATAATATTAGTGTATCTTTGGAATGTGTTGTGTCGGAAAGCTGCATTGGAAAGATTACTATTTGGAACTTGTTAGATGTTAGGCATGTTAAACACAAAATGACTCAAGCTGCCCCCCCCCATGTACGTGTTCGGACAGAGAACCTTCACAGCTCCCAGTCTACTTAGATAACGCAGCTCTGTCCTCCCAAGGACAGCTCACAGCCCCAGTCCACCTGCAACTAAGATAAACTGGCACAGTCTCCTCAAGGACTTTCACACATGTAGAGCGAGCTCCCCAGTACTCATCCACTTATATGTCCCTGGCCTATAGTCATGCTCCTGCCCCCCCTTATCATCCTGGTCATGTGACCATGTCCAAGAAGAGACCCCACAAATTGGATTCTCACTCTGTCTCCTTCTCTCTCTGCCTCTCTCTCTGTCTGTCTCTCTGTCTCTCTGCCTCTCTGCTTCCCTGTCGGTTTCTGACACAGTCATGCAGCATGCTGCTTGCTTGGCAATAAATCTCCTCTATATGTTATGTTCTGGCTTTGGTGTGACTTTGTATCCCCGATCATTCTGAGGTAGTAGGACCTTTTCAAGAGCCCCCACAGCGCTCAGTGAGTGGGTAAAGCATTCGCTGTGCAAATTTGAGGACTTTGAGTTCAGATTCCCAGAACTCATGCAAAGCTAGCCGGGGGAAGGGGGGTGTCGGCTCTTCCACAGCAAGGTGGGAGTGGAGAATCCCTGGGAGAGTATGAGCCTGAAATCGAGGTGGAAACGGCGGTGAGTGACGGGGATCTGTTTGAAACGAGGCAGAGATGAGGCTTAGCACTGAGGTTGTCCTTTGGCCTCCACATGGGCACGGTGGAAAGCACACATCCACAAATGTGCATGCGTACTTGAACACATACACAACGCGCATACACATATGCAGATATATACACGTGCACACAGAGAGATTTTTAAAAATTGCTGTTTGAGTTGTTAACTTGAGTTTCACAGTTGTGTAATTAGGACAGAATTTCCAACCATCTTTGAGATAACCTAACACATACTTCAGCCATTTTATCATCCATGTGTAGCAGTGAGTCTGCATGGTTGTTGGCAAATACATAACCAGATGGCTTAAGGGAAGAAGAGGTTTGATTTTAACTTAAGATAGTCCAGTTACAGCAGCCTTGTCCAGCTTGGCAGAAGAGTAAACACCAACACCAAGGGCTCTGGACAGATCCCATACCCGTACATCCACAGGACGGCCGAGAGAGGGTCAGCCCTATTAGCCAGACCAGCACGTCTGGCCAGGTGTACACAAGGATGCCAACTCTCCCAGCCAGTTGCCCTCCACCATATTCTCCTTCCCAGGGACTAGTCCCGCCTACCATGGGCTAGGTCTTCCCTGTCAATTAGACCATTTTCTATAGGCTCACTTGGGGCTTAACTTAACTATTAATTCTCTACCCTCAGCCATCAAGTTGACACCTATATCTAACGATGATGCTTTATTTCTAAAAACCATAGTTCTCAGGATTAATGATTTCAAAATCAAAATGTTCAACTCTGAAACTGCTGTAGTTCTTCCAGGACCAAATACTCCGTCAAGATGTGTTTCTTCATGCAGAAACGCTTTTACACATTCGTCACGGCATGCAAACTTGCTTTAGTCTTTAATACACGGTGAAGATGTATGTATACCAAAGAACGGTTTTAAAACAGATTTCTTTAGAATCCAGAAAATTTTCTTTTACATATATGTGTGTGTGTGTGTGTGTGTGTATTCTTTCAGATTTATTCCTCTAGAGAAACCTGACAGATCCATTAACAATAAGGATTTGATTTATATGACGATTGAATATGCCTATTTAACTTGGACTATATAAAAATGTCTCAAACAAAAAGGAGTCAAATGTAGAGAAAGTTTAGGAACCCTAGATAAAAGCGACTCACAAGGAGAGAAATACAAGCTTATCTAGCAATGAACACCAAGTTCAAGTCTAAATGACCCCGTTTGCTTTCTTTCTCAGAAGTTAGCCGTGTGTGTTGACAGGTGCCGTTAACTGACGAGCACATATATAGTCAGTAGATAGCTGGTGTGGACACCTTTCAGGGCTCCGAGTCTTCGAAGCCTGCGCCTCGCCTGCCCTTTGGCTGTTACAGATAGCAGAGTGGACAGGCGTTAGGCCAGTGCCCCACAGGTAAGTATTGCAGCCCAGGCGGAGACCAGTACTGTGAAGGTTGGGGTAGAGGGTGGCCCGGGAAGGCAGTGATTGAGAATAAATCAAACCGTGCTTTGCTGTGCCCCGAGAGAGGATGTCCTTGGCCGCTGCTCCCAAGCTGCAGGACATGTCGCCCACACAACCCTGAATGCAACTGTTAGGAAGATGGAGTGCGGGTACAAAGACAGAGGAGAGGAGTTTCCTATTTACTGTTTCTGCACGGTTGTCTAAAATGATCTTTGTAGCGCTGACAGAACCTGACACGATCACATGAACAATTGTGCTTTGTGCTTATCACACCGCATTCTTCTGAGTCACACAGGAGGCCTGCAGGGGTGACCTGCTTCAGACCTTAAGGGGGGGAGGGAGGGAGGGAGGGAGGGAGGGAAGGAGGGAGGGAGGGAGGAAAGAAGAAAAGAAAGAAAGAAAGGAAGGAAGGAAGGAAGGAAGGAAGGAAGGAAGGAAGAAAGAAAGAAAGAAAGAAAGAAAGAAAGAAAGAAAGGGAGGAAATGAAGGAAGGAAGGCAGGAGGAAGGGAGGGGGAGGGGAAGGAAGGAGGGAAGGATAGAAGGAGGGAAGGAGGGAAGGAGGGAAGGAGGGAAGGAGGGGAAAGGAGGAAAGGAGGGAAGGAGGGAAGGAGGGAAGGAGGGAAGGAAGGAGGAAAGGAAGGAGGGAGGGGAAAAAAGAAAAGAAAGAAAAGAAAAGAGGGGCTTCTACTCAGGAGGAGTTGAGGCCATGCAACACCACGGAGCTACACACCTGAGTGCTGTCCCCAACTTTGCCATTCACAAATGTGAGACTTTAAACCTCTCTCTCTCTCTCTTTCATCCTTCTCTTCCTCTCTCCGCACTCCTCTCTTCTCCTCTTCCTCTCTTTCCTCCCTTCCTCTTTGGAAACAGCTGACCCCAGTGTCCCACACACTAGTAGTGGCCCATGGTGGCGCTGGGAAAGCTGGGAACACGCACACTCGACGGACAGAAGGAAAACATGTTCTTTTCAGAATTGTCAGAAATGCACGTCTTAGAATGTGTCGATGTTGTTCCCTCAACACGCTGGACAGTCTGACTAACTCTAATAGTCCCACCTCCCCCCAGAAGCTACAGTAGCCAGAGGCAACTGAGAAAAAGAAAGAGTCAAACAATCTAGAAGCTGAAAATCCATCTGACTCAATCCCAAGCCACATCCCTAAAACATGCGCCTCAAAACTGGATTCAGTTTTCTTATTAACTTCTATTGATTGATTGACTGATTGTCTCTGTGTATCAGAGGGCACTGTGCGTCCCTGTGGAGGCCCAAGCATGACTTTGGGAGTCATCCTGGATTGCTTCTACCTCCTTGCTTCACTCTGAGATTTCCCAGGCTCCACCCACTAGGGCCTGAAGTACAGGCCACAGCCAAACCTTTCTGCTTGGTTTTTTGCAAGGGATTTGGGATCTGAACTCAGGACCAGCTTTGAGACAGAGTCTTAACCTCTGAGTCATCTCTCCAGCCCTGGATTTGTTTTTGTTTTTAATGCTGCAGTTTTGGAAATTATTTTCCTCGCTTCTTCGCTCTTGAAACTATTGTCCAAGCCATAAAGAAGCAGGTAGTACTGTAAGTGCTGGCGGCTCTCTCTCAAGAACACTGGAAACTGGACTCACCGACATTCTTCTCGCTTTTGATGGCCGATGAGGGTGCAGGGTCAGAACCACAAGTCATAACAACACCCAGGTTGTCCTGGGAATGTTTCTTGTACAATTGTACAAACCATTCTGCAGGAAGGATGGCAAACTTAGCAACTTACTAAGTGACATATTACTCTTGTGAAACGGCCTCTAGTCTGTAGTTTTCATTCATTCATCCATCCATCCATTCATTCATTCATCCATCATTCATTCATCCATTCATTCATTCATTCATTCATTCATTCATTCATTCATCCATTCATTCACTGGTGGTGCTGGGATCAAACCCAGTGTCTCATGCCTGCTGGGCAATCACTCTTCCACTTAGCTACCCTCCAAGCCTACTAATTGATTTTAATAAAGCAAAAAATTGTGTTCCGGGGCTGAGGAGATGGCTCTGTGGGTAAGGGTGACTGCTACACACGTGTAAGGACCTGAGTTTGACTCTAAGTACCCGTCATTAAAAAGTAAATAGGAAAAGCCAAGAATGGCTGTGTGCTGTCCTGTAACCTCAGTGCTGTGAGGGGCAGAGACGGGAAGGCTGCTGGAGCTTCCTGGTTGCCAGCTAGTTCTGGTTCCAGCAGAGAACCAGTCTCCAGGGAATACGTTGGAAAGAAGTCCAAGTTGATAGAGCAGGACACGTGGCTTCCTATTCTGGGTGCACATAGCCACCTACACGCGTGTGCATGCTACACACACACACATACACACCGCACTAGCTCTCACACACCTATACATACACCAAAAGCTTTTTAAAATGTGTGCAAAATTCCCCTTCACCCACTGACAATCCCCTCTCAGCTGGCAGTGTGCTGGGGCTGCTGGTCAACTGCAAATGCCAACACCCCAGACCAGTGAGCAAGCGCAGATGCTCCCCATTGGAATTGCGTGTGGAGCCTAGAGAGATCTGGACAGAACCACAGCTCCCGGCACAGACAGCGGCAGGCACGAGTGGGTCTCCAAACACTCTGGATAATCACATTTCAGTGTTCCTTCCTTGCATGTTACTATAAATCACAACTGGGCCCATGATAGCAGCTCATGACTATGTGGCAGACTTTGAACTAATATGACTTTATTTCCCATCTAGTCTATCAAAATACAACTAGGTGGAAAAGTACCAAAAGAAACCAGGAAGCTGGTGTGTTGGGTTTTTGGTATGTTTTTAAGAACAGTTTTCAGCTATAGTTGTCAAAAAATTATCTGAGATATTTTTAACCAAGTATCACTACTATGAAAAATCAGGTTTCAAAGCCTTCAATGTCCATGGTCACAGAACCAGAAGGCGATTTCAGAAGAGATATGAATCTAAATATCTCTGAGCCTTCCCCTCACCACACAGATAGTGTCTCCCTGCAAAGCAAGAGACTTTCAGACCTGCCGGTTCACCCAAGCCAGAGGGACAAATCTCACTTGCTTTATCAGTTGTCCAAAATTGAGAAAAATATGAAGGACACACGCAGGCATGCAAACTACTGGAAGAGCAGAGTTGAAACCCTTTGTCTTCAGCCCATCAGGGTTAAATCCAAGTTTGTAGCTAGAGCCAGGTTTGATCTATGTTTATACTAAAAAAAAATGTGGATGGGAATAAAGCAGAGGCTGGTTTTCGGTTTTGGGGACTCGGGCCTTGTTCTTAAAAGCATACCCAAAACCTGGCACATATTGAATTCTCATTTTGTTTGCATGTGTGTGGTGTGTGTGTATGAACATATACGTGCAGACATGGATATCTGCCCAGCATTTTTATGTGGGATCTGGATCTGGGGATCTGAACTCAGGTCCTTCTTTGGCTTGGAGGCACGATTTTTAACCCCTAAGGCATCTTGCCCAGCCTTGAGCACTTGTTGAAGACATTATTAGTCTCCATTATCGCCAATCCCTGACTAATAAGCAGAAGGCTGAAAACACATGCTAATGTGCAACCAACTATGAAGTGGGCATATCATTTCCCAGGTGACACGTGACATAGGTTCCCTATAATGATTGGTATTTGAGGTTTTCACTACTCAGAAAAAAGCTCTCTAAGTTTCCAGCTGCTAAATTACATCTCCCTGAAGAGCTTCGTGACATGCGCAGAACATTCCTCTTAACCTTCTTTCCCATCTCCACAGCAACTCTGGAGTAGTGGTCTATGGATAAACACAGCCTGGGGTGTCTACAAGATGGACCAAAGCCCACAGTAAGGAAGTAGGAGAAAAGGAATCACTGACTAAATTCCAAGGTCATCCCAATAAGCTGCCCCGCATGGATTTCACAGGTGTATTGCCTAAAAACATTTTCTTCAAAATCACTTTCAACCCACGAACAATAGTCTCATAATGAACCTAAGAGAGAGAGAAAATATAACTAGAACTCTGCTATGCCTACCTCAACCAAACTCTCTGTTCTTTTTCCCCTTGGGGTGGGGAGGATGGATTTATGTGGGACGGGATGGTACAGGGAACAGTGAGAGAAAGTCCTTTGTCTGAAGATTTTAATTCCTGGGGGTTTTTAACCAAAGAAACAATTCCCTTCTCACAGAAGTCTCATCCGGGGTCCCATCCAGTGAGGCCATGGTTGATCGATGATGTAACTCCACAGGTATGTAAGGGTAGTGTTTCTTTTACTCTCACAAAGGGATTGCTGAAAATGAAAAAGGCGCCTTCAGTCATTTGTTGTAATCTCTCGAGATTGTTTATTGTTCTGACAAGTCAGGGCACCCCACTTTTGGAAAGCACATTCCAAGAGAAAAGTTGATTAAAAAAAGATTGTATTGTTTGAGAGGTGGGGGTTTGGCAAGCCAAGCTCCCCGTGGATGGTCTTTTGGGGTGCCCTTTCGAGTTTGCTGCTGTGTGTGGATGACCACTTGGTAGAGATGACACTTGGAGACTTGTCACGGCTAAGAAGTCAGTAAACACTGGTCAGCTAAAACCTGAGATAACTGAGTCTTGAAAATATTAATTTCCCATGACACCTTTCTTCCCCATGAATGGCAATGTAGCTCTTTGAACACATTACAACATATAAAATAGGAATTGTATACGTATTTACTGTGGGTTTTGGGACATTATAATTTCCTCATCTTTTAGGGAATATCTTTGGTAATACCTTTCAGTTATTACAACTGCCCCCTTCCCTGTCTAATGAAAACACTTCCTATGAATGATGAAAACTGAAAAATGATTTTTCCCCCTTGGGTTATAAAAACATCCTGATTGCCACCTGTTGCATTGACGTGCTTTGATCTATTTAAATGAGAAGGATACAGAATCCACACTGGGGTGAGCGACCTCTCCCTGATAGTGTGAGAAGCTGTGAACTCTTCCCACCCCTTACTTTCAGAATCCATGCATTTCTTAGAGGAAAACTTAACACACAATTGAGCCCTTACACTTGGTTAAAAGAAATGTTAGTTAATGAACCTTCGTAGTTCATGATACTCAGTTTGGGACTTTTGCACATAACTTGGTTAAACTCTTTTCCTACACCCGGGATGTTGCCTTGGTCAAGGGTACTGAGCTTACAGTATCCAAAATCTGCAGACTGTTTCCTACAACTCATATTTTACACATCTTCAATTGCCTCTGGTCTCCACAGTACTTGTTGGGAGGGTTAGCGAGCAAAGACCTTCCTTTCCCAGTAGCTGAAAAAAATAAAACACATCATTCAACACTAATGGACAAGGCCTATGACGTCTCACTGGCCTTTGGAAAATACCATCTACCCACCAAGTCTAATCTAAGTTTCTCTAAAGCTTACCATGCTTGCAACTGGCAGAAATATTTTACAAGGTAAATATCCAAACTGAACAAAATATAAATAATTTGGTTATGAAAGAAAAAATAATAAAGCGCAAGGAATAAAAGAAGGAAAAAATTTGTGAATGTTGACAGGCTCACTTATTTTGACCCTTGTGACCAAATCATGGGCGTTAATTCCCTAAACACAACATCAGCTCTCAGATCTACAGCTGAGTCTTAATCTAACCACGACCCCAGTAATAATTCACATGTTTTTCCAACATATTTTTGAAGATGAAGATGACAGTGGGTTGGGAGTGAAAGTTTCCAAAATATAATTTTATCCAGGTGCCTAGTAGTGGTTTTTCAAGCTAAAACCACTTGGCTATATTTGCTATGCCAGGACAGAACTTCCTGTCTTTCAAAACTTCTTCACTCCAGTGGAATAGCTGGTTCTAGGAACCAGTTGTATAATACACTGTGCAGTGATGTCTTCTCCCTTGTTTGACTAAGATTTACCCCTCTGAGTACTTGGATGCTTGATACAACTAACTGTCACTGATATTAAAGCCCACGAAGGCCTCCTGGCCCTGGATGCTCTTCGGGATCCACGTATAGAATGTCTATGGCAGCTGGAATTTGGAACACATTGCTTTCCTAGTCTATCCCAATGGCATCATCTAAGAAAACGGGTAAAGACATGTGCTAGGTTTCTCCATTCCAGTGCTTTTGGAGAGAAAGATTCTTCAAGAGTACTCGCCAGAGTGAGTAGACTTCAGCTTGGGAGTATCTGCTCTAAGATTTGATAAAAACATTCTTGACCCCTTCCGAAACATTCGCTGGGCACGTTGCAAAGATGATGAATACTTATCAGACCCATCCAAATCATGGTGACTTTATGGGGCTGGAGAGATGGCTCAGGGGTTAAGTATTTGCCTCTCAAGCAGAAGAACCTGAGTTTGGATCCCAGGCCCCACTTAACAACACTGGGCAGAAAAGGCAATCTGCACTTCCAGTCTTGGAAGGCAGAGCCTGGGAAACCTCAGAGTAAAGGAATAAGGATGCAATGTAGGATGATTCCTGAAGTCACCCTTGGGCCTCCAGAGGGACACACAATGCCCTCTGTCATAGTTAAGCACAGGTGTCAACTTGACAGTTGAGAGTTGCACTCTGGGCACATTTGTAGAGAATTTGTGGTTGGGTTAAGCCCAGAGAAAACCTGTAGGAGATTGTCTGGCTGATGGGGAGGGCGCAGGTGGGTGGGACTAGGCCCTGGAATAAAATACAGAGAGCTGGTAGAGAGAGTTGGCATCTTTGTGCATACTTGGCCAGACATGCTGGTCTGGAAAATAAGGATCATCCCCTCTCAGCCATTACATAGAGAGGGTGTGGCCAGTTCCCTCGGCCCTGGTGTTAGTGCATGCTTTCCTGTCAAGCTGGACAGACTGTAACCAGACTATCAGTAAGAAAATAAACCCTTTCTTCCCTTAAGCCGTTTGATGGTTATTTATCAGCAACCATGCAGGCAAACTGTAGCACCCTCTCTGCCTCTCTCTGTCTCTGTCTCTCTGCTTCTCTCTCTCTCTCTCGCTCTCTCTCTCTCTCTCTCTCTCTCTCTCTCATGCACACACACACACACACACACACACACACACACACACACACATACTCATGCAAAAAGAAAAAAAAACAACTTGGGTATGTTAATGGAAATCCGCTAAATGAGAGAAAATGACTGATAGACAGTTAATAAATCAAATTCTTACTTTAGAGTAATCAGCTTGAGGGAAGAGCAAAAAATTCCTATTTGCATTTGATGCTGTTTCAACAAGACAGTTCTTGAGTGGGCATGTACTTGTGTGTGTACATATGTATATGTATATGTGTACATGTGTGTATGTGTGGCGTGCATATGTGTATATATGTATGTACACGTGTGTATGTGTGCATATGCGTACATATGTATATGCGTACATGTATGTGTGTACACGTGTGTAAGTGTGCGTATGTACACATAAGGACCAGAACACAACCTTAACTTTTCTTCCTCGGTGCCACACACCGAATTTTTTGTTTTCTTTGTTCATTTGTTGTTGAGATTTTCTCACTAGCTTGGAACTAGATGAGGTCAACTAGCTACGAGACCCAGGGACCTCTAAAAACACATCGCCATGTCTAGATTTTTTCATTTTTAAACACGATTTCTGGGGATTGAGTCAGATCTCCTGCTTGCAAGACCAGCAAGCACTTTCCCATCTGAGCCATGTCCCCAAACCCCCAAACCTCCAAACACCGTTCTAAGGTCATTACACACCTGTCCCAAGAGACCTTCTTGGCCACTTAGGTTTCTTGTGCCTGCAGTTACAGTGGAAATAAAATGAGAGGTACATTCTTTTCACAAAAGAAGGCTGCAGAATGGCAGTGTCATTTGGAGGCGGGTGAGTCACAGCAAAACCATCAACCTCCACTTCACACAAGTCAGAAAACAATGGCTGCTTGTTCGGCGCCGCTCCGCACTTAAAAGCAAAGTTCTCTCAGTGACGGTCTTTTGAAATCGAGGCCGTTTGTAACGGGAGACGCCAAGAAACATTTGTTCCACAGGCAGCTTCACAAAACAGCATACTTTATAATAAAGTAATCTTGGAAACACTGAAATTAAACACAATCTGTTTCTGGATTCCATGTTGTAAGTGCCATTTTTAAAACCTATATTGTTGGCAAATAGACCCCAGGCTTCCCCAGAATGAAGGCATCGCAGAGTTCTAGGAGTGAAAGCCAGGATGTAAAACAAAACCTTACTGAACCAGGGGATTCAGGCAGTTTGCACCAATATGATGCTGAAGACATCAGAGAAGTAGATGATAGCTGAAGACATTTAGAGAAGTAGATGTTATATGGACACGACGACCACCACCACAATCATCAATACCACCGTCATCACTAACATCGTCAACATCACCATCATCATCACCATTGCCATCACCACCATCACCACCATCACCACCATCACCACCATCACCATCATCATCACAACCATCATCATCACCACCATCCCATCATCATCACTATCATCATGATCATCACCACCACCACCACCATCACCACCATCATGACATCACTACCATCACCACCATCACCACCATCACCACCATCACCATCACCACCATCACCACCATCACCACCATCACCACCATCACCACCATCACCACCATCACCATCACCACCATCACCATCATCACCACCATCACCACCATCACCACCATCACCATCACCACCACCATCACACCATCACACCACATCACATCACCACATCACCATCATCACCATCACCACCATCACCATCACCACCATCATCACCATCACCACCATCACCATCACCACCATCACCACCATCACCACCATCACCATCATCATCACCACCATCCCGTCATCATCACTATCATCATGATCATCACCACCATCACCACCATCATGACATCACTACCATCACCACCATCACCACCACCATGATCACTATTATCACCACCACCACCATCACCATCATCACCATCACCATCATTATCACTATCATCAATATCACCATCATCATCACCACCATCACCACCACCACCACCATCACCATCATCATTACCATTATCTAATTGAAAGTTCTAGAAAGCTCTCAAATTGGTGGCTTAACTTTTAACGCATGAACTTTTGGGGGACATTCTCTCTCTCTCTCTCTCTCTCTCTCTCTCTCTCTCTCTCTCTCTCTCCCCCCTGCCCCCTCTCTCTTTCCTGTGTGCTGCTCCAATGTGAGCCAGCCTCCTGCTTCTTCGACCATCAAGGAGGCTTCTTTGACAGCTTCCTATTGTTGTCTTTCCCCCCATGATGGACCTGTGAACCCAGAAAACCCCTTCTCCCCACTAAGTTTCTTTAGTTAAGCCTTTTTCCCCCTAATCACAGCAGCGATGAGAAAGTGAATCGCACAACGCAGCCCGGGAAATCTCTAGCTTAGGTGAAAGGTTTGGTGGCGACATCTTTAATGAAGGCAAAGTGAAGCTCGAGATAGACATCAGTCTGGGGAAAAGAAGGAAAGAACGTGAGTCACCCGTGGAAGTGATAGTTAGAGCGCTGGGAATGAACGCGCTTTGCTCGGAGGATGTCTAGACGGGGCATCTGGGGAGCTGTGAGGACAAGGCCCCGGGGACACTAACGTGTAAGGGCATGACGTCGAGCCTAGAAGCATGAGTGAGCGGAGGAAGTCGGAGAGGAGCCAGAGGATCCCGGGGCGCATGGAGCCTCTCCACGAGGCAAGGCAGAGGTGGGGTGAGCGTGGGAGCAGTGCAGAAAGAACCAGAAAGAAGCCATGAAGGCTGAGGTCAGAAATGAATGTTCTGCACAAGTGACATCATCCACACACGAGGGCCACATGTCTGTGTCTCTGAGAAGATCCCTGAAGTGGGGTGCTGGGGAGGGGAAGGGGGAGGATGGCTCAGTGGACAGACTGCTTGCTCCCCAAGCATGGGAAACCCAAATTCAGTCCCCAGTACTCACACAAGGGCTGGGTGTGGCAGTCCGAACTGCAGTATGGAGACAGGAGGGTCCTTACAGCTTGCTGGCCAGGCAGCCTAGTCTCCTTGGTGATCCGGCCCTAAAAAGAAGTGGGTGGCACATCTGAGGGTGATTCCCAGAGGCTGCCCTCTGGCCACCTCACTCATGCCCTCTGGCCACCTCACTCATGCCCTCTGGCCACCTCACACACACGTGCTCACGTGCATGTGTGTCCCTACCTACATATGCTCACCTTAATACATGCACACACACTACACACATACAAAACCAACAACGAAAAGAAGGACCTTCCAGAGGGTAGCTGCGACTTAAGCAAGGGGTCTCCATGAGAACGCATGGCACAGATTTCCCACGGCTGGCGGCCCAGTAGGAGACACATTTACCCCACAATGCAGAGTGCAGAGAAGACAGCATGATCTTCTAACAGAATGGTGTCTTCCGCTTCTTTCCTCAGTGCATTACTGCTGTGCTCTTGCAAGTCTGGGAGTCAGAGACAGAGAGGGAAGCCATGTTCTTTCACAGAACCGTTGCTAACCTAAACTACTTTGCCACTCAGGAGCTGACACTGGATAGCAAAGATGAACTGTTTGGTCACATCTGAAGGGTGGCTCTCTCCCTAAGTTAGACCTCCTCTCCTGGTCGCATGTCTCTCCTGACCCACCACTTGTTCCTGATGTTACCGTAGCTCCCATAGTCTCTATGCCGCCCACCCCTAGATTGCTCTCAGAAAGACATCGTGACGTGGACCTCCCTCTTTCTACCCAGCCTCACCCAGCAGAACCTCACAGATTTGATTTAGAAACTATCTTCACGTGGGCTTAACAACCCACTTCATATATCTCTGGGTACCCTGTGGAAGGTCACTAGACCCAAGGGGTTTGAAGTCGAAGAGGAAAAAGTGTGGTGTCTCCTGTGAGCTGGTTTGGGTGCCGTGGTCTTTGCTTTGATCTCCTTTATTCTAGACCTCTTACAGTTTGGGCAGAAGGCCAGCGGCTTTCGAACTCTAGATTCAAGTAGGGCCAGTTGAAGCTGGAACTACATGACGTCACATTCACTGACACACAGAGTATGTCCATGTGGTCCCAGAGACCTGCACACAGAAGGGATGAACCCTCCAGGGTCACAGAATGTCATCCTAAAGGACAGAGGGGCTCCCCCACGGCCATAGAGACGCCATTCTACGGGACAGAGGGGCTCTCCCCCACGGCCATAGAGACGCCATTCTATAGGGACAGAGGGGCTCTCCCCCACGGCCCTAGAGACGCCATTCTACGGGACAGAGGGGCTCCCCCACAGTCATAGAGACGCCATTCTATGGGACAGAGGGGGCTCTTCCACTGTCTCCAAGTGACCATCCAAATGGTGAGAGGGTCCACTAGACCGACCTGAAAAGTGGCCCGACTGCATCTTTGAAAAAACAAATGCTGCTAAATCCAAACAAATTTTCCTTTTGCTCTTGATTTTCCATTCCCTGACCCCAGGACCCACCATCCACCAAAGACAACTCTCCCTAGAGAAAACAGAACAGGGTTTTTTTTTTTTTTTTTTTTGGAAGAGTTCTGGCTGCCCTCTATTCCTTTTGCATAACAAAAGCTCAGACTGTAATTCTGAAGGGCTGTTTTGGGGGAGTTGAACCAGGTGTCCTGCTTGGAAAGACTGAACCTTGGAAGCCAGATAAATGCCAAGTTGGGCTGTTGCAAAACACTTTGTTTCAATCCTTGCCAAAACCCCAGGGCAGAGGTTATAATCTATTTTCAGTGCTAGTTTAGCAGCTGGTTCAGCCTATTCCTTTTTTAAATTTAAGATGTCCAAGTGATAGTATCAACTACTAAATGCCTTATTGATCAGGATAAATTTTACTAACAATGAACATGTTCATTATTAGGAATCAATAGCAGCTACTGCTTGACAACCAAGCATCAAAGTCCTGAGGATGAAACTTACATAAACATCTAGCAAGCCGGGTAGGTAAAGTGCATCAATGACACCATCTACAGCTGAAATAATTTGACGACAGAAGTTCGTTGTAGCGTACTCCTGGCACACCGCATCAAGCATGTTTTCAATTTAGAGTTTAAGAATGCACATCGAGCATAGTGACAGCTGTGTCCCATCTAGTCAACTGTACCCTCTATTTTCTCTGAAGGTACCACATGGCAAAGGAACCGTGTCCCAGGAGAGCAAGCACATGGATTGCTAGTTACCAGAGCCACAAAAGGCCCTCAGAAAAACTAGAAAGATGTCTGATGATTTGCCATGGGCTAGGTATTATTTTAATGCTGGATTTGTGAAGTACATATATGCACACACACACAGATGCACACACATAAATACATGTACATGTAAACATAAGCACACGTGCACACGCACATTTCAAAATTCACTACAACTATATATTTATATGTTGTGTTAACATATATATTTTAAAGATTTCATTAATTAATTAATTAATTAATGTGTGTGCGGATGCGTGTGCGTGTGTGTGTCAGAGGGCGCTGTGTGTCCCTGTGCAGGACCAAGGGTGACTTCGGGAATCATCCTGGATTGCTTCCTTGCTTTGCTCTGGGATTTCCTGGCTCCCCTGAGTCATCTCTCCTGCCCAATGTTAACATATTTTTATAAGTATATATTACACATACATTCTGTCTAGCTAGATATATTTATAATATTAAGCACTTGGTATCCTGAGGTGGGATTTTTCCCATAATTCTTAGCCAACATCTGCATAAATTTATGTATCAGGTATCTCTGTGTTTTTTCTTCTCCAAAGAAGGAAGCCCAAGACCTGAGCATTTTATGCACTGGAAAGGAGCAGGATGGCAGTCAAAGGTGTGGAATCGAATTCTGACAGCTACCAAAGGGACACAAGCAGCGACTCTGGTGGACTCTGAGGAATGTTCTTCGTAAAAAAACCTAAACATGTCCTGGTGGTCAGTAAGGCGCCTCACTGAGGAGAATATGGAATGGTGTGACAGTTCTGGAAAAGTCCGGTGGTTCCTCAAAAAGTGAAAATTACCCCTCCACCCCCTGTGGAGGAATGTTTCTGTGTGTAACCTACAAAGAACTGAGAGCAGCTGCCATGACACATGTTAGCACGTGTTCACAGCAGCGCGCTGCCGGTAGCTGAGAGATGAAGACAATCTGAATGGTTCTTAATGGGCAAAGGAACGAAGTAGAGTAATACTTTGAGTATTACTACTAGAGTAATAGACAATGGAGTATTATTTGCCCATAAAAATGAATGAAACTTAGATTTGCGCCACAACAAAATGTACCTCCAAAACACATTGTAAGTAAATGGAGATGATGCAAAAGGCCACATATCACATGACTCTGTTTATATGCAATACCCAGTGTGGGTGAATCCACAGAGGCAAGAAGAAATCTGCTGGTAAATGGAGAATAATGCTTATTGGTCAGTTTCCTTTGGAGGCGATCAGAATGCTTTCAATTTTGAAAGAGTATATATATATATATATATACTGTACAACATTGTGATATACTTGGTGCTAAACACTATTCCTTGAAATAATTAATCTTTTTTTAAACTTTATTTGTTTAGTGTGTGTTTGTGTGTGTGTGTGTGTGTGTGTGTGTGTGTGTGTATTATGTGTCCCTGTGGAGGAACAAGGGTGACCACGAATCATCCCGGATTGTTTCTACTTCCTTCTTGTTTCACTCTGGGGTTTCCCAGGTGCTGTCTCCCAGGACCAACAGTGCAGACGGCTGAAGTTTCTACTTAGTATTTTTATGTGGGACCTGGGACCCGAACTCAGGATCTTCTGCTTGCGAGACGAAATGTTAACCCCTGAGCCATCTTTCCAGCCCTGAAATGGTTATTACTCTTATGCCTCGGAATTTCACTACTTAAAAAATGGAGTATATATGAATATGATTCGAATATTTCAGGTTACTAATCCAGGGTTGACCACGGTCTGGACCATGGCTAAGCACTGTGAGGAGAGGTTAGACAGAGCCTAGAGAGTGGCATGACCCTATTTATTTATTCGCTTGTTTAAAACTTTTGGAAGTCAGGCTGGAGAGATGGCTCACTGGTTAGACTGCTTTCCGTATATGCAAAGAAACTGAAGTTCAAATCCCCAGATCCCACCTCAAAAAACTCCCAGCTAGCTCTGGCAGCCCACCTACAAATCCAGCTCCAGAGGCCGAGCACGGTAATTTCCAGAGCGCGCTGGCTGGTCGTGTTAACTCTGACTGCAAACTCTGGGCGTAGAAACCCAGCCTTGAACTAGCAAGATGAAGAGCAATTGAAGAAGACTCCTAACATCATCCTCGTAGCTTCACAAGTTCATAGTTCATGTACCTACACACACACACACACACACACACACACACACACACACACACACACACACAGAGGCAAATATGCATACCCTCAAGTGCATACTTTCCCCCTCAAGTACATGAAAATGAAAAAGAAAAAGTTATAGAAGTTGTAAATGTTTGTGATGTATGTTATTTTGATGCACGTATTCATTATAGAACAGTTAATCAAGCTAATTAATATATACTTTGTCTCACTTTTGAGGTATAAAATGTTTCAGATCCATTGTCATGTTGTTATTACTATGAGATGTCATTATTCTTCAGAATGTACTGCTCCTGCCTGGCAAAAATTGTACATGCGTTGAGCACCATCTCCCCAATCCTCCTTCATTTTAGTCTCTGATGGCTGCCAGTTCTGTTCTTGGTCTTTTTTTAAAAAATTTTTTCCCCAATTCTACAAGCTCAATAGGTATCCTGGTCCTCTCCCTCCATCCACCCCTCCCCAGTTCCCCTTGCACCCTCCTCCCCTTTTCCCCTTCCTTTCACCCCCTGGAGCATCCTTTTGTGTGAATGCCAAACCTCCCTCTGAGTCCTTCACTCTAGTGAGGGGTAGGACTCAGTGGCATAGCTGGGAGCCCTTTCTTGACTCTCCATTAGTATGTGAACACTATTATGACTGTTAATCCCTTGCCTCTAAGGATCCTACTGCCTGTGATCCATGCTAGACTTTGGGGGGTCGTTGACATGTCAGCCATTGTGCAGATCATGCAAAGTCCGATTATGGCTACTGCAGCCCTAACTTGTGTGGTGTATCTTGCATATTGTTGGTCCTCCCCATCTTTAAGCTCTTGCAATCTTGCCACCCCCTCTTCCACAAGGTTCCCTAAACTTAAGGATGGGGAGAGATTTGGCTGGTCTGGTTCCAGGTAATTAATGTAGGGTCTTTGGTGTTCTGAATTATGTTTTGTTGTTGTTTTCAGTTTTGCTGTTCCTGCACCGCCCTTGGCTCCATCCTGATTGGTATTGGAGGTCACCTCCTAACCAAAGATAAAAGGCTGTTTAAATGAAGATCTTACTTAAGAGGAGATTCAAAGGTAGATGGAATAGGAGTAGAAACCGCAGTGGGGATGGGGGTCAGTGTTCCATTCGCAGGGTGGTTACCATCTATCTGCCAGTCCCTATACCCTCCCTAACCCAATTAAAAAATGGGCCTGGGAACTCAAAAGAAACTTTTCCAGGGATGAAATTGAAATGTCTAACAAATATCTTAAAAAATGATCCACATTCTTAGCCATCAGGGAAATGTATATCAAAACCTCCCTGAGATATCATCTCACCCCGGTCAGGATGGCAAAAATCCACAATACAAACAACAAATGCTGGAGAGGATGTGGAGAGAAGGGAGCTCTCCTACATTGCTGGTGGGAATGCAGGTTTATACAACCACTCTGGTGATCAGTTTGGTGATTTTAAAAATAGTTAAAGATTGAAATGCCATATGACCCTGCTATACTACTTCTGGGAATAATCCCCCAGAAAGCAAAAATTCACTACAATGACACAAGCACAACCATGTTCATAGCAGCACTGTTTACAATAGCAAAGCCATGGAATGAACCCAAATGCCCAACAGTTGAAGAGTGGATAAGAAAAATTCCATTTATACAGTGGAATACTTACTCAGCCATCAAAAAAGATGAATTAATGAAATTTGCTGGGAAATGGATGGATTTAAAAAAATTATATTGAGTGAAATATCCCAGACACAGAAAATTAAGCACCGTATGTACTCCCTAACTGGTGGATCCTAGTACCGACCCCACTTAATGACATATTCAAAGATAAATCTCTGTAATAGTCTTTGTCTTTATGGAGCTACTTTGAACTCTATAGCTCAATGAGACCACATCGTACCTGTCTTTCCACACCTGTCCAAATATTTTATCTGGAAGGCGATTCTAGGGAAATACTCAGAGGAAGTAGGGATGTGAAGAAATCAAGTGGTGGAACACTTTCAGCAGTTAAGAATGTTGTCACCAAAGTCACCTGGGAGGAAGCCAGTGTAACTTTTAGATCCGAGTGGTGGGTGGTGAGATGGTTCATCAGGGAAAGGTTCTCTGCCCAGCCCGACGGCCTGAGCAACACCCAGAAGCCACGTGGAGGAAGGAGATGGCTGACTCCAGAAAGTTCTCCTCTGACTTGTGCACACACATGCATGCACGCACAGACACATACATGCATGCAGGCATAGACACATGCATGCACACACACTAAATGAATAAAAAAAGAAGGAAGGATGGAAGGAAGGAAAAAGAAAGAGAGAGAAAGGAAGGAATGAAGGAAGGAAGGAAGGAAGGAAGGAAGGAAGGAAGGAAGGAAGGAAGGAAGAGAGCTAGGGAGGGAGGGAGGGAGGAAGGGAAAGAGAGAGAAAGAAAGAGAGAGAAAAAAGAAAAAAAGAAAGAAAGAAAGAAAGAAAGAAAGAAAGAAAGAAAGAAAGAAAGAAAGAAAGAAAGAAAGAAAGATCAGGTAATTCTGCCCAAGTGGAAGAATGGAAGAATACCCGAAGGTGTCTCATGTGAAGACATATTTCATGGGAGGCACACAGCAAATGAAGAGAAAACCCACAGGGGAGTCTTTGTGAAAATGAAAATAATTAGAGCCTTCAAAAATAGAATCTAGGGACAAAGCCAAAAGGAATTTGATAATTTTGCCTGCAGAAAAGCTCACCGAGGTGTGGCTTCGTAGCTTCCCCCGCAGTTGACAGCCATCCAAGGGCTCCTCCCGCTCCTGCTGAGGAGAGAGCCATGGGAAACAGGCCTTATACTGAAGCAGGGATTTGGGCAGGATGAACTGAAGAATGTTCTGGAGTTCGCCTACATGCTGGGGGCCCTCCAGGAGGGGTCATTTATCAATGAGGATTTTACCAGAAGCGGTGACTGCCAGAGACTCCCTTTCCTTGCATGGATTCATTTAATTCCCCAGACATTCCTCTGGGGCGACAGGGAAGGTTGCTTGTGTGGATCGTAGAACACTGGAAGTTTATGATATGTCTCTTCCTCACCAGTCCACAGTGTCTGAAATGCTTCCACTTTGGGCAGAATCACTCAGTGGTCTTCTTCTTTCCTTCCTTCCTTCCTTCCTTCCTTCCTTCCTTCCTTCCTTCCTTCCTTCCTTCCTTCCTTCCTTCCTTCCTTCCTTCCTTCCTTCCTTCCTCCCTCCCTCCCTCTCTCCCTCCCTCCCTCCCTCCCTCTCTCCCTCTTTCCCTCCCTCTCTCCCTCCCTCTCTCCTTTCTTCTTTCTTTAAATCTGGGGCCAGTGAATCTCTCGGGAGGAGCTATCCTGTGTGCGTGGCACGTTAGGTACCAACTCTAGTCACTGCCAATGGAATCCACATATCCACCCATCTCCAAAAGGCCCCTTGAGGCAGTATCTTCCTGGTTAATACCTACTCGTTAGTCTAAATTCCCTCAACTTCAGTTTAAGCCTGTTCATTATTATTTTTATTTTTTTATCATCTGGGAGATAAGAGTTATTATTTTAGACTTGAAGCAAGATGAAAAGGCTATAGCCACTTATTGTTAGGGGCTCATAAGCCAGGAAAATGGTCCTGTGTTCTCCTCTGGCTGTCCTATGATATATATTTGAATAGAACACTCAAGCCTTTGCATTTTTAGGGACAGACAATTTCACAAAGGATTCTTGAAAGTAAAACATTATAGAATGAATATGTCTTAGTTGGTGGAGATTACTATGTGTGAAAGCAAATCAAAGATGTTCATGGGACAGAATTTCATGCATCTCAGGCTGGCCTTGAACCTGCGGTGTAATCAAAGATTACCTTGAATTTGTGATCCTTCTGCCTCCACATGCTCGGATTTTAAGTGTTTTAAGTATTATCATGCCTGGCTTTATGCAATAGTGGAAAGTGCACGCAGGGCTTTGGCATGCTAGGTGGGCCGTCTACTAACTGAACTACATTCCCCGGCCCTGCACATCAAACTTTTTATGCCAGGAAAAGAGTTATTGGATTATGGACTAGGGTTCACAGTGGGAACGCTATCTGTTTTTAAAATAAAGTTTTATTGGAACAGAGTTATGACCATTCACTATACATCATCCATAGCTGCCTTGAGGTTGTAAGAAGAGAAGTGAACAGTTACTAGAGTTCGTACTGCACATGCGCACTAAGTTATATGGTCATTACCAGCAGAGGGAACCCGCTGGCATGGATCTGAGTCCCGGATGGGAGGGATAGGACGCTTCTTTCATGCCATGGGCAGCATCAACCTCGTTTCTCGCGGCTCTAGCCCATGTCGCCTGACCTGGACCATGCACTGTGGTTGGCGTCCCCGCCCGCCTTCCCCAATGTCCCTGTGTGCAATGAATTCCAAACTATAGATTGTCACCTACAGTCAACAACCATGGAAGTTCAGCTACAAGAAGAACCTTCTCAAAATCATACAGTGAGTAGATGGTGAACACAGGGTTCAGATTTCCACTGTCCAGAGCGGCGTGTCATTAGAACTCTATGGCATGGCTCTTGGTCGCCAAAGCAACTGAGTACATCGAGCATCTCTGTGTGGCGTGGATGGTCTTTCTTCTGCACCGTCAGCAAGTGCTTCCAGGAGAAGAGGCCACGGAGCTAATACATCCCACTGGCGTTATTACCAACAGGTGAGGGTTCTGCTCTGCGTCCCATTAGCACGGGTCTGGGGCCAGCTGTGTTCTGAAAGCGGCCGCCCTGGACGCTGTTACACCATCTGTCGCTGCCTTCGGTAGAGGCCCCCCCCCCCCAGCTCTGTTGGCAAGTCCAGGGAACAAATAAAACTCAAGCTTTGAGTTAAAAGAGGCATGGGAATGGAGACACGAATAGCTCTGCTCCGCGTGAAGGATTTAGAGAACTAGGAGGCCACATGAAAGACAGCCCCTAAATCAACTCAGGATGGGGACCACCTGGGTGGTGGAGGAAGTCGGAGGGGCCCAGACACGAATGTTTCCTTCTCTCTGCCCCAGCTCAGGACGCAGCGTGGCGGGGACTTGAGCGACCAAAAATTATGCAGATTGGCTTCAAGCACCCGGCCCTGGGGACTTGGTGGCCTCCTTTCCTTGCCTGTCTTCCTCCCTAGATATGCGGGTCACAAGTTTGTGGGGTGGAAATAGAGGAGGAAGTACGAGAGCGGGATGCAATGGAAAACGTCCGGATTCCCTACGGAAGGATGACGGCCAACCAGCGTGCGGCACTCGAAGCATCCATTAAGCTTCAAGATCGGCTCAGTCCACCCTTAAGTGGGTACAATTGGGGAAGGAGAGATTGGGGAGTTCACACAATGCACCCAAAGTCCTGCAAGGACCCAGACTCCCGGGTGGATCCCGACTCGCTGATTCCGACAGTTACATCTGCAGAGCGAGGACGGCAGGCTGTGCTCCCAGGCGTGTGGGGTGTGCGGCTCTCGGGTCTCTGCCCTTTCTGAGCTCACGCAGATGGGCTCCGGGTGTGTGAGCTCCTCGGGCCACGCAGACCCACGCGGAGTGGGCATGTGCAATCAATCAGCGCAAGTCAGAGAGGAGGAAATGGTCGGGCCTCCCCGGTGTCTGACATGTGGAAGGTATCTGAACCAGCACAGGGGAGAGGTGTGAAAGTGCCCGTGCCCCGGGCCGGGGCCAGCAGCTTGAGCCCATGTGCAAAGACAAGCAGCCCCTGCGAGGATGTGGGGGGCTGTTGGAAAAGAAGTGCGGGAGGGGAGGCGTCTGTCTCCACTCACTCTGTTCCTGGCTGGCTGTCTGCTGTGAGGTTTTGCCAGCAATGAGGATACCCAGAAGGCGAGGGGGAGAGTCTGTGTTCACCGGGGCTCCCCATGACAGCAGGCTCCGATGCTGGTTTCCCCCCAGAGTCACCCACTGTGGGACAACGCCAATCCAGAACCCTCCCGATTCATGAGCACTGGTCGTGGGTTGTGTCTCCGCCTAAAACACTTGATGTCCAACCCCTGACATCACGAGTATGGCCTCAGCTTTTGTTTGTGAGGGACTAACCGGTACCTCCTAGAATTCACACATCAAAGTGCACTGGAGTGGGGGAACCCAGGAAGAAGTGATGTTAATGTGATGATGTTAATGTGACTCTTGAAGATGCAGATTTGTGGGAGGGGCTAGGGTTAAATGAGGTCATCAGGGTGGAATCCTCATCTGATGAAACTGAAGATTTCTAAGCAAAGGAAGGGAGGGAGAAAGGGAAGGAGGGAGGGAGGGGAGGAAGGGGAGAAAGAGAGAGAGAGAGAGAGAGAGAGAGAGGTGTCTAGGGGCACAGCAAGGAGGAGAGTCATCAACAGGAAGTGAACCTGCCGCATCGCCGCCTCATCCTTCAGAACTGGGAGGGGTCAATCTCATTATTGAAGGGTTTCAGTCTAGGGTATTTGGTCGTCAGCTGAAGCGACTGAGACCTGAATCCTTCACAGATGTAATCGAATTGTCAGAAAGAAACCATTCCGTGGGTCCTAACAGAAGAGATGCAGAAACACACACACACACACACACACACACACACACACACACACACACACACACACACACGGAGCTTGGAAAGACTCATCGAGGACTGGCAGAGAAGGTAGGAGAGGGAAGGAGTGAGGAAGCCGATGTGGCCAAATGCATGCTGGGAGTGTCATGGCTGGGACCAGGAAGAATCCATCCTTGGAGGTAGGTCCACTTTAATTTCCAATTTCCTTTGTTATAAATCATGGAGTTTTGTGAACGTATGCTGCTGCACTCCATCCATTCTTGCAGGAATTCTTGGTACACACCTATAATGAGATTGGGGTACCCTTCATCCGGCTTTCTCCACTTCTTTCCTTTCAGTATATCATCCTCAAAGTTTTGTTCTTGCACTATTATTGTTGGTTAGTAAGACTCTGTGATGCATTTGGTTGTCACCGTTGACAACTCTGGAAACAGACTCCTGCCTTTTTTCCTTCTTGGCTTGCCTTGGGTTGGGGAGGGGGGAGGATCCTGCTACTCAGACCCCCATGATTTCTATGGACCACAATTCTCTTACTATGATTGGCTTTTGACTCTTTCTAACACAACGTACTTTAAATGAAATATTTGTCTGCCCTTCGGCTGGGAAGTAAAGCTGTGGGGGCACCAGGGACAGAGATGTGTTATAAAGGAGGAAAGTCAAAGGTTGTCCTTGAGACACTTAGAGGTAAGTCATGTCTCAGGATGTGCATGCCTGTTTTAATCGTCTGCCACTCGATTCCTGTGAGCCAGCTTTCTCTAGCGGTCTACTCGGCCTTGAACCACGCTGAGTGGGCCCTGTGGAATGTCGTCCCCGGGGCTAGGTGGCTACAGCGACTCAGATGCCAAGTGTCAGCTAGGGCTGCTGGAAATTCCCATCTTCCCTGTTCAGGAAAAGGCTTGCGCTATTCACAGAGGTATGAGTGGAGATTTAGCAAGGTCAAAGGTTGTAGGGTCACAGCACGCAAGGAAGGGGACAACTCCCTTGGGTCAGAGCAAGTTTTCCTCTGGTGGCATCTTGGACGATCCCCCCCCCAGCCTTCCTCACTCTGTGGAGAATATTTGTCCTAGTAACTTAGCAATGTCCTCTCTTAAACATGATTCCAAGAGCTCTGGTCCTTTCTTCCAGTGACTGGGAACACGTCTTGTCTATCCCACTAGCACCATAAAACTCAGACAGCAATTTCCCCCTGTTTTACTGAGGTTCCCATAGGACCGAATCATGTGACTCTAGCTCTCCTCCTCCCTCTCCCTTCCCCCTCCCCCTGCCCCTCCCTCTCTTCTCTCCCCTCTGCTTCTCAAATGTCCCATCATTCCTCTGTAGCTCCTAAGCCTCTGGATCTGAAGTAGCTACTGCACTCAACTACACTCGATGTGCTCACTTTGGTACCTTGACCCCTCTTTTCTTCCAGGAGTCTAACGGAACCAACGGGTCCTTCTTTGGCTTGTGCCTCAAACAGCCCCTTGCGACCCTGGGCTCACCTCACCTGCCGGCACAGCTGAAAAGGAAGGACGCTTTCCAGGCCCCAAGGGCCCACCGTGGAGCGTGTGCTTCTGAAGGACTCAGATCTCCAGGATCCCTAGCTTTGCATTGTGCTGTAGATGCGACTGATCACCAGATACCAGACTTGTGTCTCCGATGCCTCTGTGGCAGTGTGTGACCTGCTTCCCAGCTAGCCACTCATCAGCTGTCCCTTCCCGGCTCTGGGGCCAGTCACGCCATGGCAGATACTTTCATTTATTGGCCAGTTTTTTTTTCCCCATCATTCTCAGTTTTGATGCCTTCGCTTTGCTTTGGCAAGTCCCTGAGGTTGAACAATCCAACAAAAGCTCACTGATTGCAATGGAATGTGCCAGCTCATGCTGGAAAGGTCAGTCACAGCATGGCATCCTGTGACACGCACGCCGAGTCAGCGAGTCAGAAGCATATGCCGTGTGACTCACGCTGGACTTGAACCGAGCATTGTGTGCAGTGCTGCGGCAGGTGTCCCCAGCACTCCTCTGGACCTGTGTCCTAAGACGACGCCAAGAGAGGCTGAAAAAGTTCAGTGAGTGAGTGCAGGGTGAGCCTGCTGTGAATCATGTCTACACTGGAGCTGCTACACACTCAGTGCCCAATGGCACGTTCATGTCCAAAGTCAGTGGAACTTCAGTTGCAAAGTGGAAGCTGGAGAGGCCAAACAGGAGGCTCACAAAGTGATAGCTTTTTGCCTTTTCCATGTGTGTGTGTGCTTGGCATGTATGTAGGTGGGTCTACACGTATGTGCAGGTGTGTATTATAAGAGTACACATGAGTGTGCCTATAGAGACCCAAGGATGCTATGGAGAATCATCTTGCATTGCTCTTATACTTCATGACTTGCTCTGAGGATCCCCAGACTCTGCCTTCCAGGGCTGGAATCACAGACTGCCGACATATCTACCTGGAATTTTTATGGGAGATGTGAACTCAGATGTTTTTGCTTGCATAACCTCTGAGCCATCTTCCCAGCCCCAAAATGATAGTCTTGCATTAATCCAAACTTGTTCAAGCATCTTAGGAAATCTTAGGACAATGCCTCAACCATTGGCCAATGGCAGACATAAGAGAAAGGGTTAATGGAGTTAGTTGTTTTGAAATGCCAGTTATAGGTCTCATAATTATGTGAGTCATTTTCTCCTAGCTTAAGTTTCTTCTACTTACAACTCCTCCACCTAAGAAATGTTTATGCCTTCTTCATGTATAGGTTTTTCAAATTAGTATAGAGAGGACTGGAAAGTTGGCTCAGTGCTTAAAGAAGTTGCCACACAAGCAAAAGGACCTGGAGATTTGATCCTACGGTCCCATGTAAAATGCCAAGTGGGCATGGTGACCCACCCATAATTCCAGCCCTGGAAGATGAAGCCTGGGAGTCCCCGAATCAAACTGGCTAGTCAGACAAGCTCTAATGGTGAGCTCTGGGTTTAACTAGAGACCTGGCCTCAAAACAGAAAGGTGCATGAATGCTCAAGGATGAGTCTCGGTATCACCCTTTGGCCTCCACATACACATGCTTTCACACACACATGTATTTGCCACCACGCACTTGTACTCCTTTGCATGCAAACATACATATACAGACCAGTGCACCCTATGCACACATACACATGAAAGACAAGAAAAAATTTGTACCCAAATCAAACCTTGGCCCGCTGCGCTGGTGCATACCTGGGATGCCAATTCTTGGGAAGAGGAGGTACAAGGATCAGGCGGCAGAACGAGCCTCAGCTGCACTAGCAATTTAGAGGCCAGTGTGGGCTACAGAAAGCCCTGTCACAAAACAAGCATGCCATCACCAAACTAAAACACTTACTAATAATAGAATCTATCAGTAATAAACCATAAATAAATTATTTAAAAGTGATCCTTTGCAGGCATATAATTCCACCACTTATTAAAGAAAGCGAATTTTTATGCAGATATGAGGGGTGCACTTATTTATTCTTACATAAAGACTTAGGTTAACTTTGCAGGTAAATATATGTAGTAGGCCAGGATATTTTTTCAGAAGTGATCACTCTTTTGATGTCATAATCATCAGTATTGAAAATGTCATTTGCATAAATATGTAGTACAAAATGTCAGAAATATGTTTAGAGACATTTCAGAAACTGCTGGAGATTCTGTCCTGATCCCAACCCAAAATACATTTGCAGAAATTTTTAAGGGAACTCAAGTCAGCAACTCTAAAATCAAGCTTTCTAAACACACTCCAACCCAGTGGGATACTAAAGTGACACACACCGAGGAATGGTAGAAGGGAGAGATTAAAAGTCTTTGTTTTCCATAATTAAAATGCTGTGCTTTTTCTGAACGGAATACTGTGGACATAAATCACTGCAATTCTTAACATATAATAATCTGAAATCTGAGCCAAGATGTTCAGGGAGTGTTCTTGGTGTGGCGTGGCACGAGGCGGCCAGAATGCAAAATGACTGTGCCTTCTATTCAGGATCAAGGCTATCGTGAAGTCACAGTTTGCATCAGGAGGGGGTGTGGTTAGAAACATCTGATTCATTATGGGTTGTGAATGGACTTTTGGCTGTTTTGCATTCAGAAAACTTTGATTGTTGCCAAACTTTCCATGATCCCCCTCATTCAGTTGTGTGACCCTCCAGGTGGGGATTATGACACACGGTTTGAGAAGCCGAGCCCTAGATGATAATTGATGTCTCCACACTCCATAACAGTGTGTAAATAAGCCTGGAGTTACTTTCTGGAAAACAACATTGAATGAATGATTTAAAGCAAAAGGAAGAAATGGTCACGTCTATGTAGGGGGGATGGAATGAGAACTCTGTGAACTGACCGTTTTGGTGGCAAACTCAATACTGTGTTAAGTTAGGGACACATATGGCAATGTCCAGCCTTACAGAATGGATCATGTCAGATTTAGACATTTCACTTTAGACATTTTTTTCCCTCAAAACAGTGCATAATAAATGCTGAACTCCCGCCTAACGGTCTGTATATAATATTTACAGATCAAGTCTCCCGATACCTGCAGCTGGCTTCAAAATGTTTCAAAAATGAGAAGAACAGTTGGATAGAAAGAATACAAGATAGAAAGATAGTCAAGAAAATAGAGCAAAATATTTTGGGGGACTTTAACAGGGGGCATAGGTATTTTCTGTGGAATCCTTTTCATATAAGTGAAAATTTTCATCTGAAAAATATTTGGGGGCAAATACAGAAAAGAGACATCAAGAATATTTTAACATAAATGTCAGCAAACTGTAAATAGTATCAAAATGTTCCTTTTGGACATCGGAATGTCTTAAAGGCATAGGCTGCAGAAACCCAAAGCAAAAATCAAATTGCTCACAAATAAATCAGCTCATAAAAACTGGTCTCTAGAGAAATGAATGGTTCTTTCTGTGGGAAGAACTAGAAAACCTGGTAAGACTGTCTTAAGTACATATGCTACTTCTTTTAATATTTTATTGTCAAATTAAGCTTCTGTCCACATGATATAGATGAAATAACATTTTGAGTCACATTCTAACATGCATCCTTAAAATTAAAAAAAAAAAACAACTAAAGCAGCATATGCACGCATTGGAAAGATACCCAGTACATACTGCCAAAATTTAAAAAGTTTCAAAATATTACTATATAAATTTTATAATTGTATATGAAAGAACAATGTTGATACATATATAATGAATATATGTGTAATTTATGAAAAATATATCCAGATAAAGTTATTTCTGAGTTTTTCTGGAAGAGGTTAAGAAAGGAGTCTAAAGGACTTGGGAGCTTACCACTTCATACTGTTTGTATGCTTTTAGTGTCTTTGTTTTCATTTTAAAGTTCAATTCCCTGGTCCTTAAGGGAAGAAGGTTGTGCATCCTGCCTGGATTTGAGTGACCCACAGTCATCTGCTCTCTGCTGACCACTAACTATCGCTATGCAAAGCTTCTGGGCTACAGTTGGTAAATGAACAGATCTGGAGGTTTAACATTAGTATCCACGTATGATACAGAACATGTGGTATTTGTCTTTCTTCTTCTTTTTCTAATAACCCCACTATAAGTCGAGGGTCTGTACATCATCCAATTTTATACTCATCACACATTTTTTTAGGGAGACTCTAAGGGACTGGTTGCTGCCGGGTGATAAATTGGGTGTCTAAATGAATTTAAATTTTTTTCCCAAAACTGTATTGGGAATAATGGTACTTGTCTTTGGGGAGGGGGATGAGTTATCTCACTCGGTATAATTTTTTCTCGCTCCTCCCATTTATTTTTGAATTTCATGATTTCCTCTCTCTTCATAGTTGAATGATATTCCTTTGTGTATTATGTACTACAATTTCATTATCCATTCACCAGTTGGTGGGCATCTAAGCTGACTATTTCCTTGCTATTGTGAAGAGGGCCACAATAAACATGAGTGTGTATGTTTCTCTGTTGTGTAGGGATCTTTCAGAACATGCCCACAAGTGATACAGTTAGGTCAGAAGGTGAGTCCCTTTGCAGTGGTTTGAAAATTTCCACGCTGACTTCCAAAGAGGTTGTACTAGTTTACATTCCCACGGACAGTGGATGAGGCCTCTCTCTTCCCCTCATCCTCACCAATTGCATATAACTTATTATTTGTCATTTGTCATTATTTGTCATCCCATTCTAACTGGGATAAGATAAAAGAAAGCTGTGTCCTTATCTCCAAATCACTAACCTAACAGGGGTCTCAAGTGCCCTAGTGTGAACCTTTCATGGCTCATGGGAACCCTCTGGAGTCCCGAAGCAGACTTGATGTAAAGTCGAACTTATGAAAATGGCCACAAAAAAATCTGAGTTCTTAAGCTCGTGTTTCTGGCACAAAAATCTATAGTTTGGAAGATCCATGTCTTGCCTTCATCGATTGTATTACGGTTCCCAGCTTTACTGACATATCACCAATACAACAATACTCCAGCACAAATGGGGCATTGTACATCCTTAAGGTGTGTGGGGTCATATTTTGATATGTGTAGCACTGTGAGGTTATTACCTCAAGCAAGCAGGATGGTTCATATTGATTGTCAACATGACAGGTTCTCAAATCTCACGGGAGACAAACCTCTGGGCATATCTGTGAGGGACCTCATGATTTTTTTTCAGTTGAAGTGGGAAGACCCACCTTAGATGTGGTGCCACCATCCTGTGGGCTGGGGTCCCAGGCTGGACAGAGAGGAGAAAGTGAGCTGAGCATTGCCTCCTACTTCTAATACCAGGCTATCTCCACCATGACGGACTGCCGCCCCCCCACCATGGACGGCTCCCCCCCCCCATGACGGACTGTATCCCTTTATACCGTGAGACAAAATGAACCCTCCCTTCCTTGTATTGCTTTTGTCAAGTATGTTGTCATGACAACAGGAAAAGTAACTAATGCATGAAGTAATTAACATGCCCGTCACCTCAAATATTTATGTCTCTGTGTATATGTATGTTAAGAACACAAGAGCTACTCTCTTAGCAAACATTAAGTACATACCTACCTAGAATTATTATACTATACATGGTACATACATAGGTACGGAAAGGTTGTCTAACATTGTCCAAGGTCTACATCTTGACTCTTTTTTGAAGTGACTATTAACATCTGCTTTGTGCGTGCATGTGCGTGTGTGTGTTAGGTGTGGATATGTACGTGTGTGGGTGTGTGTAGAAGAGGGAGACCCAAGGATGACTTCAGGAATCATCTTGAATTGCTCTATCTTTGTTCTGTGGTTTCCCAGGTTTCTATCTTCCAGGATTAGATATGCAGGCCACTGTCATTTCTGCTGCCATTATTACATGGGTTCTGGGATCTGAACTCAGGTCCTTTCGCTTGTGAGGCAAAGACTTTAACCCCTGAGTCATCTCTCCCTCGTACATCTGACATTCTTATAGAGGACTATATCATACAGGGATTTCTGCTCAAAACAGATGCTTAATGAATATTGTTTGACTAAAGAATGTATGTGTGAGTTCAGGTGACCTTTATCAGAACCCTCTGCCCCCAGAAAAGAGAGAAGGGAAGTAATGTGAAAGAGAAGATCTGATAAGGTTTTAAAATAGAGGCAATGACTGTTCCAGAAAGGAGCAGGCGGGAGATGTAATGTGGAGTAATGGTAATAATGGCTTTGGACTCACGCAGCTGTCCCTTTGCCTACCTGGCACGTGGCCTTTGAATACATATGCTACCTCTCCAAGTCTCAATTTCTCCTGCATTGTTCATTGGAATCATCGTGAGCATTACATTCTGAAAAATATGCAGTGTTCACAAGCCAAGAAGGATGATTATGCCAGCTGGCCCCAGCCCGCTGGACTCGCACAGTGGATAAGGAGAGAAACATCGCCATTCCTGTTGTCACGGGAGGAGCTTGCTGGGGTCTAAGAAGACAGCAGAGGAGATCGCTGACGAGGGAGGATCAGAACGGAGCTCCAGTGTCTAGATCTCCCCAGAAAATAATCTTGCTGCGAAGGATGTTTGAGGGACACACTTCAGACTTGGGGGGCATGAAATGGATGAAAACATTTGCGCATCATCAGCCCCTCCACCCCAGGTACAGTTGGGGGACGGAAAGGATGTAGAGGTTACATGAGAAAATGGTCTTTCTGAACACACCACTGTTCATACAACATGAATGGGTGCTGATTATTAAAAAAATTCTATGTTTCCATCACTGCTAATTACGTGTCATGTCTGTAATTCTGTCTATAGAGTGAAGAAGGGGAGAGGAGGCTCAGGGTACATTTCTCTGCTGGGTCAAGGGACATGACGTCAAGAACACCAGGAAGAGCTAGCTCCGCCCTCTGCAGAGGTGTTCCGGAGACAGTGCATCAGACCAAGCTGTAGCGGACGTTGTGGACTGCTACTCCTCACAGCAGATCCAGTTCAGACCCAAAAGATGCACTAAAGATGAAATCATCACTTTTGTGATACTGAAGACTGTGCTGATGCTGTAAAAGCAAGCCTTCTAACACTGGTTTATATTCTTCTCTCTCTCCTCTGTCTGTTGCTTTCAAGGCAAAGACTTCACCTCCCAGCCATGCCTCAGCCTATCCTTATCCTTCTCTATCTATAGACAGATATAGAAGATGTACACAGAGAGATAGGGACAGAGATATATAGATACAGATTAGATACAGATGACAGGGATATAAAAATAGTTTGAGAAACGAGGTCTCACTAAGTGACCCAGACTGATCTTGACCCACTCTATCTCAGGCACCCTTGAACTTGTCTTAGTCTCCTGCCTGCACCAGCAGGTTTGACTCAAAGATGAAATCTTCCAAGGGCAGGATAGTAAGTGGGTTTGCATGCAGACATGACTCCGGGGAGAAACAGACAATGCGTGTTTTGTGGCTCTCGTGGTCCATATTGAATCAGCATGTGATACACAGCAAAACCTTCCTCTAATGTTTTGTAGAACTGCATGAAAGAAAAACTCATTTCAGGGAAAAGAATCTGGCTAAGGAAGAACAGAACTTCCTCTGAGGTATGCAAGATGACCCAGGTCCGTGATTCTGATTAATCAACACGATGAGTCACGTGGGTTCATGACATAAAAGTAACAGCAGCTTCCTACTAAGATTTTACATGATAACCAAGCTACATGGCAGGAATATTAGCAATCAGACTTCTGTTAACTTTGAGAAAGAAACTAGAAGGAAATGTTACATTATATTTCACCCGACATGATTGGAGTTCAACTCATTCATGCCAATTCCTTCTAAATCATGGACTATTATTTTTCCTATAGCACGGGGATATTTTGATCATTGGTCAGACTCTTGTGAGACATTTCTCACAAGAAATTTTATTGGCTTCCAGACCTTGTAAAAAAAAATGACTTTGCTCACTCCGGCTCTGCGGTCCATCTGGGAGGCCTAACTCCAATATTGGTGGAAATTTTGTCTTGCTTGTTAGCCTTTCAGATCTGTGGAAAATTTCTATATATTTTTTATGGAAGTGTTAAAAGGAAATACCTGTCATGTAAGCCTAAAGGAAAATTCATGCTCTTTTTCAGCCATGAAGAAAGAGACTTAAGTTTGTAAGAGAATTTGAACAGGGATAACAAAATACTTCCTGTTGCAATTCAAAGCAATGTTACCTCCTTAGGTCATTGACCTTTAACCTTAGGCATTCAAATCAGAAATCTCAAGGATTGCTTTCTTTTTTTTTTTTTTTTTAAGTGTTTGAAGAAGGGACAAGTGATAATCCTGGCTTGAGAAATCTAAGTTTATTAGAAAAGCTACAGATATGGATTTTTCCTGTTAGGTCATTGCATGAATAAGAGTCTGTGAAGTTCTGTTGAAATAACACATGACCCCCTAAATCTTACTGGCTAATAAAAGCCAAAGTTCTTTTTTTCCCCCTTCATATTATATGTTACATATGCCTTGTCTGCACTGAGGTCTGAATTAGAGGCAGCCTCATATAAACCGACAGCGCTAACCAAACTCACTGTGTGCGTAAGCTCAGCCCCATTCCGCCTGTGTGTCTTCGCCTTTTCTAAGAGGCAAGCATTCTGGAAGGTTCTAAGAAGTCCTAGAATTGTGCATATCTCACATGGAGCGACCCACGCAGGACCAAGGAATGGCAAGAGGGTGTAACCATGAGTGTATAGTCTCCCCCTAGACGGCTCTTCTGGACAAGTCCTCTGATACTAGGGGTTACCTGTGACAGCACTGGTATCCCCATTCAGTCTGCTGGTGGGGAAGCAATTGGATGTCCCACTTGATGTAATTACCACAGAGGTCATTCTGGCCAGCAGGACACTGTTGTCAGTTTAGAATCCTATCACATGTACATAGTCCGGAAGCTCCAGACCCCAGGCTGATCCTGCAGGTAGGGGTAATCATATTAACTGAGGTTGCACAAGATGGATAACTCACTTGAGAGGACCAACCAGGCATATGGTATATACAAGATTTGGCAGGCAGGCTTAAATGGCCAGATCTGCTATTTCCATCAGCCAACTGGTCGTTAAGGCAGTGGGTAATAAGCTTGCAAAGTCTCAATGTAAAAGAGAATGGCTAGCTTTTAACTTGTTATTTCATGTCCTTGTGTTAAATGCTTTCTGACCACATTGAGCCCCTTTCTCTAAAAGAGTCTCATGTCATCTGTTGGGGATACTTGTGCACCAAGAGCATGCATGACCCACGGGAAAACTCTTGTCCATTTATTCTGTGAGTCGTGATATCTTCTCATCTATATCATAAAAAGGTCAGATTGCTTATCTCTAAGTTGTCTTCCAATAATAATATTTTTGTGGCTTAATGGCTGCAAGTCTTCACTCACTGAAGAAGTCTTGTTTTGTGCACTAAGGGAAACCTTTCATTAAACAGAACTTCAAATAGTCCGACTGTGGCTATTTGCAGTCTAATACATTTGTTCCTTAACTACAGGACCTCCCTTAAAATTAAATCTCAGGAATCATAATCCAATGTAATAACTGGGGAACTTCACTTCATAAGAATGGGCTCTTTAGCAGGAACAATAAGTAAACTCAACTCCTTCCAGGGCCAAGATAAAAATCTCGAGGTATCCTTTAGATGTTGTAATCTGCTTTGAACTTTGGCTCAAGTTATTTCCATGAACATCCTCCGTTTCCACTGGGATAGATACCATAGAAGACAGACCCCTACAAATCACTTTGTTTAAAGTTACCAAAGACAGAGGGGGAAGTCAAAGCAGCGCAGAGTCTGCTGGTAATTAAAACCAGCCCATGATGTTCACCAGTGCGTCTGGGGCTCACTGGCTCGGTGGCTTGACAGCTGTGCATTCTTTCTTGCCTGTATAGCTTGAACTGCGTCCAACGTGCGATTGTTAAATCTGAGATAGCTGGTGTTTAAATAGCAGGAGGAGGGGGCTGCCTTTTGTTCTAAGGAAGCAAAGGAGATGAGTCTTACATTGTGTTTAAAAAGTTAGTACTTCTTAGATCATCTTCCTTGGTGTCCAAAGAATGCCCCCCTGGCCATTTCTGGATTATCTACGGATGCTGTTTCGACAGCACACATGTCAAAATCTCACTTCCTCCCTTCTTCCCCAAGGGATTCTTGCTGTAAGTAGGAGGAAATGCTGTGAAATACCTGGTCTTGCTCAGGAGGCTGGGCAGAGGTGAATTTTACAGTTGAAAGCTCTGTGGCTGGGACCCATTTGGGTAGCTGTGAAAGAGAAAAGCATTACTCCCCCCCAGGGGTTTCTTGGAAATTTCCTCTCACCATAAAAAAGTATTCTATTGTAGGTCAACAGACACTTGGTGCTTAATGAAAGATAATCAAAATATCTGTCTCCAGATATGAAAGCAACATTGGAATGAGTTGATATCTTTACTTTCTAAGGGAAACTGAGAAGACAGATGTCTAAAAATAATTTGGCAGTATGATTATGCACAGTCTAAACTTTTAAGTATAAAATATTTTATTTGTATGATATCCATTCTATATAAAATCACATTGCTATATATATGATATATAGAGACATAGTAGAGATTAGATAGATATATTCAGATAATAAATGAATGAATATATAAGCATGGAGATAGATAAAAATGGATAATAGTAGTTAGATTAGATTGATATAGGTACATGATAAATAGGCAGATAAAAAGGTGATCAGTTACAGATGGGCAGATAGATTTACATTAAATAAATAGCTGATAGATAGCTAGAGAGATGATTCAAGATCAGTAAGTGATAGGTCATAGGTGGATGATTGAGATAGGTAGATACATGAATATCTATTAATAGATAAATAGATGATAGATTATAGATAGAGATAGGTGGGTGATAAATAAGACAGACAGGTGATAGATGATGACTATATGGGATGAAAGGACAGATAGATGAGGGTAGACAGATGCAGGTACCATACACAGATGGACTCATCCTAAATGACACTTCCATTGGGCTGGGGAGATGTCAGATAGTAAAGTATCTTGTGAACAAGCATGAGGATCTACGTTGAGATGCCTGGAGCCCACGGCATGCATGTGGAACTCTAGGGGCGGGGATGACACTAGTGGGTCTGTGGACCTCATTGTCCCCCAACTCTAGACAACCCATGCGCTCCAGAACTAATGAGAAGCTCCGTCTCAAAAATAAAACAGAGAACAATGAAGGAAGACAATGGCCTCCAAATGTACTTGCACACATTTGTACATGTCCCTGCGTGCACATGTGCACACCCCCTGAACATTTAGATATCACACACAGACACACACACACACACACACACACACACACACACACACACACACACACAATTATACCTCAGGACAGATTTCATTTTGAAAGTGCTCGTTCCCATTTCACTTACTACCAAGAGACTGTTCTGGAATTCGGATGGTGGTCTCGCCAGCTATGGTAGTGGTGGCCATGGGGTTCTGGCACAGGATTATAACCCCATTCTTTCCATGGAACCCGTGCCCCTGTTTCCTTTGAAGGGCTTTCAGAATTAGATGGATCGTCATTTCTCTGGGACTCCAGACCCCTGGGGCAAAATTGTTTAAAGACAGGTGCGCACAGTCTCTTTATTTGTTCAGAATGAGTCACTGTCTCCCGGCGGCTGCTGTTATCTTAGGCTGCTGAGGTCAAAGGAAGTTCTGGTTCACAGGAAGATGTGGCATTTTCAGAATCACTTGGAGGGGGGAGATTCGTGCATGTTAAAATGTCTTGCTTCAAAGTACAGAGGGGCCAGAGAGAGGGGCAACGAGTCCTAGGGCCTCACAGGGCACAGACACCAGAAGCGAACGCTCTGGCACAGGTGAGGTAGAGTCAGAGATGAGATTTTGAACATGGAAGAAGGCCGGGCAGAAAGGCTTCTTTGTGGAGGAGGAAGCCAGCTGTCGAGAGCTGCGAGCTTGCTGCCTTCTCCGGTTTAGCTGATTGTTGAGAAACAGACAAATCGTGAAGGGAATGTCAAAGAACATAACTGGGCTGGAGAGATGGCTCAGGGGTTAAGACTCTGCCTCCCAGGCAGAAGGTCCTGAGTTCTGATCCTAGTTCCCACATAAAAACACCAGGGAGAAACATCAGTCTGCACTGCTGACTCTGGTGGGCAGAGCCTGGGAAATCCCAGAGCAAAGCAAAAAGGCTGTAGAAGCAATCCTGGATGATTCCTAAAGTCACCGTGGTCCTCTACAGACACACACACACACACACACACACACACACACACACACACACACTAAATAATTTCTAACTAAAATAAGGTTTTTCTCATGCTCTTTCTCTTTCAAGAAGAGTTGATCTGCAGGTCACTATACAAACCTAGGTCTGTCAGGGGTCTGCCAACCCTCCTGCTTGAGGTCTGATTGTGGCAACTGGCCATAACTAACAAAGATGGGAGTGGGTGTGCAGATGGAATCCAGTTCATATCCCAGCCTGACTGTCACAGCCCTGAGGGGTGTTTCAACTCGATTCTCTGTCAGTCAGTTTCTTCGTTTTTAAGGTGGGAAGAATGAAAAGAATTAATCGTAGGGTTCTCAGCACTTTTGGGGGTTATAGAAGGCAAATAAAATGCGTTGATTCAATGCCAGGGATATCGTAACTGCTCCAATCATTAGCTCTGAGGTTGTTGAATCTCTTACTGTGGCAGCTCTTGGGAACTGAAGTGCCAAAGCAACTGAGTAAGTCCCTAAATGACTCCACATGTTCAGCAGAGAGTTATTACATTTCTCACGCTAACATTGCTTTTCTAGAATAATATCTTTTAAGAATATTCCAGAGAGTAATTCCGAGATCGCTCCTGGAACACATGTCAAACTGCTCAGCTCTCTCACACAGAAACTGCCAAGTCGCTGACTTGCCCATAAAACATGAGAACTTCAAGACAGGAATATTGAATAATAATTTCAAAGGATGGACAGATGAAACATTTCCATATTTAAGCTTCTTCTGCGGTATATGGGAGTTTTGTATCTGTGCTATTTGAATGGGATACACACTAGTCCAATGGTGTTGACGTATGTCCCATTTGACATAATCAACTCATTAATCTTAAGTGACAACCAGATTTTAATATTTATTAGTGTGCTGTTGCTGATAACAGACATTACACTATTTATAGCACTGAACTTTTTTTTTCTAGATTAAAGCTACCCAGACCACTAAACTACTATCTCAAAACCCTAGCCACTGGATATGCTTGGTATACCAGGTAGAACTTGGTATATTTGTTTTTATTTAAATCTGCTTTTGGATTCTTACGTGACATTGACTGGTAAAATTAGTTTAAAGGATCTTAAAATCCATGGGTCAGAGAGACACCCCAGTCCATGAAGAGTTTGACTTGCAAGCATGAGCAACTGGCTTTGATTCCCAGACCCCTTTTGAACACAAACCAGGCTTGGTGAGACATGGTTGTAATTTCAGTGCCAAGAATACAGAGACAGGAAGCCAGGTTGGCTACTTGGCAAGTTCCACGAGAGTGGGAGACACTGTTTCAAAGAACGTAAGAGCCAGATGATTTTACAGTCTCTTGTTCTCTCTCTCTCTCTCTCTCTCTCTCTCTCTCTCTCTCTCTCTCTCTCTCCCTCTCTCATTCAGCAGTAAAATGTTTATCTGAAGACTTTGCTTAGCTCTTGCTTTTTGCTCCGTCTCTTCATTCCCCAGGCATCTCATTCTCTCATGTGCTTTTAAGTGCTTTATTACAGTAGATTATCCCCTATGGACAGCTTTAACCTGACTCTACACAACAGACCAGATTTCTACACCCAGTTGCCCCATACAGGCCATAGTTTATTTTCCACACACTGAATTTGTGATCTCAACTTCACACTTCTAGCTGCTCATGTGCTGGATGTCAATTCATTCTGAATTGAGAATAAAGACACTCTCAAGTTCTTTCGACCTGTTCTTGCTTCTCTATATTATGCCTGTCTGGCTCTACCTCTTCGCATTCTACTCCAGCTGCTCTCCAGGAGAACTTGGTCATTTCATGCCTAGGAAGTGAAAAGTCTCCCAATCACTCTTTCACTATCGACATCGCTCATTCCTTTGAAATCCAGTCCCTGGAGGCACCAGGATGAGCTCATCCCAAACCCAACCCAACATGGTGCTCACTCAAATGAAATGGTAGGCGGGGGCCATCACCTCAAGTCAGAGCCCAGGCTCCTTCTTCCACGAGGTCTTTATCTGCATCCTCCATGGGAAACTCTCCCTCTTCCTGACTCTTCTTTTTGCTTGTGCATGTGTCTGTATGTGAGTTCACCTTCACATGTACCTCCTTATTGCTTTGCTCTGGGGTTTCTCAGGCTCTGCCTTCCAGGGCTGGAAATGCAGGCCACCAGTATTTCTGCCCTATATTTTTAGGTGGGATCTGGGATCTAAACTCAGGTCCTCTGCTTTAAGACAGAGGCTTAATGAACCTACAAGTAGAACAATAGTACACCAAACTGCTCTGTAAATAACTGCTATGATACCCACAGATTTGAAGAACACTTAGCCCTCAGCCTAGAAGTCTTCTACAACAGAGGAAGAGGATCTCAGCCCCTGACAGGATGCAGCCTAGGGCAGCGGAAGAGCAGTGAACTGGACAGCAATGGCCGCCATAATGCAGAGCACCAGCGACCCAGCAAGGCTCACCCAGAATCAGGCCAACTAACCTCTCCCCATCCTACGACTGTGGGAACCTCACAGAAGAGGTGGCGGTGAGATTTTAAGAACCTAAAGATGGGAGGGTTCACCATTGAACAAGACACTCCATTCAAGGCAGGACTCACTACAGTGAGACTCGTCCTTATCAGACCTGCATAATGACTAACGTACCAACAGCCCCCATAGATTATCTGGACACTCAAGAGAGGTGAGAATATACAGTAGAAACCTTGGGGACTAAAGCTGGATGAGTGAAGGGAAATGTCCTTATTGGTGGGGTGGCCAGAAGAGAGGCAACTTGGTATGCCACAAGAGGACTGAACCCCAAGAGTAGACAAGCCAGAGGGAACCCTGAGGTCCATAGAAGTGGACAGATGGGAGGGCATGGGGGAATGGGATGGATTGATGGTGGGAAGGGAGAGAAATGGGAGGAGGGAGGATATAGGGAAGTAGGGATAATTACTCAGCATGCATGCAAAACTAGAGAAATGAAATAATGATTAAAAAAACTAAGAGTTCTACACTTGGAGCTAGGAAGATAACTCACTGGATAAGTCACTTGTCCTGCAAACATGAGAATCAGAATTCACATCTCCAGAACCTATGCAAAACCAGGCAGATATGGTGATGGCTATAATCTCAAGCACTGAGGAGGTAAAAACGGAATAGTCAAGCCAAACTGGCCAGATAATCTAAACAATTGGCAAGCCCTGAATTAATTTGAGGGACTCTGATTTAATAATAAAAGTGTAAGGCTGGAAAGATGGCTCAGAGGTTAAGCCTCTGTCTTTTTTTTAAAAGTCCCTTAAATGGCTTCTTAAGGGCTTTTTGAAGGGTTTTTGATGAAGATCAATGATTACTTCCCCTCTAGATGCTTTTTAGGACATCCCAGGTTGGACTGAGATTCTCCCATCCACAAGAGCAAAACTTTGTCCTGTGCTCATTATTTCATTTATTTAATGATGCATACATCTCGTGATGTACATATGTATTTGCACATATAATGTCACTATATATATGTATTAAAGTAAATATATATATATGTGTGTGTATTATGGTATTTGTTTATGTTACATTTATCTATTATTGTTCTTGCTTTCAGTGATTGATTCTGTGAGTCTAATGCTACCCTGTCTGTGAACTTTAAGCCTGGATGTGGACTTTTCATATGATCTGTGAATCTGCAGTGACAATTATAGGATATGGACTAAACGTGGCACTTGGAACATAACATGTCAAGTAAGTACTTCAGGGAAAAATGTAATCATGCCTTTTTCACAGATAGATCAGAATGTGTGGAAGAGGAACTATGTTTTAGAAAAAGTATACTCTGTGTGAGTGAGTGTGTGTGTGTGTGTGTGTGTGTGCGTGCATGCTCATTTTATCATTTTAACTTACTAAATATTCAAGGAAATTTACTGTTGCTCATTGTTGTCATAACAACTAGAAGTGCAGAAACAAACAGAACAAGAACATCTCTGATCTAATAGCTCTTCCTTTCTAGGGTGCAGAGTACCCTAGAACAATGAACAGTGACAAGTCGTTCAGCTAATTCTATAGAAAGTCGCCAAGCTCCTACACGAGGGTGTGGGCACTTCTAGGTCCTGAACACAGTAAGGAACAGAGCGGGGCCGTGGTCGGCGTGAAACTGCAGCAGGAACCCAGGGGACTAGAAGATATGGCAGAGGGAGGCTCCTTCCGTGAGGATGGTCCGTGGAGGCGTTTCTCGGGAGATGTTCAGTTTTGAGTGCATGGCCAATACTGGGGGGCCAGAACAGTCTCACAATGAGCTCAGTGGGGGTGGCCTCACTGACTTGAGGCTGTGATCCTTAACAAGGTCTATTGATAAGACTCCTTCTTCACTGAGATTTCCAAAGCTGGACATTTGGATTAGTGTCCCTACCACGCTCCCCTGAGAGGCATGACTGACCATGTCTAAACCATTTGCAAATACTGATCTGTGCTGAAGAGTGAGTTCCCTTTGGGGGACTGGAATTCCCGTACGCACTGGAGAGAGAGTGCGAAGACCACTGGCCTAAGGAAATATTTCGAGTTCTGAACCTTCCCTCCTTCCTCAAGGGGCAATTCTCATGTCGCAGTTGCATGGTGGGGGAGGTAAGCACAGGTGTATGCTACTGAGGAGAGAGGACTCTCAGAGACCCGGCCTGGCCTCCCCCCGACTGTGGGGCTTATTATTAATGGCCGGAAGAGCGGTGGAAAGTCTGGCAGAAGGAAACAGGCACACGGAGGCCGTGTGCTGATGAAAATTCATTCAGTTTCTTCCCTGTCTTTGTGACGTTTCCTCATGTCTGTTATTCAGAAGGCACTGACCCATTGCCGGGTACTGAACTCAGCTTTTCTTTACTTTTGAAAACACAAGGTGTTTTTTTTTTATATATATATTTATAGCTATGTAAACTCACAAGACTGGTTTTAATATGCCTCAAGATTTTATTATCCTATCAAATCATGACTAGCTGTCGGGCACAGATGTTTTCTTACCCTTACGTACTGTGGGCCAGTGGCTGGAGCTTTAAGATAACTCCATTCCCCTCTGTCCCCGAAGAACTCACTCAAAAGGAGAAAAGAGCCAGGGTGGAGGAGGATCGCAGTCTGCCCTCGCTTGTGAATTTCAGGAGCTCGGGGCACCCGCAGCCACGTGTGCTATGCCACAGCTTATGTGCCCAACAGGTGAACGGAGAAAGCTGATAGGTGAGTCAGAGCATGCAGCATGCTGGGAATTCCTGAAATGGTACTGACTCATTAGTCCCTGCTCTCCTGGCTCTGTCCATGGGGCAACTGGGGATGAGTAAGCAAAGCAAGCAGCACAGATGGAAACTCCCCCGGGTTCATCTGTTGAGTCAGGAGAAGGACGTGGAAAACTTCAAGAGTCACAGATTCAGATGGAATGAAATAAGAGGGAGAGCCATTTCCAAGTCACTGCCAACTGGGCGCTGGCCTGCAGCATGCTTCTGGATTCTTTCCTTTGGGAACTGGAGAAAGGAAGGAAAGAGGGATAGGAGATACTGTTTGGAGCACAGCAGGGTCAAGAGTCATGAGAGAACACACAGCGCCTAACCTGTGTTTGACGGGAGATTTTTTTTTCTAAAGTGAATTGAGAAAGGAAAATTATAATATGGATAAGTGACGAGAGAAAATGAGTTTGAGAAAAGATGGAAAGACTAGTCTTAGAAGTAATCAACCAAACAGCTGTAAATGATGCTTTTTTTAAGCTACAAGTCAGAAATGGATGTGTGAGTCATTTCAAGATATTGAGTCTCTGCAAAGTTGACAAGAGGGAACGTTGAAGGAACATCAGATAGTGTCAAACCTGGATCTAGAAATTCTCAAATTTTATCACACATTGAATCTCTGCAATGTGCAGCCACACAAGAATTAGGAGTATATTTCTGATACATTTCAAAACACAGTAGCTTCCAAGAACACAACGTGGTTTAAGAGAACCACTTCCGGCTGATTGCCAGTGGAAATCTGATCAAGTCACTTCCTGAAACTCGGTGGTCTCCGTGTCCGTGTCAGTGCTGGCTCGCTGTTTTCTACTCTCTGTCTTTTGTACATTTCCTGGGCACTTGCACATGTTTCATCATTGTTGGCGTGAAGAGGTGTTCGTGACAGCAGGGCTGAAAAATCAGCCCCCCTGTTCTGTTTGGGCGCTGTGCTCAGCACCTGTGGAGTGCTCCATGTAGTTCTCCTGAGGCCAAGTATAAGGGGACGCTCTTAGTCTCCTTTCGTGGTAAAGATTGACATGTCCTTAACTCCTGGTATTCGTCATGTGTCTTGCTGCAGTGACAAACGACAAAGGCTTAAGCATGGGCGTGATTATTTTGGCTCAGAGTTCATCCTGGTGGGGAGCAGCAGAGGACCACGTCCTTCGTGCATGCTGTCAGGAAGCAGAGAGCGCTGAACGCGGGGTGCTCCGCTTACTTTCTCATTTCTATTCACTCCAGAACCCCAGTCCCATGCGACGGTGCTACCCAGAGTTAAAGCTAAAAGTTCCTCACTTGAGAAATGCTCTCCTGGACAGGGTCAGAGGTTTGTCTCCAAGGTCATTCCCGTAAAGCCGACCATCAGCACCAACCGTCACGCTCCGCCCACTTCTTGACGACAGCCAGTGCCTGAGAAAGCCCAGCCGCCAGCTGACAACGTGGCATGCAGGACTCATCATAATTATCAATTACCAAGGCCCCCTAGGGCAGGCAGCTCCTGCTGCCTGGAACAACCGGACCTCGGCATTCGGGAGGGCATGGAGAGGCGTGCCAGCCGTGCCCACTGAACACATGCCACCCCTTTGCAGAGGCAGCTTGGCGACGTGGACGGCAACTTAGCCCAAGCAAGGATGGTGCTAGCTTGTCCGTCTTTCCTGTCACTTAAGTCTAGCGGGACAGCTAGGCACGCGTGGCAGGGTCCTAGCATCGCATGAGCACATTCCAAGGCGTTCTGAGGTGGTCTCCTGGGTCTTGCGTCCATGCATCTAGTTCCTTAGCGATTCCGCCCCTGTCGACCAGCAGCCGCCGGAGACTTCCACGAAGGGCCAACACTCAACAGTCACCCATTCGAGCACTGACCAGCTCTCTCTGCACTGACTGTCCACCTCTGACCAAGGTGGGGGGCAGCGCTAACCTATGGGTCTAAGATAAATATTCAGGAGGCCGCTGGGAACACGTGCATGCAGCGGAACGATAGCAACAGCTTCTCAGACCTGTGATTTCTCCCACCATGAGCTTTGACCAGGTTTACAGTGCCAGGCATGGCTTCCTTCCTATGAACACTTTCTCCTCTTTTCTCTTCTCGTCTCTTTTTTGGAAGCAGAGTCTTTCCTGGCCTGACACTGGTCCAGTAGGTGAGCTAACCGGCCAGTGGGCGTGGGAATCCACCTGTCTTTGCCTTCCTAACACGGGGATGACACGCGCGTGTGTCCCACCACGCCAAGCTTTTCTTTTTACAGGTCTGGGGCTGGAACTCAGGCCCCCACACCTGCAAGCCAAGCACTTTACTGACTAATGCCCCAGTCCTTTGCCGTCGCTTTGCTTAAACATTTAATGAGCTGCGATTGGCCCATTTCACAAATGAGAAAATCTACTTGCCCAATCCTTTTCCGCTAATGGAACCGGACTCAACCCAAAGCTCTCTGATCCCAACGGCTTGTCCCACTGCCACGCCCACGGCTTTTCCCAAGACCTCAGACGCGTCCTTCTTACTCTCTCAAATGCACAGAGAGTGCTCAACCAGTTGTTACCGAACAAATGGTCTTTATCAACATCTGTTCGCTCACCGTCTGTGATGTACCAAGTCACTGGGCTCACTCGCTCAGACATCTCTTGCCAGACCTCACCTTTCAATGCCGTCACCTGCCAAGCACTGCTCTACCGACATCTTGTCCATTCTTCACAAAAACCCAGCAGAGTAGATACTAGACTGAGGTCCATCTCAGAGATGAATAAGCCGGAGAAGGAGCCGACTGCTCTAAGTTGTGAAACTACTTTCCGAAGCTCATAGACTTACTAAGAAATAGAACTGAGACGGAAGCCTAACTAGCCTGGCTTGCAGCTCAGGCTTCGTCCTGCCTCCCGCTGTCTTCCTCGGCTCTGCAGATTCCAGTTCTAGACCCAACACATAGTGTGTGTAATGTGCATGGTTTTGCCCCACCAGCAGGGCGTCCTCAGGAATATGGACTTGTAGAAGAATCAGAGAGAAGCATCGCCTCAAAAACGTGTTCTTGGGCTGGGGAGATGGCTCAGGGATCAAAGCCTTCACCTTGCAAGCAAGAGGACCTGAGTTCAGATCCCAGATCTCATGTCAAAAAAATATTGGGCAGATATGGTGGTGTCCTGCAACTTCACCTGTGGAAGACAGAGCTGGGAGCCCCAGCGCAAAGCAATAAGGAGGCGGAGCAATCCAGGATGATTCCCAGTGTCACGCTTGGGCTTGTCATAGTGAGGCACAGGTGTCAACTTGACAGTTGAGGGTTTGAGCTCTGGGCACATTTGTAGAGAATTAATGTTGAGTTAAGCCCAGAGCAAACCTGCAGGAGATTGTCTAGCTGATGGGTGGGACTAGGCCCTGGAATAAATCACGGAGAGCTAGTTGAGAGAGTCGGTATCCTTGTGTACATTTGGCCAGACATGCTGGTCTGGTAAGTAAGGATCGTCCATCTCTTAGCTGTTATGTGGTGATGGTGTGGCCAATTCCCTCAGCCCTGGTGTTGGCGCATGCTCTCCAATCAAGCTGGACTGAGAACTGTAACCGGACTATCATGAGGAAATAAACCCCTTGTTCCGTTAAGCCGTTTGATGGTCATTTATCAGCAACCATGTAGGTGAACTGCAGCAGCTTCCATAGACACACACACTCGTGTGCTCTCATACACACGCCTATGCACATGTCCATTTACCCATAAGGAAACACATGTGCACACCAATAAATAAGTAAACAAACAAACAAACAAATAAATATAAATTCCCGTCATTGGCTCACTGAGTTGACATCCAGGGAAATGTGACCTGGACATCCTTAGGCACTGGAGGCCAAGTCAATCAAAACACAAAAGGAAAACAACCGAAAGGCACATTGATGACCGGGCGTTGGAGGAAAAGCAACAAGCAAGAAGTTTTTGCTGTTGTTTGTTATTTTAAAATGGAATATTGGGAAACAGCAATTCAGAGAGGAATGTTGTGGCGCACGGCAGGGCGAGTCTGCATGGCCTTTTCATGAGATGTTTAAAAAGACATTTTGCCTTTTCGTGAGATGGTTAAAAGCGGTACGTCTACCCTGCGGTGGAGCGGGAACACACCAGGTCACTCCAGAATGCACAGCTCCGGCGCACTCCATCTCAGTAAACAGCTACTGGTGGGCTTGAACGAAACATGAAGATTTTAAAGAAAAATAGGAAGAGGAAGTCAAAGCAGGCTTCCTCTGCTGCCTCATGCCTTCCATCACACTTCCCCTCTTGCCCCCAAAGGAAAGGGTTAACTTTCCCAAGGATCCCGAAGGAAGCACAGTCCTTGGTAAATTCTTTGCCTCAGAATCCAGTTCATGCTATGAAGCTGCCTGACCACAGGGCTGATTCCCATATGATCAGCCCCTCCCCAGGCTTCCATGGACTCCTGAGAAGCCTCTTAGCAAACAGGTCATTCTGCTTACGTGCCTCTCTTGTCTTGCAATATTTGTTTATTTATGCGTCATATAGGTTTACATATATGGATGCATGTATGTATTTGCGGTCTTTCCCAATATTGGAAAGAAAACAAGATCTCTCGTTTTGTCGTGGAACTCAGTGACTTCAGGTGGCAAGCGAGCAGCCCGGGGAGATGATCTGGGTCACGCAGTGAAATATCCTGTCTTCACATAAATGTTTATGGTACCGGGAAGACTGAAGAAGAAAAACACAGCAAAAAGTTGCATGACTCACAGGCCGAGTGCTTTCTAAATAAAGCCTCTCTCAGAGTTTCCCATGAGACGCTCAAGAGAACAGACGGCAGGCCTCGGCCGGGCGCACGATCAGTCGTGTACCAGACGGTCACTCCGAGCCGCTGGGCTGCAGCTGATGTCTAAGAGGAGGTTTGCTGCAAGGAGCGTCCGGGACCCAGTCCCCGACTCCATCGCGGGTGGCATGGCCGTGGCAGCTTCGGGTTGGGCTGTTTTGCTGAAGCTTAGCAGAGACTCAGCAGATGCCTAGCACTGCTGACTCATAGGGATTCCGGTCATAGAGCTTCTCCAAGTGATGATAATTCAGTTTAATTTTAGACCTTGTGTGCCGGACCTGAGAATGTTTTCAAAGCACGAGCAGTCTCCTTGACCATTGGCGTGCCAATTTCAAAAGGAAGTTCCTAAGTCTTAGCATACCTATGCTGTGTGCTCCATTGCGCCCCAGAACACCGTGAATTGGGTGCCAGTTTGAGAAAATTGTGTCTTGGTTCTCATCTGCAACTGATAGGCACTCCTGGATTTGATTCTAGATCACACGGATGGACATATGGCCACTGTTCTCCACACTCATATTTACCTCTCATACTTCCTGACTAGCATGTTCTAGAAAGTTATAGAAGGTTCTAGAAAGTTGCATACTAGAATGTAATCTCCCACCCCATTCAAGTCTGTGAAGCAGAGTTTTTCAGGAACTATGACTGGAAAAATCTCTCGAGTCTTGCTACAGCCTACCACTGATGGGATCCTATGGTTTGATCACAAATTGGCAATATCGCATAAATTAACACAAGGAGGCCTTCATGCCTTGGGGAACAGTTTAGAAATAAAAACTTGTATCTAGGATGTGTTCAACTGTCTGTATGTTCAAAGACCAACTTGTTGGATGAACTAACTTATTGTGACTTGCCAGATTTAACAATAAAAACGGAGGACATCCAGTCAAATTTGAATTTTAGATAAATGTAAATGTATTTTTAAGGAAGTACATGTTCTGTGCATTGTCACATTAGCTGTTTTTGTCTGGTCAAGATTAAGTTCAACTTGGGAATCTAATATGGTAAACAGTGACACTATGAAATGTGAGAGTTTTTTCAAGTACAGTTTTATTAAAAGCATACTCTGAATAGTTCTCTCCAACAACTAGGGAATCTAGATGAGACATGCCAAAAATATTTAATAGAAGCAAGAAAATAGCCATTTTGGAGAACTTTTAACACAGCCATGGGCATATACTGTAAAGCTATGCCCTCAAAAAGCCATGGCTGGGGGAAGTAAATACAAGATAACAAGGTAACACGTTCTGAGATGATCCAATATGGTACCCAGTCAGGACCCAAAGCCTGGGCCACAGTCCTTGAGAAATCTGTCACTTTTCTTCCCTTCCTTTCGCTGTTTTCAGAGAGGGGGAAATAAAGGAAGAGATACAGGAAGAAATAATAAATAAAAAAAAACAACAAAGTCCAGGAGCATTTTAATGTACATTTGTTTTGGCATTAGCTGAGTCCCAGAGATGAAAACAATCTCCTGCTTTTAATTCAGTTCATGTGCAGGAACATTGTACGCTGGGAGATCTGGCTTTTACTAAGAACCATTAACAGGCATGTTTGATCACAGGAAGTCAGAGCAGCCGCTGCTTCTAAGAGCACAATAAACCCTGACTGGCCAGTAGACTGAAGGTCCAGATTTGCGCATGGGGAGTTTTGAAACTTCTACTGTGCTGCGCTGCAAATGCGAGATGGGTCTGGGAGAGAGCGCCCACCCCACGCCCACGTGGGCAGCCTTGCGCCTGCTCTGCTCAGAGCGCTTCCTTCCTGTCCAGTTGCTCAGACTCTTTCTGGGCAAGTGGCCACGGTGGGGAGGTGGCCTTAGCCTGCAGCTGGGCTGAGTGGGCGTCTGTCAGACTCAACACAGGCAGCTCCCACCATCCCACCCAGACGGCCAAAAAGAAGCCTCTGAGAAAAACCTTTGATTTATGATGAGCCCTGGGTATTGGCTCCATTCTTAGGAAGCAAGACTGTGAGAGATGAAACTCTGACCCCAGTCTCGAGGTCTTTTGTGCACGCACACACATACACACACATGCACACACACACATCAAGACCTTACAAAACCTTGAGCTGGAGTAATGGTAGATGGCAAGAGGGCCTCAGAAGACAGTTTCACTGGGCAAGTGCCTGTCTGATTGCCAGCCAGCACCCAGCAGGGCATGGTGGCATACTTATAACCCAGCACTGGGGAGACAGAGACAGGCAGATCGCTGGCCAACCAGTGTAGACTATTTAGCAAGTCCCAGGCTAATGAGATTACCCTTTCTCAAAACTTGACAAAAAATGTTGCAAGGTACCTGAAAAATGTCTTCTGGCTTTCATACACAGAAGAGGGCAAGGGTGGCGAGCCCTGGCTTTGGCTGGGTGCTACCCACTTGCATTCCCCCATCATTTGCCTCTAGTAGTATGGAATTGAAGCGGGAAGAACACGTGCCATAGATTTTCTTCCACAGGAGACATTTCTGATTTGCCGTCACCAAGGGAAATGTGCTAGTCTCCTGAGGAAGCCTCAAGTGGATGTGTGCTGGGGATTGAATTCTGAGGAGAAGGGGTGAGAGAGTCTCCAGAGAGGGGCCCAAAGGATCATTTTCTTAACTGGCTGCACATGGCTGCTTCTCAGGAAGAGATTACAGCAATGGGAGCTCCCTGACGTGAGGGAAGTGTAGAAATCAAGCGAACCCAGGAAGAACGGAAATTCAGACTCTTAAGTTCTCGTGACAAACATGCAGTCTGAGCGGTGCTTCAAAGAAGGAAGAGTGGTTATGTTCATTCATCTCCTCTTTTACTCAGAGAGCGCCACCCATTTCTTCCCTCTCCCCTCTCTTGTCCTGTCTTTTCTTTCCCAATGCACAGTTTGGAAGTGCCCATGACCAGTAGTCTCAGTGTTAGATTCCCACAATGCCTCAGCAGAGAGAAAGGAGATAGTCTTATGTGACAGTTAATCCTGGGTGTCAACTTGACCACACCTGGCATTAACTAGATCAGCTGTCAGACCACCTGAAGAGATGATCCAGATCAATAGATCCACAATACAAAGACCACCCCTAGAGCTGATTGGAACCTCCCAGTAGCAGACCAGATAAAAGGAACCACAGAACAGAGGACTTTGAAGAGAGACTTTCCAAAGCTGTGCTAGAAAACTTTCCTCCCTCCTGCCACTTGCTTCTTAGATTCTCTAGGAATCCTCTAGCCATCACCCACTAGCCTTTTGGACTGAGCAGCTTGAAGCCTCTAGGATGTTTGCATGGACTTAGCTGTCTCCAGCCTCAGCCACTGGCCATGTCGCCTCCACCATGAAAGACCATTTCTCCCCTCTGGAACCGTAAGCTGAATAAATCTCCCTTTCTCCCTTAAGTTGCTTGACTTTGAATGCTCTCTCTCACAGCAACAGTTAAGAGTAACCATTACATCTTGGTTAACAGTTCTTGTTGCCACAATGACTAGAAGCACCTTCAGGGAGGAGAGTTTCGCTTTAGCTCACAGTTCAGGGAGTTGAGCTGTCACGGCGGGAAAGATATGGTGACCAAGACACCTGATCCACGGTCCCGGCAGCAGACAGCCGCTACTTGTTACATGGTGCTGAGGAGGAAGCAGATGGAGGTCTCGCAGGAAGCCAGGGTTGGACGGTGGTCTCAAGGCCCACCCGCCAGAGACCTGCTTCTTCCAGCAGGCTCCACCTCCTAAGGTTCCATGATCAGTTCAAGACCAAATAGACATTTCATATTCGAGCCCCAGCATCCTCTGGCTAGGGACAAAGACCACTCACAGGGGAATCTCTTGTTACTCTGGCAGATGAGTGTTGGTGTCCACACCACTGTGGATGGACATTTACAGAGACGCCTTCTCTTTCCTCTACGAGCGAGATAGGTTTTACCTTGGTATGACTCTGACACCGAGAAGGAAAAGAATAAACAAAGAAAAATGTCACTAGAAAACAGCAGCTTCTGGACCCCAAGTCCAACGCAATAACTGAGATTTAACAGCTTCCAGGAAGGGGGATGTGCGGCCTGGGATCTAGGTCCCGGCACCTGCTAGTGGTAAGTGGGCACTGGTCTCTGGTGAGGGGCTGAGGGGAGGATGTGCCGCCATCTTGTTCCTTTGTGCTCCACCCTCCGTCACTGCACCTGGCACCCACAGGTAGCTGGTAGGCATCGCTGACATACCACAGAAGAACTCAGGGGACCAGTCACAGCGCTGGGTCATATCCTCCCAGAGTCTGAGACACACATTCCATCTAGAAACTCAGCTGGACCCTCTCCCCCCATACCATTCACAGTGCTTCCGGAGGGAAAGGGGGCTTCTGCTATGAGCTTTCCAGTCAGAGAGTGTCCCCGTGGGTCAGCTAGGGACCCCCTTCTTCTCCTGATTCCTTCCACTTGGGGTTCATTGACTTGGCACATCATCTCATAAAGGAATCTGCCGCATGTTAGAGAAAGGATGACAAACCCTTCCTCTACCTTTACTTTTGTCATGATGAAACTTGGTTAGCTGGGACTTTCTTGAAACTTCTGGAACTTCACACAGCACAAAACTCAGTCATGGATTTGCCCAGTCTGTGGCATCTTCTGCTGCAGGGCGCTCACCAGAAATAGTTGCATTACCTAGACTTAAGTAATTCAAATGGAGATGAATGAATTCAGTAAAAAGAATGCTTTAAAGAAGCTTCCAGTGTGTGTATGTGTGTGTGCGGTGGAGGGGGGGGCGCTTCTCATTACTTTTTAGTCCCAGGTATCTTGAAATAGGGAACTGATATGTAATTAACTTACAATGTGAATTTTATCTAAGGTGATTTTGATGACGGTGAAGTCTCTCCATTTTTCTGACACATCTGCTTTGGTACCAAGGGGGATGTTCCCAGAGCCCTGCTCTCAGAATGCTGTGCTGCTACTTAGTCGCCCCCTCTCCCAACAGACGCACCCACAAAGGCAAAGCAAACACATCCACAATGAGCTGAATCTGTGGTTTCTGGAACTCGCTTGAACCTCAACTATCTTGGGGGCCCCCAGAGAACAGGATTACTTCATGTCAAAGCAAAAGTTCTCTTGACTGTAAACAGCTCACGGTTCTGGGAAAAATGGAAAGTGGAGATCAAAAGTGAAGTCGTGTTGTGTTTGGAAAGGCTTCTGGGATCGCAACCTTTCACTCCTGTGGGATCCACCTCCGTTGCCAGGTCTCTTGATCTCTTTCCCTCCTGTTTTCCAAGTCTCTTTTTCCTTCTCAGAATACCCATTGTCAAGCCCTGAACACCAAAGATTCTATTACCACCCGCCGGAAAGCGAATTAGATCAGGATCCATCTCTTGAGCTCAAACCATGCTGTATATATATTTTTTTCATAACAAATAAATGGGTGTTTTGTAGTACGTATATAAAAACTTAAGAAGGGGTCAAGGGGATGGCTCAGTAGGTAAAGTGCTTGCTGCATAATCACGAGGCTCTGAGTTCAGATCCCAGCAAAGTCAGGTGTGGGAACATGTGCTTGTACCCCCTGCTAAGGACAGGAGGAAACCAGATGTCTGGGACTCATTGCCAGCCAGTCTAAGCACCAAGATGAACTCCAGGTTCAGTGAATAAGACAGAAAGAGACAGAGGAAGGCACCTAATATAGACCTCTGGCTTCTACACATGCACGCACAGGTGAATGCACACAGACACATAGACACAGACACAGACACAGACACACACACACACACACACACACACACACACACACACACACACATTGATGCTGTCTTTTCTCCTTGCTGGCTTTTATTTCATACCATGTGCTCCTGACTCCATGCGTTGATGGATCCTTTCTTCCTTAAGTTGCGTTCCTCAAGTCTTTTGTCATAGTTACAAGAAAAGTAACAAACACAGCAAATGACTTGCACGATGCAAGAATTCCATCAGAGCAGAGTCTTCAATTTCATCCTCAGGTTCACACTGGGAAGGTGGAAGAATGATATCCCACCAAGAGAAACGTAGGGCAGGAAAAGGTTATAGCTTAGGAATTTTAAGCTTCATACTAAATTACTCAAGCAAAGGACACTGGAACTTCCGACAGGATTGTGGGCCTATATAAGAAAACTAAAAGTAAAGAAACTGTGATCGCATCCCTTTGGCAACCAGGATCTTTCCCTGTTTTCAATCAAATAAGCATTAACTTAGGGAAAGCAGCTGCCTGGACAATGAATAAATCCATTACCTCAACTCCTTGACCACGACTGAGATATTTTTTATTTGCCTGCTATTCTGTCTCGTGCAAGCTTGGATATTTTCAGGATAATGTCAGACCAGGCAAAAACCAAGTTGGGTTTTGCAGCCATCCCAGATGTGGAGAAGAACTCAGGCCTTCCTGTCCCTCTGGGTCCAAGATTGGCTGGTGAGTTATGGCTGCTGTCAAAAATAGTAACAATGGGATTTGGCATGGTGACACCGGTTGCCTAGTGCTGGCTGAGCTACGTGCACAGTAGCCAAGAGAAGCATCTACAGGGAGGGCTGTAAGCCCCGGATTTTGGATTCCAGCTCCAGCTCTGTTGGACTTTCCATTGCGGCAAAGAAAACCAGTGTGCGCTGTTCCAAGTACTGCTCGGATTTGGCCCCTAGCAGTCAGGAACACAGCTCATAATGAGGGGAGCCAATGCACCCCCACAGAGTCTAATAGAAAGAACAAAAGTATTTTTATGTAAGGGCCAAGAGGGGACTTGTGTTAAGTTATTTTTCTGGCTGCTGAGACACAATACCTGAGAAAAGTCACTTGAAGAAGCGCCGGTTCATTCTGGCTCACGGTTCGAAGTCACAGAAAAGTGAGCGATGAGTGCTGGTACTGAACCTCCTTTCTCCTTCTCATCCCTGGAGACCCCAACCGCGGAATGATCCATCCGCACATAGGCTGCGTCTTCCGACTGCAGTTTACCCAATCTAGAATATTCCTCATAGATGTGCTCAGAGGGTTATTTTTATGATGGTTCTAGTTCCCGTCAGGTTGACAAGATTAACAAAGCCATCCTCCTTCCCAGGCCCTGCCTCGGCTGCTATACGGTTGGGTACCATTCATTCATTCATTCATTCATCATTCATATGCATAGGTGGCTCAGATGCTGGGAGGTCCAGCGTGCCCTTCTGACCAGCTCTATCCATCCATGCATGACCCACAGGCTGGACAAGGCAATCTACAGATTCTGGCAGCAAGGGTATCTGTGTACAGAGTCCAAGGAAGTGACTTTCCGCTACAGTGAATGAATAGAAATAGAGAAGTTAGCCAATCGCAGAGCTAAAGCTAGAAGTAGGTTAGAGCCAGGATCTCCTAGATGATGTGGTGTAGGGAAGAAGGAGGACGTCAGAGATGCACGTGGTTGGTTTTCTTCTGATCGCTCGCCTTCGATCCTGATCCCGTTATTGAGTACAGACTTGGAAGCAGCGTGGCCCCCTGAGAACCCGATGAACGTGGACGAGTTTCTCAGACACCTTAACCTGCAGTTGGCTCACCTACTAAGAGGGCCTATCATGGCTGGGCTGTGGATTGGCCCCCTGCAGGCTCCTGTGTTTGAGTATTTAGTCCCCAGCTGGTAGCATTGTATGGAATGACAACAGACTTTTAGGAGGGGGAATCTTGCAGCAGGATGTATGTCACTGGGGGAGGGCATTGAGGTTTTGAGAACCCAGCCCACCTTCCTCTCTCCCCTCCCCTCCCTTTCATTCCCCTCCCCTCCCCTATCCTTATCTCTTCGCCCCTCCCCTTCTCTCTCTCTCTCTCTTTCTGCCTCCTAATGACTACTGTGTTATGAACCTGTGAACCTGTTTCCTGTTTCAGCCACCAAGCTCTCTCCTGTGTGTTCTCCCCATGACAGATGTAGTCCCCTCTGGAACTATAAACCTTTAAGCTTCTAGGGCCGGAGTGTCTTCTCACAGCAGCAAAGAGGCACCGTGACAGGTGTGTTAGAAGCTGGTGCACTGGGCATCTCCGTCGCAGTGCCAAGCACATGCACGACACCCCACAGATGCCAGGCACGGTCAGACACCAGCACAGGAAGCCTGACTTCCAGGAAGACCAGCTATGCCATCCAATGTGCCTGAAGGGGTCTTCCTGAGGGACTTGGTCAGCACTGTCTCAGCTGACCAGATGCCGAAACATTTTCTTTCTGAAGTTCCGGGGAATTCGGCTTTGCCAGTCTCAGCTCCTGGGGACATGCTGCCTTGCCATGCAATACAGCAGCAACGTGTCTGACTCGTCCCCACTTAAGCGAGGTGGACTGTCCACGCCTGGGGTCCACCTGCCAACATGCTCGCACCCTGAATTTCTGCCCCAGACGCCATGGAGCCTCAGAATCTTGTTTCTTTCAGCTTGCCACCCCTCAGCCCAGCAGCCTTGCCCTGCAGCCAGAAATCGCTCAGGGTTCGCCGAGTGAATAAACGAGACGATACAACTGTTTAGACGGCTTAAAATGATCAGAACTTTTGATCTGGTTGGCTGTGTCCAAAAGGGAATGGGAAGGAAATACATAAACCAGAAGCGAGTAGCCTTGGACAGCTGTTCTGGAGCGAGGTGGCTTTTGCTGCAGAAAAGGTAACGAACGCGCCCCTGGTATCTGCTGTCTTCTTTCAGAGTGAGAGGTCTTTCCTTTCCACCGGACCTGTGGTCCTTTTAAGTGAAACCATTCATTTCCCAGCATGCCTTGCAGTCACGAAGGAGCTGGGTTTTGTTAACTTCTGATCAATGATATGTAGACTGCATGTCTCAGTTAGTTCTCTAGAGAACCCGGGCTACACAGCCAGCCTTCAGATTCTGTTACCTACTGACTGCACTGGAAGGCAGATCCAGACCCTTACCTCGGACCACAGCTGGAAAGCACTCACGGCTGCCTCTTTCCTCACCACCCCCCTTCTCTTTTCAAACACCTGGAATACCATGGTGATGGCTGGGGCTCTGGTCGTCATGTTACACTATGAAGAAGGTTATATTTTAATGAGGCCCACAGCTGGATGGATGATTTCTCAAATGGTTTTAGAAAATGTAACCAGGCAGGCTGCGGAGATAGTCCGGGGTGAAGCCTTTGCCTCACAAACGAAACCGCCACATACAAATGCTGGGTGGAAATGGTGGTGGCCAGCCTTGGAAGGCAGAGCCTGGGAAACCCCAGAGCAAAGCAATAAGGAGGTCGAGCAATTCCCTAAAGTCACCCTTGGATATCGATAGACAAACACACTCAAGTGTCCTCAGGAACACACATATAGACACACAAATGCACAAGAAAAAAAGTAAAAATAAGTAGTAAAAGAAAATGTAATTTGAATGCCAGCTATGGACTGTTTATCTTCTGATCTTTTCATTTGCTTGAATGACTTTCTTATTTTATGCTCGGCTACTTATAATCTCTGGAAACTTATAACCTCAAGAAAGCTCTAGTCATTAAGAAATAACAATTGCTTCAGTTGGAGCAACAGGATTTAGTCAGTTTCAAAGCTATTTTCATAACAGTACTTTATAAGAAAACAAGGGCTGGAGAGATAGCTCAGGGGTTAAGACTCTGCCTCCTAAGCAGAAGGTCCTGAGTTCGGATCCTAGGTCTCATGTAAAAATGCCATTTCTGCGGTGGCCTGCACTTACGGCTTTGGTGGGAGGATCCTGGGAAATCCAGAGCAAAGCAAAAAGGAGGTAGAAGCAATCCAGGATGACTCCTGAAGAAAGTCACCCTTGATCCTTCACAGGGACACACAGTGCCCTCTGATACACACACACACACACACTACACACACACACACATGTGTGTGCACGTGTGCAAAATAAATAAAAATATTTAAAGAAACAAATGCACAATTTTAATATACTTTATTATTCCCTTATTTAGTGTGTGTGCATTTGTAGATGTGATTTCCTTAACCATTCTTTGCTGTATTTGAATGCAGGCTGTTGATGAGGATGAGGAGGAGGAGGAGGAGGAGGATGTATGTGTGCACGCCTCACACTCAGACACATGGGATTAGCTTGGTTTGTCACCAGCAATGTACTGTATGGCCAGGGGTTACTTCTTCCTGACATTGCAGGAGCAAGAAACTTCACAGATTGAGCGGCAGGCTCTGGGTGACAAATGACTGTTTTGGTGAAGTGTGTTTAGATTCCCCAGGCCCCACATAAAAAAACTGGACAGAGATAGCAGAGGCCTGTAATCCTGACCCTGGAAGGCAGAGCCTGGGGAACCCCGAAACAAAGCGATAAGAGGGTAGAACAATCCAGGATGATTCCTGATGTCACCTTTGGACCTTCATAGGCACACACAGTCAAGTGCCTTCTTGTATACACACACACAGAGACACATATGCACACACTACACACACATATACATAGACACACACACACACACACACACACACACACACACAAATATTTAGAAGCTTGTAAGGCACCAGCACCATGGAATGAACCCTGGTCGCAAGGTTAGGAAGCTTCTGGAAGCATCGAGTATATATATAGGCCCAGGGACTCATGAAAGCAACTATTGACTGATTGGTATAGAACCTATTTCCATATCTTAACAACAGGCAAATCTGTCCCAAGGCACTCTTGGGGAGACTCCCAGCCTCAGCCCGAAGAGACACCTCGGTTCTCTGACCTTGAATTATTTCTCAGCCTTGCACATGAGATGACTCACAACTAGAACATTTTTCCAGGTCTCTGTCCAGATGATCACGCGGCCCCACTTGTTGGTAGCCAGTGCCTTTGGACGATCATCGAATGTTCTCTGATCTGCAGCCGACGGCGTCTGCCTTGCAAATCAAGATCTTAAAATGATCAAGCCTTTTCTAAGAAATGTTGAGTTCCTTGCCAGGTGCCGGCTTTATCACTCACCCCAATTTTTCTACATATAAATAACTTCCCCCCACTGCACTGGGGGCATGCATAAGGAGAAATCTATTTCTGGTTCAGTTCATTTTCAAATGTCTCTGGAGAAATGAGCTGAATGGATAAAATTTAAGCAACAGGAGCACCTCCGGAATGATGTGGCAGATGTTAGCTTTGGAAATAAAAATGACAACTCTGCACTTACAATTTGTGGCGGTAGGCTGACTTACAGATACACCCCGGAAGAGAAGTTATTGTTTGCGAAAAACACTCTTTCTTGGTCATAACATTTTTGGAATAAGAAGTTGCTGACCTTCCTCCTCCTGGATGCCGTGTTGCTTTAAGTGACACTGGATGTGGCTTTGAGGTGGCCCTCACCACAGCCTCTGGGCCCCGCTGGCCTGAGCAGCTTCTCCGGGCCCATCACTCGGTGCTCTGTCACAGCTCATTTCCGAGTGTGCACATCCCGTGTTTTAAATACTCCCGCCTCTTAAACCATGACCAGGTCCTTCCCAGACTCCAGCAGAGCTGAGGGCTGAGGCAGAAGGAGAGGGGAACATGGGCAGACAGGGGCAAGGGGGAGAACGTCTTAGGAAGCTGGAGAAAGAAGAGTGTGGACCAGGATGGGAGGAGAAGGGTTTCAGAGAGAGGGGACTTGACCCTTATGAGGTAGGTAGCATTTAGGTCCAAGATGATATGATTAACAGAACAAAGCTAAGGGGTGTTGGGAAAGGGTGCAAACTATAACATCGTCTTTGATTGAAAAGATATGCTGAAAGGACACAACTCTATCATCACTATGCATCTCCTCTGCTTCCTTTCTTCAGATCACACATACATGCACATAAGTACACACACACATGCATGCACACACGCATGCACATACGCATGCACATACGTGCACACACATACACATACACACATACATGCATACAACTGCACACACAGCATTTTGGAAAAGTTAATGGTCATTTCCCCCTCAAGTAAAATCTGACTACATCAGAAAAATATCTAGATTCATTAGAAGCTCATTCAAAAACACCAATTGCTACATCAAAAACATACAGTATGCACTTAACATTTATAAAATAATTTTTTATCTGCTGGTCTGAGTTCACTTAAGTTGCCCCTTTGCACAATTGTTCCAAGTCTAATTTACCTTTGCTGAAACATCATTTGGAGAATGTTTTATGTTCTGAGACACTAAACCGGCTGGCTCTCACTGCTACCTACCGTCACAGCAAAGTTTTAGCAAAGGAAGTTGAATGATAGTGTGTTCATTTTTTTGTCTTGAACAAAATCCTTTAATGAGCTGTGGCAGGCTATCCAGAAAGCGCCTGCTTGGCATTCAACCTTCAGCGTCTTAGACACAGACGCACAGTGGAATAAACACTTCCACGTGTGGAAGTTTGCTCCTGCCATTCCGTGCTGAACCGTCCCATACATTGCCTGAAATGAGGGCGGACGGGACAGGCTAAAGTTACCAGCCATTTCTCTAAGGCAATAGAGCTGTCTCTACCTCCTTCCCACACAGAGACCCTTTTGAGGCAGACTGGTGGAGGGGCCGTGCATGCACAAATAAATACTGCCCGATTCAAAGAGCAGGCCTCAGGCCTCAGTGCGAAACGACTTTGAAAGAGTTACTTGCTTTCTAGTTTCTTTAGGGTGGGGAACCAAAACGGGAACCGCCACTACCTCACGTTTTCAATGGTAAACTCTTTGCAAAGGTGAGGTAGCCAGACTAAAAGACTTTCTCAAAGCCACTAATTGGAGGTGATTGCTGGAAGGAGACTCCATGACTCCGGCAACTAAACAGAAGCAAAATATGGCTCTTCTTAATTAAGCTCACCTGAAATGGGCTATCAAGGCATCCAGAATCTTCTTTTAGCAAATATGACAGCACGTCATTAAGCACTATGTATTTGCAAGACACCAATGACTTATGTGATCATGGGCATGCATACTGGGGTGTCCCCACCAGCAGGACCCCCCACCCCACCATGGGACAGATCCAGTACTATGGTCACGTCTTTACCCTGTAAACCAATGATGTTGCTTGAGAAAATGTGAACAGATCATATGATGATTCACCAACTCACACTCTTTCACATACCAGAGAGGGATACGAGGTGCTAAAATAAATGACCTCCCTGGTGCCTACTGACTCAGGGAGAAAAAATGTGGATGGAGTTATATTGGTAGACTGGAATGGCCAAACCCTGATCACTGGCATATACCTTCCCAAGGCTCATCGCAGCGCGAACCATGGCATTGATATTTGTGGACACATTTTGATACTACAATAATAAGTAATGGGAATTGCTCACTCAAGAGACATTTTGGATTGAATTTAGAGTTCAATGAATACCATCTTTTGACATTGTGAGAAAACTGGAGAAAGTTACAAAGATATCCCAAGAACATGATCTTGGTCTTTAAGTTATGTAGGACTTATTCGTTGTTTTCAAAAACAATAGATGAGGTAAATAAATATTCAGATAAACAGATGTAGATGTTGCTGATGGTAGATAGATAATAGATAAGCAAATAAAAGATAAATAATAGACACATAGATGATACACAGTAAGTTAATGAGTGGATTATGGATAGGTATAGATAGATGATGATAGATAGATGGTCAATTAATATATATGATGTATATTTGATAGACAAAAATAGATAATTAGATAATAGATGATAGTTGTATGATGAATACATAAATAATAGATAGATGATAGGTAGATGACAGGTGATAGGTAAAGAGACAGACACTGCTAATAGAACATTGGTTAGAATTTTTACAGGTTGTCTAGCATGGATTGATGAGAGAGAAAGCTTAGTTCTGACCTATTTAAAGTGACACTGGCCACATTTCTATGTTCTATAGAAGAACATTTCAATAGGTAGTGAATATCCATGAAAAAAGAACCAAATTTGTAAAATAGAAAATGGCTTTGTGAATGCTGCCTTTAGCATATGTTAGTGGATAGACTCTTAGCCTTGCAGTTTCTCAAGGAAAAATAATATGTTTTAAATAGTAGAGACTTTCACTTATTATTGGCTAACTATGGTAAATGCTTTTCTCCAAGACCTCCCTTATGTTCAACTCCACAAAACAACATAAAATGAATTGCCTTCTGTGGAAGATCTGATCGTGTCAATCATAGTGATGTGAACAGGAACGGTTAGACTTGTCTATCAGTTTGACCCCAAGGCCTTCTAAAACTTCACTCTCCAAAGCATGCAGTAGCTTAGGATAGAATATTAAATGGTTTTGTAGGTGCCTGGCTGAAGGGAAAGCTCAAGTCTAAAGAGCTAAGCAGAACCCCAAATCTAGATAGATGGTTGCTAAGGTGACCTGGCCATCTAAGACTACCTGTTTTGGGGAGTTAGAACTTCAAACGTAATGCTTAACCAATGGATAAATGACCATGTGTATGAAGACCTTCAAAGACCTGGAACCTTGTGAGTGGGTGAAACAAAGTATGTTCTCCCATAAATACAAATGCTCAGGGAACTTCTTCAGTATTAATTTTGATTCTAGAAAGAAGATAAAGAAGCATGGTCCGACATTTTGAAGAATTTTATTCTCCTTCCACACACATGCCCGTGCTCCAGCTCACATACACATGTGGCTGCAAACCATCAAGCTAAAAAGAACACAGCAGTCTGTGGCCAGATTGTCAGTGGCCCCAGGTATTTGGCAGAAGCCAACGCACATCTTCTCTGGAGGAAAGTACCTTCAAAGAGACTGCTTTCAGGAAAGACACTCTTCAAAGAAAGAGCCTCAGGCTTCAAAGAAAGTTTCAAAGATGCATGCATATAACAAAAATTATAGCACAGGTAGGTCAATAAGGTACAAGGAGAAGAGTTTGCAGGGAAAACATCCAGAAAAGTGAACCAACTGGACAGACATATAAAATAAATCTATTGACTAGGGTTTTTTTTTTTTAATTGATTTGAGATGTTTGCAGATTATTCTCTACTTAGTTCATTGAAAAATACCACCTACTATGTTGGGAGATTTGTAGTATAATATGGTCCAGGAGCTGTAAATTTGATTAAGACAGTTGTTTCTTATTTCTGTCTTTGTGTTTTAAAAGATGCTCTGTAACGTTACATTTCCACTTATAGTTGAGAAATTTTATTTCCTACACAACTTTTTGTTAAGTGTCCTCCTATTTTAAATCTTTTGAAATAATAAAGTTTGAAGGGAAAAAAGATCGACTTGAAGGTGAGATATAAGAAAAAGAGTGTATGAAAAATGACAGGTCAGAAGTGAAAGTAAATTAACATAGGCAAGAGGATGGGTCAGCAGAAAAAGTGCTTAGAGTGTAGCTGTGAGGATCCGAGTGCCCGCTCTGGAATCCACGTAAAAAGTCGAGATGTGGTAGCTCTTATCTGGGATTCTAGTGCTCAAGATGGGAGGATCAACCGGAGGAAGCTTGCATGCACAGGACCGCTACTGAAATACAAGGGAGGGTCTGGAGAGATGGCTTAAGGGTTATGTCTTCCTCACAAGCAGAAGGACCTGAGTTCAGATCCCAGATCCTACATAAAAACACTGGGCTGAAATGATAAAGGCCTGCAAAACAAAAAAAGAGGTACGCCAATCCAGGATGATTCCTGAAGTCACCCTTGGGCCTCCACAGGCATGCACAGTGCCCTCTGATACACACACGCATACACACACACACACACACACACACACACACACACACACACACACACACACACAAAATAACAAGAGAGATCCTGCCACAAAAACAAGTTGGAAGAAGAGAATGAGCCCTAAAAGGCTGACTCGTGACCTCCATGTGCACACTGTCACACTTTTATTCCCCCTAATAAATCAGTATTTTAAAGTCATAAACATGCTCTTCACCTGGGAAGATCTGAAACTGTGCAGACATGAAAGCTGTAGGTGGATCTGCTCAGAGAAGCCGAATGCAGCATAGAGGTACAGGGACCTGAAGAGTTACCGGGCGCCTTCAGTCAGACTGTGGAAGGAGAAATTGGACCACAGAGGAGGCATGGTGCTGTAGAATTCTTCTGAATCCATAAAACCCTCAAATCCTCCGTCAAGAGCATTAGTGAATCTTAAGCCGGGGACTTAAATCTAGCTGAAATCTATCATGTTGAAATGGCTGGACACTGACAAAATAGAGAGAAAAGACAAATTGACCAGCCCGAGAAGGGCCGTGAATTAGGAGGCAGCCGATGTTTCCACGGGGGCCATAGGGAGGGCTGAAGGGCGACCCGGTGCTGTCCACGGAAGGCTGGACAGAGCGCCCACCCCTGCACCAATACCCAGTGCGAGGCCTTTCTGAATTCAGATGAACAGGGACGATAGAACTAAAGGATCTTCTCTTCAGAGGAGGCTCCAGACACGGGCCCGGAAAGAAAGTGGATCACAGAGAAAAGTTCGACAAGCAAAGAAAACACATTGGAGCCACAGATATGGTGTGAAGGAAAAGACACACCTACAGGTTAGTTCACTCATCAAAAAAAAAATCATCTACGCGACACTGAGATCGCCAAGACCTGTCTCATCGGCGTGGCTGATGGCAAGGCGGCGACCTTCTGTGTCGCTGGTGGGACGGGCTATCCCGAGGGGTCAGGAATCTGCTTTCTGCTGGGTTTACCTGCAGGGTCTCTCCCCTGCTCGTTAGTCAGCTTCTGGAGTTGCTGGGGGTCTGAACAGTTGGAGAGGGGCCATGCGACCGTATAGGAGAGTTCAGAAGCAAGGGAGCCAGCCCTGTGCTGCTTTGACAGATCCAGAAGATTCTCTGCCCCAGCCCGTGCTTGTGGCTTCCTTGAAGAAGGAGAAAGGGGCAAAGTGTCTCCTAGTCACAGCTACAAAAGATCTAATGTTCCCCTAAACATCCTTCTTGGTCCTCATATCTGCTTACAGCAGAGACCCTCTTCTCCATCCCAAGCCACCCTCAGAGTCTTTCTTTGAATCAATGTGTCTTATGTTGGGTGGGTAAGAAAGGAAGAGATACAAGTATAGTCTGAAGGGGTCTGACTCTGCCCATCCTTGCATGGGACTTTACCCTCTGAGTCTCCTCTCCGGACCCCATGACACCGTCACAACATCATATGTACCTGAGTAATGGACAAGAAAGATACTGAATGGGTGTCAGAGCTTGGAAGGAGGAAAAAGAAAGGAGATTTCTATCATTCTCCTTTGGTATCTAGTCAACTAGTTTTCAGTTAGTTTTTGTATGACTTGCAAAATCAGTAAGTATTTGAGGAGGACATATGTGGCATGCCTGAGTGACTGTGATGAGCGAGGCAGATGTCACGGGGTGCCTGTGTCACGTGGTAACCCTGACACCAGCTGTTACATCTCCTCTTGGAAAATGAACAAGTAGGAGCCAGAAATCATGTGCCAAAGTTTGCACAGTGGGTGAAGGGAAGAACACGGTCCTGACTTGGGGGAGGGGTAATCTGCCAACAAGGTGGTCTGTGCTTAACCCCACTGAAAGGTCTTGCTCCTTAGCCAGGTACATACATATCTTGCAGTTCCTTCAGTACCAAACTCTATGCCGGGGATGAGATGTCCGCATCTGTGTACCCTGTCTTCAGCATACACCACAGCGACCCCCTCATCACATGGAAGCTGGCATCAGGGCTTAGTTTTCAAATGCCCCCCCAAAGCTCGTGTGACAAGGCATGGTTCCTCAACTGACAGAGCGACTGGGAGGTGGCAGAACCTTCAGGAGCTGCTTCTTAGTGGGAGGAAGTCTGATCACTGGGGCACCCCGTGGAAGGGAATGCTGGGACCTCAACCCTTTGAGGGGCGCCTGGGTTTACCACAAGCACTGTGCCGTGGCATTCTTCCACCATAGGGCTAAAGTGATGGAACCCAGAGATGATCACAGATCAGACCCATTAAAAACAGTTGCCAAATAACCTCTCCTTCTTGACATCATTCTCTCTGGTGTGTTGCCACCACAATAGAAAGCTGGCGGACAGCTGGCAAGGCCCTTTCTGGGCACCCTGAGTGTCACATTGACCCCACTACACCACTGTCTTCACACAACTGTCCTTTTCCACAACTCAGTCTTCCACCCATCCAAGGCTCAAGAAAAGCCGAGTGCCATCCCAGCCCTGGACCGTACCATTTACAAACCCAGACTCTGGTCACATGAAGAGAGAAGAAATTTCTGCCGCCTCCGGAAGAATGAGGGTGAGAGATGGGGTAGCCCCCATACTAGTACCTCGTGACCTTGTGACCTCATGCAGGGTGTGCGCTTCGCTGCCAGGGAAACCCTCTCCAGAAGAGAGACAAAGTATCTACAAGTGGGATTGGAGGGAGGTCAGATGCCAGTCGTCTCCCAGGTCCGCCCTTGGTAGATCCACGGAATGAAGACAGTCATGTAGGAAGATTCATTCCCAAAGGGAGGACCCTCTAGGCAGACACGCACCGTGTCCAGCTCTCCCCTGGCAGACAGACTCTTGGGTACAGTGTACAAATTGCCCGCCCAGATGTGGTCTCCTGAAAAATAGCGTGAAGAAGCCACGCATGTGCTGAGCTCCCGTTTGGTAGGTGCAAGTTTAGTGTTTCACACCAACTCATCGAGTGAGGCCATGACTCGTGCTATCCCATTAGCAACCAGACAAACTGAGACCTACGGGGGACATTTGTTGAGGCCGCTCAGCTCAGAAGAGGCCAGCGTGCCATTCACTGCACTGGCTTTGCAACTCTGCTCCAATGTCACCGCCAGACAGGAGTGAAAACATTCCTTTGTTGAACATGTGTATTCGCCTGGGGATGCATGTGTATATGCCCATTTGAACATGTGTGGGTGTACATGGGCATGCAGGTGTGCATGCAGGTGGGCACGTACTTATAAAGGACCAAAGGGTATCATCCTCTTGTTTTGAGGCAGGGTCTCTTAATGAAACCCAAAACTCACCAATAGGCTAACCTAGCTAGCCAATGTGCTCTAGGGATGTCCAGGCTCAGCCTTCTGGGGCTGGAATTATATAGGTGGGTTGCTACCTCCCCCTGAAGTTTTTACCTGGGATCTGGGCTCAGGTCTCCTGGCTTGCACAACAAGGGTTTTCACCATAGAGCATCTCCCCATCCAGGAGATAGTCTAAGAGACATTTGGTCCCCCCTTTGGCTCTCAGACTACTAAAGCATCGGTCCCCAAGAAACTGGAATGCCCTGAGGAATCCCATGCTGAGAGAAGGAAAAGATTGGAGACTGTTTCTAGTCAGAGGAAGGATTTGCTTCCAGAAAAGAGGTTTACACTGTTCCAACAACTTCTCAGAACACCTTGCAGGAGAGACAGAGCAGGAACATTAAGGTGATGATAAATGAGACCATGTCTTGACCAGGACTGCTATGAAATGCAGGGCGCGTCCTTTTATTTAAACCATGTCACGTCCCCAAAGACACTGAGGGGCCAGTGGGAAGAGGAAGCTTGCGATAGCTAAAATTCCTTGTGGTTCCATTGGCCTATTGGAGATGGGTGGTCAAGCCTGGCTTGTTAGGGCTGCCGGAGCCAGGTTCTGACCCTGTGATTCCAGCATACACATAGTCTCCAAAAAGCAAATATAAAGAAATCTATATCCACAGGAAAGAAACAAAATACAGAAGGATGTTGGGAAACCCACCCAGGCGAGATAATCACAGAGTTCCCAAAAGGGGAATGGAGGAAGGAAGATGTTATCAAAGGTGTGACCCCCAAAGAGCTGGTGGCAGAAGTGGGTAGGTATCTGCATTAGGAATCAGGGCATCTGTGGAGAAGGTAGAGGGCAAGGCGAGAGTGAGGCCGCAGCATCTCTTCTAATGCACACGGCCACGGGCTTCTCGACAGCTGGCAAAGACCAGAGGCGGAGGGATGCGCAGCGGGGCCCTAGGGAGCTGCCCTGGGCAGCCCAGCCCTGGCAGAGCCCTGGAAGATGAGCAATGTCAAGGTCAAGTTTTCAAGAGAAACGAGACTAAGTGACTGGGTGAGTCTCATCAAAGATAAGACAGAAGCAAGAGAAGAAAGAATGAGCATTTCTAATGTATCTGCTGAACTAAGACTACCTACCCATAAGCATATAAGTAAGTAGCTTATTTATTCTTTTCTTTGTATAGATCAATAGTGTTTTTAGCATATCGGGAGGTCATTGCTTAGTGGTGGGAAGATAATTACAAACAGGTTGAAATCTCTATATAAGCCTTTACATTTATTAACCTGCTGAGCATATGTGGAATGGTTTACATGAAAGGGGTTAATGTAAGACTTGGTTTAAATTTAAAGTTCGCCAGGGTCAATCCTTTTGGAAATATTTATTGAGTGCACACAGTGTGCAAGGCCCTGTGGCAGATCCTAAGGCCATCAAGATGAACAACCAGGTGTGGTCTAACCGGCATGCACGTGGCCAAGGATGACCATGAATGAGTTTCAACACAAAATCATACTTAAGCTTTCTTAAAACATGATTTCGCATGGGATCTCTTTTTGGAATTCGATTGCACTTGAGTATGAATTTCATGATGATAGCTGAAGTCCAAAGGTTAGACATGCCTGAGCCCCCACAGCAATTAGATGTTAGCTGTAGGGTACCAAGTGCAGGCAGCAGGGGTGTAACCCCACATTGGGAACAGAGGGTGCATCTTTTGCAGAGAATTTATAAACAACAGAACCAATAAATTTCGGCAATGCTAAACACAATCAGGTAAAATATCCCTGTAAAAAAAAAAAGAGCTCATTTGTTAAAGTATAACCTATGGGTTAAGTCCAATCAACTGTCTGTTTTTATAAATAAAGTTTTATTGGAAGCACTCTTACTCATTTATGTTTTATTGGAGTCATTCTTATTCATTTATGTATTATCCATGCCAGCTTTGTCTTATGCCACAGTGGCCAAGCTGAGTGGCCGTGACAGAGGCCAGATGGCCACAAAGAATGAAGTATTTACTATCTGGCTCGCACAGAGGAAACTTGCTGACCTCTGATCTAAGCTATAAACAACCACTGCAAAATACAGGATAGTATACATGTCAACTTCAATTAGCATGCTTTTATTACTTCTCCTTATAAACATTAGCCCACAAGGAAGTTCATTGTAGAAGCCCCAGTTGGATAGTGTCCCCTAAGGGTTCAGCCCCATGCGTGATGTTCTGAGAATGAGTTCATCATGGCTTGGCATCTATTCCTACCTCCAATCCATAGGGTCTTCCTGAGAGTGGTTTCGAAACAAATGACTAATGGGGAACCCTCCTGATTATAAAGCCAAAAGAAAAGAACTGAAGTTGTATCTTTTGGTTGCTGTTGTTCTATGTGTCTATGTCCATTTGGAATCTTCATTCTTGCTCGATATTTAGCATAATGACACAGGTAAGTTATATCTGATCACTTGGCTTGGTTACACACACATGTTTATTCTAATACGAAACATTTTATAGCATTTGACTGGTGTGTTTGGATTGCCATTCATGTGTCCAAGTCATGTTTATTGTATGATCAGTACTCAAATGATGGTGTCTTCTACAAGAGAGAATGTGAGTGCATCGTACCAGGAAAGGTGAAAGGTCAGGAAGAAGCAGTTTGGGAAGTTCTTCTGTGGAAAGTCTGGGGATTGAGATAAAGGGTAATAGACACAGAGAGGCAGCGCCAGCTGCAGGTCTGCAGCGCCAGGTGTGGCCTGGATTCTGCTCAGTGTATTTTTATACAACCCCATGAGTCATCACACTCTATAGTTTTCATGCTAATGATCTAAGAAATATAGATTCTGAGAGTTATATAAATGTAAGATGCTATCCATATAATAGAATAAGAAGCCAGAGCTATAGAAATAGCTCACAATTTAAAGAACTAACTACTTCATGCATATCAACTCATTAATCTGTATTGTGAGATAGGATCAGTCTCATGGTCTCCCCTCATATGCACCCCATTTTGTGAGGGAGGAAGCTTAGGCATGTGACTGAACAGAGCCCAAGCACGGGAGACAGAGGCAATTGGTAGAGTGCTTACCAAGGCTCAGGGTGACTGGCAGCATTCCAGAACCTAGAGCCACCTGGAAAGGGGCGTCTGGTCATGCCTGTGAGGGAATTTCCTGACTGGGTCAGATGGAGTAGGAAGACCCGTCCTAAATGCAGACAGTGCCGCTCCCGCGGGCTGGGGTTTAGGACTGAACGAAAGGAGAAGCTGGTTGAACATCTGCATTCGTCTCTCTCTGCATCCTGGCTGTGGATGTAATGCGACCACCGTCTTTAAAGCAACTGCGCCATGCCTTCTCGGGCACCACGCACTGCACCCGGGAACGGAGAGCCAAAGTAGACCCTGTGTCAGGATATTCGAATCACAATACTAGGAAAAACTAATGAAGATTCTTGCCTAACTGGTAATCCCCAACACTGCATAAGAGGCACTCGACACACGCTGTAATCCCAGCACTCAGTGGCTAAAGGCAGGAGGACTGGATTGCTAGGCTACCTAGGAAGCTCCAAGCCAGTCTGAGGTACCTGACACCCTAATCAATCGATCAGTCAATCAATATCAATCAATCAATCAATCAATCAACCAATCAATCAATCAATTGGATGCATGATTTAAATAAGCATGGACTGATTGACTATGGAATGTATTCATAGTATAAATATAAATATATATATATATATTTTATATGTATATATAGTATTACACTGTGACAAGCCACAGGACCATTGTGGAAAAAAGGGATCTGAGGTAGCATTTGGCTTTTAAGGTTTGTTAACATACATAGCTCTTCAAATCTGTATAATAACCATCTCTTATAAGCCTTCCCACCTTTTCACCATTCTGTCTCAGCTGGAGAGTCAAGTTAGTAAGCAGGACATTTACACTACGGGTATGTAGAAAAGCATGGATTTGAGCAAAGGTTCTTGTGGTCTCCACAGAAAGCAAGGCCCCTGTGAGGACCTTATAAACACGTAAATTCCTGGATTCTACCCCTTGGGGAATCTTACTCTGACCCCATAGAAGGCCAGCTTAAACATGTAGTCATTTTTCAGATGAGCTGTGGATTGGGAACTGTGACCCACACTTTATTAACATTGAACACTTTCTTCCTTGCTTTAGCTTCCTGTGAAGTTCTTGTATTTCCCATTGGGAAACTGATTTCTTTCCTCTTTCCTTTGGTGCTCTGTTCCTTTCTCCCTCCCTTGTTCCCTTTCTTTCAGTCGTCTTCTCTTCCTTACCTTTCTTGTGTCCTAGCCATGAACAAGTATGGACCCCATTATATATTTCAGGCATTGCATTAGGCTTGAGAAATACAGTCCTTGTTCTAAGGAAACACACAGTGGGTTGTGTGTGTGTGCGTGTGAGTGTGTGTGTGAATATGTGTGTGTGTGCATGTGTTGTGTGTGTGCATGTGAGTGTTTGTGTGTATGTGTGTGTGTGTGTGCGTGTGCGCGTGTGTCACCACTTATATATCACTTGACAATAGCAGGCTGAGCTTTGGACACAGCTGTGGAGATTTAGAAATAAGGAGAGTTCTAAGCAAACCCGCAAGAGACTGTCTGATTGACAAGGGAAGACCCACCCCATCGTGAGCGGAACGGTTCCCTAGCAGGTAGATAAGATAAAGCAGTGGGGCAAGTGAGGTTTGCTTCTCCCTCAGCAATGGCTGTGGTACGTCCAGTTCCCTGGGCACTTGGTGTGGGTATGAGGTCTCTTCCGGACGGATTAAGAACTGTAACTGGACAACTGTAAGCCAAAATAAAGTCCCTTTGTTCCCATAAGCCATTCTGTCATGAATTTATCAGCAACATGCAGACAAGCCGCGGCAATGTGCACACACGCAAGCCTGCCCACATGCACACACGTGCCCCGAGAATGTGGAAAGCTTCATGAGGCTGTGCCGTGGCCTTCCCGTAGTGACCTCAGCGCTAACGATTCCTGGAAAACAGACTGCTGAGTAGATTAGGAGAAAGACGACGTGCAACGTCTCCAGCTACCCCCGCGGCCCTCGCGGCTGCTCGCGGCTTCCTGGGCACGGGTCTCGCGGCTTGTGCTCGCCCCGGGTTTGTGAGTCACACAGGAGTCCCACTGATCCTGACCCCCAAAAGGATAGTCATTTATTTACCCTTTGAAACGTGACCAGGAAGGCCATTAATTTTGCAACATTCATTCTAAGAGGAAATTAGATTCCATCCACAGTCATTCATCTTTTGGAACTAGAGCCCCAAGCAGGGGGCACTGACCAACATTATGTAGTTCTCCGAGGTAGGATGTGGCCAGGATGACTGTGTCGGGGCTCTGGTGCATTGAAGGATTTCAAGGCGCTTTCTTAAACCAAGGCCTTTGAGGATGAGGGGGAGAAAGACCACCTCAAAGGACTGCTGTTCCTAAGATTTCCACGGACCTTTCCAAAGTAGTGACCAAGGAAGGGCGGCTACCGAGTCTCTCACACATACACACGCGCGCGCGCGCACACACACACACACACACACACAGGGGATTTTTTTTTTTTTTCTCCAACAAGCTTCCTATGAAGACAGGACGACAGGGGCTTGGGAGATGGCTCAGCTGATAAAGCTTGTGTCGGGTTTGCACAGCAGCCTGGATACGAGTCTCAGAACTTATGTAAAAGCATAGCACAGTGGTGCATGCTTCCAGCACAGAGCTGGGGAGGCAGAGACAGGCAGATCCCTGGGCCTTTTTAGCCCGCCAGCCTAGCCTGATCAATAAGCCCCTGCTATCTCTTCAAAATAGTGATTTTCTTCAAGGAAGTGTTCCAGTGATTTAATCTAAAAGCATTACCTCTCCACAGAAACTCAGATCCTTTCAGTTCAATCTGCTAGTGTTTGTGTCTTCTGCTGAAACTGAAGTGTTATTGACACAAGCTTTTTAAAAAAATTTTTTTTACCCAGTTCATTTTTCTTATTTTAAGTCATGGGTTCCTAGAATTTTTAAAAAAATAATTAAATTTGACTTTTGGCAATTTCATCTGCAAAGAGAATACATTCTGACCCATGCTCTTTCTTCTTCCTTCCATGCCTGTCAGTTCCCTGCTTTCCCTGTAAATTTCTTCCCCACATTCGGGTCTTTTGGTTTTGCTTTGTGATCCGCTGAGTTTAATCGGGATCCTCTACTGGTGGCTGTTGGGCTCAGCAGTGGGTGTATACTTGAAGGTAAGGACTGTTCTTCTTCCAGAATCTGCCAGTAGATGAGCAACAGTGGGTAGCGTCCCGAGCGCCTCCCCACCCGTGACTACTGTCACTCAGTCTTTCACAGGACTCATGCAGGTAGCGACAGCTATTCCGAATCCATGCTTCCAGTGCTCGCGTCCCACCTGGAGGATGGAATTTTTTCTATTGCCTTCAACTTGGAGGAAAAAGTCTGCTACTGAGGGTAAATAGAAATATCTGGCTTTTATGTCGTCTCTCTTCCAAGTACGGAAAGGAAACAGAAAACAGTGTATCACTCCACAGACAGAATTGGACTAATTTCCACTGCCAGGAGATGGGGCATAGAGAGGCCTCAGTGAGTTTAAGTTATTGCTGCTCCTAATCATTCAAGACATGGTGTTCTGGGGTCTGCTCGCCTGGAAGGAACTGACTTGAAACTCACATGCTATTCCAGATCACAATAAAAAGGAATGAAATTTTTTTCGTTTGTGTGTGTGTGTGTGTGTGTGTGTGTGTGTGTTACATGAGGACACTTGAATGCGTGTGCCCAAGGATGACATCTGGAATCATCCGGGATTGTTTTTCCTCCTTTTTGCTTTGCTCTGGGGTTTCCCAGGCTCTGGCTTCCACAGCCAGAATTGCACACGGCTCCCATATCTGTCAGGTGTTTTTACGTGGAATCTGGGGCTCTGATCTCAGGTCTTCCTGCTTGCGAGGCAGAGAGGTTACCCCTGAACCAACCCCCAGCATCAGGAATGGAAGATTTTTGACAGAACCCAATTAGTCTTAATTTCTCTTCAGCTGCTGAAGTAAATTCATGACCTGAACAGTTCAGAGGAAAGAGGCTTTTTTCTTGCTTTACATTTTCTGGTTACAGTCCATTATGATGGCAGGGGAGGGAACTGGCCACACTGTATCCACAAGAATTGCTGAGGGGAGGGGGGATACTATCTGTGTTGCCAGTCTGCTGAGCTTAAGCCAGCTCTCTTGATCTGACCCACCTGCCCAAGGAATGATCCCATCCACTACGGTCTGGGATTTCTCACATCAAGAAGACAATCCCCTAAACAGCTGGTCAAATTGCCTTAGCAAAGCAATTCTTCATAGGAGTGCTTCAAGTCTCAGTCCTCAATTGTCAAGTTGACATAAAAAAAAAACTAACACAATGAAACTACATAAGATTTGGGGTTAGCTTCATGATCAGTCCCACTGACTTGGAGATTGTACTTTTATTCCTAATAGTCAACTAGGCGCTAAGAGGCCACGAATACAAAGGGGATTCTTCCTTAAGAATCATTATTTAGCTTGACTCTGGCCATAATGCACGGTACAGCTGTATAGCTTCCCCCTTTTATTTTATAAATGAGCTGCTATTTTTTATCACCATCCATCTAATTAATACATACAGGGGATGGTAATAATTTCACATTCAGATCCCTTATATCTGAGTTGTATAAGGGATCACACGTCCCCAAGCTCAGATCAGAGGCTCTATCTGAGAAGTTCAGGAAGGATTCCAAGGAAAATGCACATTTCCACTTTTCCCCTTGAGACAGAGTGTCAAAACTATGTAGTCCTCCAATTTGTAGTCCTCCTGTCTCGATCCCTCCAGTGCTGGGCATGTGCCCTGACAACGCATCATTTCCAACATTTTTGTGGATGATAATGGAAATAATAGCACAGCTCTGCTTTCTGCAGAAGGTTCTGGAAGAAAGCATCTCTTTATCTTTTCTATGTGCCAGAATGTCCCTTGGTACATTCCCACCAGCACTGATGTGTACTGAGAGGCAAGACGAAAACAAGCCAACCTTGTTTACTTTCCGTAGGAAATCTGTCTCCTGACTCCAAGGCATGGCAATATCTTTTGCCTTTTTTTTCTTTAGACAAAAATGTCATCAGCAAACACAGACGGTTGTACAAATTGTTCCACAAACAGCAGTTTTCTTCAATGGAAAAAGTTGAATCTCTGAAATAGAATAAATGCTAAATATCGGCAAATGACTGTCCCGTGAGGTTTTTGGGTGAAGATGCTGGATTTGTGATGTTGGAAATATCTCGATGAATGACACTAAATTCCTGTGTCATCTCCAAATGAATTCCGTTACAGAGGGAATGGTGGTATTTATTTTTAATTCAAAACATTAGGAATGTCAACAGGCAGAGTGGCTGTTGGCTTAACCACATCTTCTCTAAATTGGTGACACAAGGCAGCGGTCTAAGTATGAACCCTGCAATTGTGGTTTTGGTTTCAGAACCAGCGCACAGTTGTTAGTTACCATACTGGGACAGAGGAAAAAGCTGCTCCCAGCAGGGAAAGGAATTTGCTAACTGTCACAGCAGGTTAATTTAGTCTAACTTGGACCCAAGCGTGAAAGTCCCACATGGCTTCTGGAAATATTTGGCCAAGCTTGTGCTGGTTTGGTTAACGAGAAAAGGCTGCCCTGGTTTTTAGAGAAAAAAAAAAAAAACAGCAGAGATGGGCAAAGGCATTTCAGAAATCTGATGTGTGAGCAGATTTTCAAATGGAAAATGCCATCGCTAGAAACTCAAACCTTCGGGTTACAAATATCTTTCTATATATGTGTGGTTTTGACAGATCGTGATTACTGAGCATAGTTGAGCTTCGTGTCCCGGATCCCAGTCTCCCATCATGACTGTGCCATCTTGCCATGTTACTTGTTTTCCTTGCAGCTCCCATAGGTCTATATGTTCCCAGCATTGTTCTGTAGACCAAGCAGCCGATGCCAGCATTGCTTCTACATTCATTCATAACCAGTAATTCTATTCCACGTCTCTGAGGAGGAACTCTTCCCCATAGCACAAGAGGACAGAACCAAGAATGCGCAGGGCAAAATATTGCAAACATTTTTTAACACTATCTGGATTTTTAACACGGAGAGAAAAGGTTGTCAGTGGATCTCACATATATGTATGCATCATACTTTGGTATGTGAGTATATACATGTGTATATTGCTTTGTATATAAGTACATATTCATGAAAACAAGGAGCTATATCTAATTCAAGAGTAAAATGCCCGTGTAACAAGGACTGTTCTCACAACACAAGGTACTTAAGGAAAATAACTTGGTGAAGAAGATGCAAGTATGACATCATTTGGCACTATATATGTAAATTTATACTTTGTGGAGATTTAGAATAAACATGTTGTAAAATAGGAGGATAAAAAACAGTGAAACAAAGGAACAGTTCTTTCCAAGGGGCTGGGAGGGGGTTGATGGCAGGGTCCCCGACTGATAAATATTGTATATCTGATATTTTATGGTAAACTAAAAAGTTTATTATGCCTCTTAGATAAGGACTTGTATTAATAAACAAGGTATATACTCTTTTCTATTAATTTTGTGCAAATTACTTAAAAATGCTAATACTTGGGGCTGGTCACATAGCTCAGAGGGGGAGTTACCTGTGTAGAAACCTGGTACCCTGAGTTTCATCTCCACATGATGAAAGTTGTACTCTGACCTCCACCCATATTCTATAACATGCATGTACTATCTCTTTTTCTATCTAACAGATAAATAAAACATTTTTAAACGACTGGGGAACACCATCAGGCCATAGCATTATATAACAACACATATTTGAGATTCGTAAACAATTGAACTGATTGATACATAATTTAAAAACTTCTTCAACATGCCATTTTGTAATAATAATAAAAACATTACCTGAACTTATAGGTTTTTCTTTCATCAAAAAAAAATCACTGATAACTGGTGGATACTCCAAACATTGTGACATTGAAGTAGGACAAGTGGCTTCCATGCTAACAATACATGAACAGCAGTAAAATCCAAACAGTGGAGAAGAAGAAATGTGTAAGAACTATGTTGTGAAATCATATATGATCTCCTCTTGCCCCCATGCCAATCTGTCAGTAGGAGGGGCTTCTTCTGACCTGGCTGGAACAGAGCTAACGCAATTATAAAGAAGGATAAGGAGCGATGCTGATAACCTATCTCCAAAGTCAGTAAGTATGACTGATCATTAATGTAAAGAAGAATAATTAAGAAGAAAACATGCGTGGTTCTTGTTAGATGCAAGCAGGATAGTCTGTTAGCTAATTTTCTCAATTTCTATGACAAATTGCCTGGCCAAAGCAACTTAAGCAAAGAAGGGTTTGTTTGCGCTGGCAGTTCAAAGGTGTAGACCATCACTGCAGGGTTGTTTTGGTGGCAGGAGGGTGAGGTGGCTGGTCACATGGTGTCCACAGTCAAGAGGCAGCGACAGATTGACGCTGGTGCTCAGCTCTTCCCACTTTACATACATTCTAGGACCCCAGACCACACCAGAGGGCCAGCGTCATTCAGGGCAGGTCTTCCCTGCTCAGTTAAGCCTTTCTGGAAAACATCTTCATTGGACACTTTTAGAGGTGTGTTTCCACAGTTCTACAGCCCATCACATTGGCAGTCAAAATGAACCATCAGAGGTGGCAAAATTCTGGACGTGTGCAAATTGAGTTTGGCCAGTATAAGCTTTACAAGGCTTGTCTAGCCATTTGTAAACACTGGCTATGCCCAGGGATCGTGGCACCTGGGAGAATGTTTAGCTATTCTTTCCCGGGGTTAGCATTGCTATCCCGTTGTAATCCTAAAGGAAATTCATTCTTAAACTGGAGCAGCCTACACCATGTGTCATAAAGAAATAATCAGGGAGAAAATGGGTCCTCAAAATTCAGCCTCTTTTATCCACAGGGCATGCGCCTTTTTCCTGCAATCTGACAGCAAGGGCTGGCTTGAAACTAGCTGATCATTTCTCTCGGCGAGCAGTATTTACCTAATTAAGAGCTTTCCCATGGTCCCCAGTTACTTAATTGTGTCATTAGCAGGAGTTTTGACATGTAGAAGAACTCGCATCTCTAACTTCTGCCCGGCCCTGTGTAGAGGAGCGGGGCAGAGCAGCTCCCAGGGGACTGGGCAGCAGCCTGTTGCCGTGTGTACAGCACAAAATGGAATAATTGGTCCCCAGAGGGGCTGTGTCTTCAACTGCCAATAGGGAAGGATTCTTCCCTGTGAATAAAAGCCAGACCCGCATGGCATCCTGGCTGAATGTTCACTGAGTCTGCAGTGCTCTGGGCTGGGGGTTGGCCCCAGCAATTGTTACAGCTGTCCGCTCTGCAAACCCACCACTTAACAACAGCAAAGGAATGGACCACTTCAGTCAAGAAAATAACGTGGACTGCTAAAACATGCACACATCTTTAAGGCAACTCCGGGCTGGATCATCAGTGCTGATCCAGATGTCGGGCCCAAAGGATGCTCTGCGTTCATGCTTTGGCAAACAGCTGGACTTGACCAAGATCATCAGGTGGGGCCAGGTGGGGTCCTGCTCTTGCTCTTTTCTTTGCTCCAGCAGAGACGGAAAAGCAATTGGGTGAACACAATGCTGAAAAATATATTTTATCAGCCTGGGAGGATGACCCAGTGGGTAGAGCATCTGCCTGGCACGTGTGAGGAATGGGGATCAAACCCTCAGGACCCACATAGACCCAAGTGGGTGTGGCGACTCACGTCATCCCATTGTATGGAAGGCGGAGACATGGGGTACTCAGACAAGCTGTTAGCGAGTCTAGCCTAATGGACAAGTCTAGCTGCCTAGATCTGTGATGTCAACTCCAGGTCTCTCCCATACATAGCTACAACATATGTGACTACATAAATGGAAGAACCCATGCATGCCTGCATACGTGATTAGAACACACACACACACACACACACACACACACACACACACACACACCAGCTCCCTAGGAAAAAGTAGCAATTATTTCTAGACCCCTTGGTTGCTCTTACACTTCTTTTTTTTCAATGAAGACATAATTCATACACAGCAAACAATTTGGTGGATTTAGTATATTTCACAACTAATGTCCCATTTCAAAATGATTTTATCACCACACAAAAGTCCTGAACCTGCTGGTTTGGTTTCTGCTGAAAGAGTAGGAGGGAGACTGATCAATGAAGAATCCCGATTGATGTCAGTCTCTCGTGTTCTTCAGATATTGGTAGGGGACTTGCAAACTGGAATGGAACTTCCAATGGAAAGCCTTAAAATGCAGATGCCTTTTGGCCCAGCATCTCTACTTTTAAAAATTGGTCTCTGGGCTCACAAGCTAGCTCAGAGAGTAAGTCCCTGCTTGCAAACTCAGGTGAATTCGATCCCCAAAAGCCCACATGGTAGAAGGAGGGAACTGGCTCATGAAAGCTGGTCTCTGACCTCCACCCATGTGCCACTGCAGGGATGTGCCTGCTTTATTTCCTCCATTTCTCTAATAAAGAAAGAAAAATATTAAAAATATTGATCCTAAAGAGAAGGACAGATACTTCCCTAAAAAGGTGGACCCAGCAGGCACTGTGAACATTGGAGATAGCATTGGGAAACGAAGATAATGCTTCTGCTCATCAATGGTGGGTAATCAGTAATATTTTAACATAGGTAAAACAATGGAATATCAGGAAGTTGTCAAAAAAGTGGTATCAGTGTGCACATGTTAATTCAGAATGGTGACCTCAATACTTCAAGTACCAAAAGCAGCGAATTTGCTGTATGAATTATATATATATATATATATATATATATATATATATATATAAAATAATGTTATGTTTAAAGAAGTGTCTAGACAGATATTCACTAAGATCGTGACATGCTCAACTGTAAATAACAATGTTTCGTGGCACTTTTCATCCTTTGTGCTATAGTATCATTTGGGATTTTATAAGTTATACCATTGTTTTTGCAGTGTGGAAAATTACAGCAAAGTTATTTTAAAATTTGGGGGAAAACAGATCTTAGTTCCCAGTTCAAGCAAAAACATGTGGGTAGCTCTTACCTTCCCAAATTTAGTCTGGGTGTGTTACTTGATAAACAACATTCAGTAATTAGCTGACTCAGGGGTGAATTAGCATCATATTGACTCAAAGGTTCTGGCTGGTTTACTTTGGAGGGACTTGAGGGAGATGATCGAACTTTTACCTTCAGATGGGAAGTAAATAATAAAGGACTCTGTCTATCCTTCCTCATGCTGCCTTTGAGCTTTCTCGGTGAGGTCAAGATGGCAATCCTCCAGCCCCCAAACTCCTTGGTTTGCTCAAAAAGCAAGTAAGTCACTGAAAGACTAGCATTGGGGACACAGTAAGATCAGTATCGAGAGAATGTTCCCCTGTGACTCCAACGTCCTCTTGCTTCATGGTCCCCTCCCAGAGCTTGCTGGGTTCATTCCGAGGTTCGGGCCCCGCCTTCTCGTGTTCTAGAGATAGGATTCAGTGTCTCAATGGAAGCATTGGGCCAAAGTCTTTTGTGCAATATGATCAGGAGACAATATGAAAACTATGGATCATTTGCTGATAGCATATATTTTGTCAGTCTCCTAATTTGCGTATTAGATTAACGAGGCGGGCCTTCTAAATAATTAATAAGCTCTCCAGCAATGCCCTGCCATAACTCTAGTGACTGTGGCCTTGCTGATGCATACCCTTCTGATTCATTGGATGGCTAAGTGAAGCTCGTGAAATAATGGCATTGTATGCTAATTCTCTGCTAATTAGTGCTTCTTTCACGGTGGCTGTGGACTATCTTGATCAATGAGACATCCCTTTCCCTCTTCAAGTTATACAAACAACTCACTGTGAAGTGCTTAACAGGTGACTCCGAGTAGTTTCTTATTATTTTATTTTTTGAGACTCTATCTTTCTCTTATCCAGTTTGATAAACTTTTTCCCTCCATTTCGAGTTCTGTAAAGGGCAGGTTGTATCTCAGATCTCTGCTGGTCAAAACTCTTCACTCTGGAAACCTCTGCCTGGGCCACCCAGGGATTCTTATATGTCCATGCTATATACACCCAGCTACTGATCGTAAAGGCTTACAGGTGTTCGGAATTCAACAGGAAAAATGGCTTAGCATATGTGTGCTGGGGGCAGCCCAGCAAAAGAACCAGGGGCGAGTGCTCTATGTTGTCTAACCTTTGACAGCAGGCCCTTTCCCATAGTCAAGATTCTCACACAGGTCTGGGATAGGAAACAACTAGCTAAGTGTATTTCACCGGGCCCTGTTACCAGCATGCAACAAACATTTTGTTTGCTTTATTATTTTTGTGGCCCCAATAACAGAATATTTGCTCACTGCAATAGGCAGTTTCTGAAAAATCTAGATGCATTTCTTCAGAAGACATTATTTTCTTAACATCTTTGATCCTAGTTTATAGCATTTCCTCTGATTTTTTAAGGATGGCTAGGCTCTCGTCGGCAGTGGTTCTGATTTGGTGCATCTGGCTGACCGAGGGTTTCCTGGCTAATTAAAAAGCAGCCTGGATGATTCTAATCAGCGTCTGAGTTTCACAACCGCTGACTGGGTCACTGAGCCTCAGTGAATGGGAATACACTGTCTCAGACTTGGGTAATTCTCTGGCCCTAGGCAAACCTCCCCATCAAGTCATTTGTAATTCCAATATTTACTGCGAATATAAATATGCATCAGTTATTGCCTGGCCTTGGGAACAGGGGCAGCCCATGGGTCATACGGGAACAGGCACACTGCAAGGAGACGCCCAGGCTCAACTGGGGTAGTGGCTCATATTGAAAAGAGCAAGATTTTCTTCAAATGACTTTAAATGATCCATTGCAAAAGACAAATTCAATCATGTTGAAATAAGATATACCTGAGCCACATGAAGAATGGTTTGTAAGAAGTACAGTAAATGGAATCAAACGTTTTCCTCTCAGACATTAATAATATGGGAATGCCAATACATGCAGGATCGGAGCAAATTTCAGAATATGTAAACTTTGAAACATGCTCACAAAATGTAGATGATATGTACTAAAACTCCAATACAGTGTAGACTTGAATACTTAATTGCTGTATCTCAGATCCCCTGTTGATCAGAATTGTACTATTTAACAGCTTCTGGTCCCTAATTAGTATTTTATAAGTTCTAGATGCTAATTGTTTGGAGGTCTAGCTTCTATCCTTTTGTTTGAATGCAGACAAGATCTGGAGGGCTTCATGGCAATCTCTTATGGGGATGGGGAGGCAGGCTGGAAGATGAGGAGATGGAGCTGGCTGGGAAGGTCTGCTGGGCCTTCCTGCACCTTTGCTCTGTGGGACGTGCCTTAGAGGTACACGGACCTGTCTGCTGGAGAATTCTAATTCAGACCAGTGTTAAGAAGCCATGGCTGCTGTCAATCTCAGCCTCTTCATGCAGCCTAGCTTTCATCCATCAGAGATGCAAGAAGCTGCCCTTTCGTGTCCATAGATGCAGCTTCTCTCGCTGAGGCAGGCACGAGAGCTGATCTTCCTTAGCAATTTCAATGGATTTAGATCCATTTGGAAGACACATCTCTCCTATGCCTATATGGGTATGTCTAGACAGGTGTCGCTCAGGAGAGAAGACCCATCTTAAATGTGGACAGCCACATCCCACGGGCCAGAAGCCAGCTGAGTATCAGCCTTCTGTTTTCTGATTATGGACACAACGTGACCAGCTGCCACAGACTCCGGCTACCATGTCTTCCTGACCGTGATGGACTGTGTCACCTGAAACCATGAGACCAAATGAACCTTCCCATCCTGAAACAGCCTTTGTCAGGCATTTTGTCATAGCAATAAAAAGTAGCCACGGCAACAGGGAAAGCAAGGATCCTGCCCGATTCTCCTCAACAACAATCTTACTTGCTATAGGGTCAATTGGTGTGAGCCACACAGGCTGTTCTTATGCTCAACCTAGAACGAGAACTAAATACTGTCCGTGTTGTGGTTCAAAACAAAGAGGAGTCTTGTGGTGCTTGCCACGTTCCAGCTGTCTGTCCTCAGGAGACCTTATAACCTTCTTCCACCCCATCTACAAAGTAATATCTTCCTCATGGGATCACGGTAAAGTTTATACAGATTAATATTTGTGTGTGAGTCAGTTGTTTACATTAGTGTCTAGTATGTAATTAGTACTCACCGTAGCTTGGTCAGATGATTATGTATTTGTTTTTTGTTCATGTTTTGTTGCACATCAGGGAAAACTTTTTGACTCATGATAGAAATAGCCATAACTTGATAACTTTTTTTTTTTAAATGTAAGAGTTGCCTGGGACTGTCAAGGTGTTTCCCACCAAACCAAGATGATAAGAAACAGTTCAATCTGAAGTCCGCCCCCAAGCAGGAAATGTCACAGAATAAAGTAATAGCAAGCATATCAAATCTTGGATATAAAGTTTATCGCACTGTCTTAAGTGTTGTATATATATATGAAGATCTTGAAGTGATTACTTAGAACATAATTTGGGAACCAGTGCTTTGGTCTAGGCCTAATGAAACCCATCTTTTCTCCCAACAAGGTAAACAGTAGAAGGACTTATTGGATAGAGCTTTTTATTTTTCCAAAAATTCTTATGTTCAGAATACACAACCAAGCTTAGATGGAGCCCTGCGGGTGGGATGAGCTTGTGCTTCTGTTCCTTGCCAACTTTGCATACCTTCATGGGTCTCTCTCGAGTTTCATGACGTTGCTTCGTGCCTCGATATACTTGGGCGGAGTGGTCTTCAGGACTTCTGCCGGGAGCTTTCATGGTGATTCTCTGATTAACTTTCCACCAGCATCATTATTTCTTGGAGGAGGCAGAATAATTCCTAACTGCATGGTTTCCAAGCATGAAGATACCACTGGTATAGCAAAAGGGACTTTGCATATATTATTCAGTTAAGGACTTGGAGGATACAAGAATGTCTTGGATTGTCTAGATAGACCCAGTTAAATCATAGATTCTTTTTTGAATTAAAAAAATCCATTTGTGCATGTGATGGTGGTGGTAGTAGTGGTGTGTGTGTGTGTATGAACTTTCACATACACATCCATGTATGCAATTGCTCATGCTCACCCATGCATGTGCATGCAGAGGCCAAAGTTTGATGATGAGTGTCTTCTCTATTACTCTTCACTTTATTTTTTTTGAGACATGGTCTTTCATTGAACCTGGAGCCCATTGATTGGCCAAAGTAGCTGTTCAATCAGTACCCGGGATTCACTTGCCTCTATGCTCCCCAACCCCCACCAGCACGAGGGTTACAGACCCATGTCATCACACCCAGCTTTTACATGGCTCCTGGGAATCTGAACTCAGGTCCCTATCGTTGCACAGCGAGCACTTTCCTCCCAGAGTTATCCCCTGAGTCTCTTTATAAAGGTTCTCAAAGCGGGGGAGCTTTCCCAGTATGATCGTAAGAAGAAGTGAATGGAATGAGTCAGAAACGAGACGCTGCTGACTTGGAGGACCAGAGAGGGATGCCGGCATCTTGCGGAATCATACAAAGCAATGAAGAAGCTGTTTCCAGAGATCCTTCAAGGAAGCACAGCCCTGACCATGTCTCCCCAGCCCTGCCTGGTTAGACTTGTGTTAGACTTCTACTTCCAGAGCTGAGAAATCATAAATCTGAGTTTGTTTTAAACCATTAAGTTTGGGAAAACTTGTTATAGCAGCAAAACCCAACCTAACCCAATGTCATCATCCAAAGCCTAGCACGCATCACAAGACAGCAGCTGTTCTTCAGTGGCTGCTTCTCCAAGCAAAAACAAATCACTTCCAACTTCCTTATTGACAAACTGTGCTTCACTTAAATGTATATAATCATTTAGGCCCAAAAGATGCTCACTGTTTCTCTGGAACCTACTGGATTCTAGATACTGTGTTGAATCTAAGAATAAGTCTGGAAAGAGCGATAAGCTTATTCCGGAGCAGCTAGATCTCTGTGGAGAGAACACAAGTTCCTAACTACTTTTACTTTTTCAGTGACTAAGATGCACGCCCCAGGCATCTTCAGGCGCTGCCTGCCCTTGTGATGGTAGGCAGTATTGTCATCATTCCTATCTTACAGATAAACAAACAGGCACTAAGGCAGGAGTAGAACTTGCCAGGGTCATAAGCTAATAGGTGGCGGAGGCAAGATGCGGTCCTACGCAGTCTGGCTCTAGAGCCTACGGCATGGACTATTACAGCACAGGGGCTCGCATACAAACAACATCAAGGGCAAAGCAATGAGTAACAACAAAGAGACGAGGGGGGAGGTGTGGCGCACAGGGCGGCGCGTAAACATTAAAGGGACAGTCTCTCTCCAACAGGATGGAAAACTGCTGGCTGACAGGGTAACACTTTATCTTACGAGCTAATAACAATGGCCAACATTGACTTTCTCACCTGTATGTTTTCGCTTGTGACATAACAGTCCGATGTGGACGGGTTTACGATAACAAGCCTTCGCCCATGCTTGCAAGTTGGCACCTTAACCTGGTGGTGCCCATGAACTGGGCCAGTCGTGCACTTTAACTCAAGTGGGCAGCCCTGGATGGATGGAGGCTGGGCTCTCCCCCCTGTTTTGAGGGTGGCTGGAGGCTGTGTTGCCTCAGTCTCCTTCGGTTGCTCTCCCCTCCTGCGGGCTAGCCCAGGCATGCTTGCTGGCATGCCGCTGCTGGCAAGGCGTTGCTTCAGCTGAGTCCCATTGCATAAGGCAAGATGCCTCAAGACAGAGTCAAGAGAAAATAGACTCCACTTGATGATGGAAGAGACTGAAAAGCTCCAATACAATTTGACCATGGACATAAGAAAGCTGGGACATGGGACGTTTTTGTCAGTCAACCACAGTACATGCTGGTTCATTTTTACCTCACAGAAATAAATATATATGCATGCATGTGTGTGTGTGTGTGCGTGTGTGTGTGTGTGTGTGTGTGTGTGTGTGTGTGTGTGTGTAACATCATCAAATAATTTAGTAGTCCATTTGAGTCTATCATGGAGGCGACATTGGCAGCAATGCCTTCCCAACATACACATACATGCACACACGCGCGCGCGCACGCACGCGCGCGCGCACACACACACACAGACCAAGAGTCTGGAGGAGACAAGGTATTGGCCTGAGTACCAGGAATGATAAGGAAGAGAAGAGAGGGGAGCACACCGTCGAGTGTCATGGGTCAGAGAGTGAACCAGAGAGGACCCAGGTGCCCATCAGAAGGAACTGAACGGTGAGCACTTGCAACTGCCCAGAACATCTACGATCAGCACCAGAACTGAGGCTGTATCCTGGGACTTTAGTCAGGAGAGGCAGGGGGCAGCGTGGACGGGCTGGATGGAGAAAGCGACTCACTGAGGGACAATCTGAGGCGCAGGCAAAGACAGAGATGACGCTCCACAGTGAGAAACTCAGGAGACATGGGAAGGTGCGACCATGTGAGTGGGCATAGATAACTCACTGCCATTTGCCAGGGAAATATTTCAGGCCGATTCTGGTCAAGTCCTGTTCTGGGATTTGTATCTTGATCATCAGGTACCAATATCTGCCTAGCAGAGCTTTCTGAGTGCATAGAGGTCAGGAATATGAACACTCACAATGGGGAAGCAGTGTGTATAATGTGCCCAAAGACTGTGACTGAGGGTCAGGGCTCCAAAATCAGGAACAAAATCAAGGTGGGCAGGGTCACACTCCTCTGGAGGTTTGGGGAGAGAGTCTGTTCCTTGTCCCTTGCAGTTTCTTACCACTTCTGGAATACCTTGACTGGAGGCCACGTTACTCCAGTATTTACCTCAAGGTTCATGTGTCTGTCATCTCTTTCTGTATCCTCCTCCTAGGACACTTGAGACGGCATGCAGGGCTCATCAGATAATCCAGAGTAATCGCTCAGTCTCAAGGCAGGGTGAGATTAAATTGACTGGGGTATCTTCAAATTCAGGGCTGGATGAAGGAAAGATTTTAAGGACTTAATGGAGAGAGAACACCATTATCTGAGACAAGGTCACCCAGAGAAATGTCAGCCCTCAAAAATGATGGAGGATTGTTCCTAAAACCTCTCAGGGATTTCTCAATCCACAGATGCTTAAGCTTCTCATATAAAAGAATTTGTGTACTATCTAAACATATACTTGTCGATCCTTTCAATTGCTTCTAGATTACTTGCAATGTCTAAAACAATGAAATCTGAACTATGTACCTATTTGACACACACATAGGGTACCTCGAACCTTGAGGTAAATTCTGGAGTAATGTGCTCTCCAGCCAAGATAGACCAGTAGTCAGAAGAAACTGCAATATATATGTTATACACACACACACTGTTGACTGAATTCACAGATATAGTGTGGTAAGGAGAGATGGCTGTATATACAGGACAATAGGCAGACGATGTAATAAAGCAATTGAAACAGAAAATGAAGTGACACAGTCTGGTTGCTTAGCTAAAGTCAGTGTGGTTGCTTAGCTCACCTTGGGAATCTTGGGGTGGGCACTGATCTCAGTTTAGGGACCAAATTCCACTTCAAAGCCACAGCGGCATCTAGGGGTACTCAGGACTCTGCTCTTGTGGCCACTGCATTGGGACAAAGGACTGTCCTCATGTTTCACATCCTATGTTCTGGACACCCAAGACTTTTGGAACTGTGTAGAACCTTGTTGGGGTGTGAGAAACCAGTAGTGGTCTCAATTCAAAGAATCTCAAGTACCAGAATCAATTCTATCATTGGAAATTGATGGAAAAATACTGCTTCCTTGTAGATGGCTTGTCTAGGAATCATACTATAGTCAAATTTGTTCCTTATCTGATGTACTTATGTAAAATCTTGAGAGTGAACATTGTGATTTGCTCACCATTATTAGCTAGGGAATGGGATCTCTGGTCTAACAAAAACAGTTTTCTTGCTGTAGCTACAATAAATTTTTGTGAAACATTTTATATACCTCCTCTTAAAAGATGTAATGTTGTTTACATTGGTACCCTTTAGTAAAGCTTGTAATTGTGTATTTCTTCCTAGTTTGTGATGATACATGTAACTTATAATTTAAACAATGATTTGAAGGAAGGAAAAATTTTGTGCTTCCTGTGAGATTCTATTTCTCTGGTGACTGTGCTAAAGATCCATTTAGTACTTATGAACCAAACCAGAGAATGATGATTGACTAATAGCAAATATTGTTTTATTTATCCTAGTCACTTAATGTCTGTTAACCTTTCCAGCCTTAGATAATGCCTTAAACCCTATATTAGAATACCACTACCCAATTCATAGCAGATTAACTTTATTTTTTGATAGACTAAGTTCCAATGGTAAGTTACATAGCACAGGCAAATAAAGTCCATTTCCCTCCTTTGATCCAGCAATTAGGTGACATACCAAGAGAAAGAAATCTTCTTGCAGTTTGCAGCCTTGACTTTATTATAAGAACCCGAACCACGCTTGACAAGCAGCTGAACCCGTTGGGCAAGGCTTTGAAAAAACAGCAGTTATGCATCAGCCTGCCAAACAAACAGACATTGTATCTGGCTGACAACTGTCAACACCGAAGAAAAACTACAACTGCAAACTGACCTTCCCAGCCGGTCACATCCTGCAGCCCCATGGGAATATGACTTGGAGCTGAGTCCTCTCCAAAGGTATGCTTGCTTTTTCATGAGCCACATTGTTATGGCCAGAGAGCCCTCGTGGAAACTTGCCATTCAACAAAACGTTGAGGTCAAGTGAACCTCCCCTTATTCTATGAGGTCCCGGCTGTGTAGACGTAGGCAGCATAATCCAATCACCTATGTCTCGACTTCATTCACAGTCCCCACAGGGTCCTTCTTCTACCCTCCTGCAGCTCATGCTAAGATTCTACCGCTAAGACAAGGCTTTCTCAAGAGAAGCCAATACCAGGTTATTAAGTCAAGATGGAGGAGCCTTGGTGAAGAAGAGCACGGTTGTCCTTGTGAGCACCATAAGAGGTGCTCTTGAAGAGCTCTGTGAAGGAGAAGTGCCCACAGGGCATCAAGACATGGGTGGCCAAGCCTCCAGAAACTAAGAGACATGCTTTGGTTCTTGTATGTGTGTGTGCGAGTGTGTGTGTCTATGTGTGTGTCTATGTGTGTGTATGTGTGTGTGTGTGTATCAGAGGGCACTTGATTATGCGTGCTGGTGGAGGCCCAAGGATGATTTCAGGAACCACTGTGGATTGTTTTACCTGCTTTTTGCTTTGCTCTGGGGTTTCTCAGGCTCTACTTTCCAGGGCCGGAAGTGCAGGACACTGCCATTTCTGCCTGGCATTTTTACGTGGGATCTGGGAAACGAACTCATGTCTTTCTGCTTGTGAGGCAAAGGATTGACCCCTGAGCCATCTCTTCAGCTCCATTTCTGTTCTTAATTTACTTTAATTAACCTTTTCTCGTTTTTTTTTTTTTTAATCTCAGCAGCCTGACTGGACCACAGCAGCCCACCTCTGAATAAAGGGGCAAAGGTGAACTTTGCAAAATCCACAGCAAGTTCCACCCGAGGACACTGGCCTCTGCTGCACCTTCTGGGAGTTCTAGCACCTTCTAGAGACTCGCCTTCAGCAAGGTCTCCCACCTCCTTCTTGCTTCCACCTGTCTGGGACCTTTGCCCAGACAGACCCTGGCCCAGTTGGCTTTGATGCCGAGAGTGGGGACAGAGGGCAGAGCTGAACGCTGCAGGCGGTTCTGAAGATGAGGAGCTTGACGACCGTGGGGTCCGCCGTTTCAATCAACATATGCTCAAGGTGCCAGGCTCTGATGGGACTTACATGCATGGCTCCCCAAAGGCTGACTCCAGATGCCTCTGCATTTAGCAAGGACTTCCTGGTGATGATGATGAATTGGTCATAGCCGTTTATAACCGCTGAACATTGTCCTGCTTAATCCTTACTACAGCTTAATAAAGAAGCGGTTGTATACAGACTTCATGCTGTGGATTAAGAACTTGCAGTTCAGGAAAGAAACCTGCTTAATAAGGTCATAGAGTCAGCAAGGAACAGAAACAAGAAATCCCCAAGTTTCTGATTCTAAGTCTGTAGATTAGCAGGAAAGCACCGGGGGGTGGGGGGGTGAGTGCCATGAGGTTACAAAGGAAAGGAACATAAGGCTAGTTCTGGATTCTCAGAGGAAGCTGATCTAGCCTCTCACCTGGAGGGGCCTCCTTGGGAAGAACAGAAAGGAGTAAAGATGGAAAGAAAAGAGCACTAGAGAAGGAGATAACTGGAAAGACTTGTGGTCCAAGGGGCGAGATGAGCATACGGCCTGTCGACCAGGCCCAGACAGGAACAGCCAAGAATCACACTATGACACGAAAGGAGCTAGAGCTAAAGGACACACTGAGTCTGCAGCCTGTGTTGACAGATGCTCGGTGGAGCAAACACATGCAAGTCAACAGGGAGGTGAGAGTTTACTGCAGGAATCGAGTGAGAGAAATTCTTGAGTTCGAGCACACAGGAAGTACTTATCCCCAGAGACAATCTCCAAACATTGTTTCTAGAAGTTCATTAGGTGGTGTATTTTCTGTGGTTCTTTCTGGTAGCTGAAGAACCTAATCATTGGAAAGAGTCAGCGGCTTGTTGAAGACCCTGCCAGTTGCCTAGATGCCCTGTACTTGGTCTTGGGATATGAGATGCTGTACAGGTTTCCTCTCCATTTTGTCCTTCTTGGAGGGTAGTCATCAGAGAGAAAGGAAATTGCCTGACTTGACTTCAGCGACCAAGGATAAGGGAGAAAAGGCGGAGCTGCCAGCTTCTTGCCTGGCCTGCCTTTCTGCTGATGCCGGTACCTCTGTCCTCTGTCCTCTGTCCTCTACCCTCGGTCCCTTACCTCTTGAAGCATCCACGGCTCATACACATGCATAAAGTCATGGGTAGTATCTTTAGGGGGAAGAAAATCAGCACATTCTCTGAAGTTCCTCTCGTGCTCAAAGAGGTTTTACAATGGAAAAATATTTTTATTATATTAAAAATCCCCAAAGATACAGTAGCTAGGCCATTCTATGCCCACATATTTAGACCTGGGATATAGTTTTATTCTAATCATAGTTTTGTATTTGTAATGTTTGCTAATATAAATCCAGCTTGTGACTCTCTATGTAAACAGGTGTGAAATTTAAAAAGATATATATATATATATCAGTAGTAATGACCAGTCTTTATTAAAAATTTATCATAGTCATATGGGATTCTAATACCTTTCCCTCTATTAGTATATTTGATCTCATATATGCCCTCTGAGGGAGGTATGACCCCTTCCATGTTATAAAGACATAAACTCGAGAACAAATCAATTAAGAAATATTGACATCGGGTCATTGATTTATAAAGGGTGGATGTCCAATACCAGCACTACTTAGAAGCTTATCAAGCATGCAAATGATCAGTCCCCCCACACACCTAGAATCGCAAACACTACGAAAGCGCCTCTTGAAAGTAGTTCCCTCAGGCATCCACTTTGAGAGCCGCCAGTGGACATGAAGTGTTTCACTCACTACGAGTTAGGGGCAAGAGACCTGGTAAGTGACAGATGTCCTTCAAAGCAGAGCACGGCCCATCTCACAGAAGCAAGGAGATGCAGACAGTGTAACTGGGTCACCGAAGCCCTGGTGCCCACGGGGACCGAGAATTACAGCTGCCATTGATCAGGGAACGCGTGAGCTCACAGTCTCCGCCCAGCCTCACCTGTTGGCTTGTCTTGTGCCACAGCATTCTCCACGTGGGCGGTTCAACCCTGGCGATTGGATCTTAGCTGTGTGACCCCAAAGAATTTTCATGGGATCCAGGGAGTGATGTTTTAGACAATTTTTAGTGCTTAACTTACCTGGTAATGCATTTTTTTTTCCTCTTTAGTCAATAGACAAGATTATAAGAGTGGACTCTTTTCCTTTTAAGAAAAACCTCCAGGAACATTTCACAAAAGCAGAACCTTTTAAAATGCTTCATTGGACTGGAAGAGATGCCTCAGGGGTTAAGTCTTTGCCTCCCAAGCAAAAGGGCCTGAGTTCAGATCCCTAGATCCCATGTCAAAGATGCCAGATAGATATGGTGGACTGCAATTCCCGCCCTGAAAGGCAGAGCCTGGGGAATCCTGGAGCAAAGTATTAAGAAGGAAGAGCAATTCAGGATGAGTCTTATGTCACCCTTGGGTCTCCATAGACACACACACTCAAGTGCACTTTGGTATTCATGTACACACACACACACACACACACACACACACACACACACACATATTCATGCAAAAAATTGCTGCTTTGGTAGAAGGAGGTATAGGGCTGAAAAGTGAACTAGAGTCTGGTATGGGGGGCAACGTTACATTCTTAGTTACAGGACCTAGAAGGGGTCAATGTATGCAGAACCCACAGATAATACCTTGTATGTCTCAGTCCTGGGTTGTTTACCTCCTTGCCTCTCCCATCTAAGGTGAACTTCAAAGCCACGCGTTAGAAATCAGGACAGGTTCAGAAAATAATGATGTGGCATTGGATTGGACCATTTCACCTCTTTGGTTTAGACATTTTATAAATCCATGATCCTGAAGCATCGTAAGGGAACTTTCTCAAATGACTGGTGGATCAGTTTATCCATAACTTAATGTTCCAATGGCGTGTGACACACATGACAGGTATGGGGTGGCAGTGCCAAGCAGGGCACTGTGTGCCACAGAGTCTGAATTACCTCAGTCCCTGTGACTAGCAGGCCCTCGGGGATGAGGGAGTGGAAGCAAAACATTTTTCTTTCCTTTCGTGAATCAGGCCCATCCACCCCGGCTCCAGTTCGGATGCTCCCTGTCTTTCGCAAGGAGTGTCGCGGATGCAATGTCACAGCGTTCTGCTGGCTTGCATTACCACACACAGGAAGCAGACTGGGGAAACGGGCTGCTCATAAAGATGACTTCAGATACTCAATATAGATGTGACACATACCAACCTGACTTCCACGCGGGGGATTCTGGTCTCGTTCTATGAGGAAACGAGGTAAGGAAAGAACAGGGCACTCTCTTTGCAAAAATACAGACATACCAATATCCTATAACACATCCTCCTTCCTGAGGAGGCATTTCTATACCTGTAGTGTCTGTAAGTGTGTGGATCTATATGAAATACAAATGTAAACATGTATATGTGGGAGTAGGACTTTCATGACACCAAACCACCCAGAAAAGTCTATTTAGGAACTATTATTCCATCATGATCAACGTTATTGTGTAATTAAAGCAGGTAGCACTGATATTCATTATTTATTAGGCATTAGACTACCCCAAAACATCGTCAAGCAAAGCAAGCTTGAAAATGGTCAAAAGAAAAATGAAATTATATACAAAGAAGAATTAAATATAAGTGAGAATTTCACTAGTTCATTACCTTTCCAAAACAATTGGTTTTCTTGTTCAGTATGTGTGGGTACATATACAAATGTACACACATATGTACACACGTATACGCACACACACCTGGGGAATCACTTGGTAAGACCATCTCCACTAAACTTCCAGTCGTAGGCTGAAGAGATTAGAGTGAGAAACGGGTCTAATAAAGGCTCCAAGAAAGAGACCCCCACCCTTCCGAGGGCGTGGGAGGTTGCTACAGCACTTGTGATATTCTTTGTATTTAACGGTTCCACGGGTGCAAACAGAGGAAGGTATAGAAGGAACATGCCCAGATGGGAAAGAACAGGGCAGAAGCAACAGAAAAAGAAAAATCCTCAGAATCTACCCCACATCTGTCCACACCTCTGTGCTCCCCACCTGGGGTAGCTTCCTGTCTCGCCCGATCCTCTAACTGAACTCTGGTGCCAGGTGTAGAAACCAGCCCAGCACAGACTGACATAGTCTTCGTCACGTGACCAAGGTCAGCCTTCCAGCTCGCTCTCTCCTCCACTAGCCTGGGTTTCTAGTGGCCTCGGGGATTGAGTTAAATAACCCTAAATCTCCTCTTGTCTTCTACTTGATCCTAATGACTAATATGTTCTTCTGCCAAGGAGACAGGATACTTCTTGTCACTCCCCCTCCCTTATGCTTCCTGTGGTCAAGATTAATTCATCCAGCCAGTATTTATTAAGCATGTACCATGTGCGAGAGACTAGGCAAGCAACACAGAGACCATGTCTGCCTTTGAAAACTTCCCACACATACAGGCTGTCTTCCACAAATGCAACCATTCTCTTCTGGATTTCAAAGAATATCTTTCCCCAGAGCAGCAAGAGCCTCAGAAAAGTGTTTAATATTGGAAAGTTCCTAGTAAACTATACTAGTTGGTAAATACTTATTTAATTTACCAAGCTCTACCTTAAACAAATATTGAATTTTGTGTTTGTTTGAATATTATGTCATGGCTATTTTTATTAAATTATTACAACTAATTTTTTTTCAAAATTATTTTTTTAAATTTTTTTCTCCCCACATTTTATTTTTTTCCTAATCATACAAGCTCAATAGGTAACCCTGTCCTCTCCCTTCCCCCACTCCTCCCTAGTTGTTCCCCATTGAACTCTCCCCCTTCTTTTCGCTCCCTTCCTCCCTCCCATTCCCTGGAGCATCCTTTGGTGTGAACACCAAACCTCCCTCTGAGTCCTCCACCCTAGTGAGGGTTCAGGACTCAGTGGCATAGCCCGGAGCCCCTTCTCGGGCTTCCTGTTACCATGGGAACTCTATTATGACTGTTTAATCCCTTGCTTCTAAGGATCCTACTGCCTGGAGCCTTCTCCCCTGTGATCCATGGTAGAGTTTGAAGAGTCATTGACATGCCAGCCATTGTGCAGGTCAGGCAAAGATCTAATCTTGAGAAGGAAAGTTAATTTGTTTTTGATTCCGCCTGCTTTATCAGAATTAGTTTGGGAGCTTATCACAAAAGAAATTGCATATGGTAGAGACATATGAGCACTCAGATTTTTATACCAAATAAAAGCAATGGAAAAAGAGTTCTTCTAACTATGGAAAACCACAATCCTGTGCCAAAATTTTAGGGAAATGGAATTTGAAGCTAATGACTATTAATATCAGGAATTATTAGCCCTTATTTGTTGAAATGTCTAGTGGTAAGTAATAACTTTAAGATATTTGCCTGGCAACTTTGAAAAAAAATTTTTTAAATGTAAAAGAGGTTGAGTTCATGCAGGTAATTATGTTCTTTCTTGTTTAAATAGCTATATTTTATAATAAGAAACACACTATGCCATTATTATATTTTACACATGCCCTTCTGTGTTAGTGAGAATGTTACATAAGCTCATAGACTATGATAAACGTCATTTCTTTTTTCCCATGAGTCTGTATTCTCTCTCTCTCTCTCTCTCTCTCTCTCTCTCTCTCTCTCTCTCTCTCAGAGAGCACTCTGTGGGCCTATGGAGACCCTATGGAGACCCAAGAGTAACTTCAAGAATCACCCTGGATAGCCTTTATCTCCTCTTTATTTTGCTTTAGAGTTTCCCAGGCTCTGCTTTCCAGGACCGGAAGTACTGGCCACCACCAATTCTGCCTGGTATTTTATGTAGGATTCAGGATCTGAACTGGGGACTTTCTGTTTGCAAGACAGAGGTTTAACCATCTCTCCAGCCTGGCATACTTTATTTCTTGGACATTTTCTTCCCCTTGACAAGCTTTGGCTTGGTTTTTCTTGCTGCTTAGTTGCGTAACCCTATAGCATGGCAAGATTTTGTAGAAAAGTATTCCTGGATGAAAGAAATCTTCCTGGACTCCCACAAATCTTACCTTTGCCAAGCGAGACTGAGTGGCATAAGGAAGGCCCAGCCTCCGGCTTCTGACCCATAATTTTACATGTGAAAGTCACCAGCAAAACTCGCAGGACAACTTGCGTGGAGGCCATCCAGACACCAAGCCCTCCCCTCTGTTATTGCCATCAGCCAGCAGCTGCGCAGCCTGTTTTCCTCATCACTGCTCATGATTGCGTTATACAAAAATCCACCTTTAAAAAAAACTGTGAAAACCGAGAAGAGGAAAGCAACCGACATGCTCTGCGCCCCGGCCTGGGCTCCTGGTCTTGGGCACATGCCCAGAGGGACTAAAGTCTCCCCCTGGCAGGCAGGGGGGTTCAGCTGACCTGCTGAGAATGTTTCAAGCGAGTCACTGGCATTAACTCCATCAGCTCCATTTGCCGTCTGCTTGGACATTTCTGGACAGCTGCTTGGCGCTGACCCTGACTTCTAACTGGAAATACAGGCGTCATCTGGCTCACTTTCAACAACGGAGTTGGGGAAAGGAAGGGAAGGAAGAGAGGACAGCGACTCATTCAAGAAAGATGGACAACTTTTTTTTTCCCCCATCGATTGTGGTAGAAGTCATTGCTGAAGAACTAATAATATTAAATAAACCCGGTGTGTCACACTCTATTTTTGTCTGGTACTATTTCCCAAATGTGGCTGGGATTGGTTTGCATATTGAAATTGCACGTCAAACTAGAAGTTCTTTCTTTTGGTAGGGACCAGATATCTCTATGTCTCAGTGCTCTCTTCCCACAAAAGGCCGCATCCATGATCTGAGGGGAACAAGCACATGCCTCCTTCTCGTGCCCACTGGAAATGTGGGAGTTTTCAGAAAGTGTCTACTTGTGCTCATGCATACAACATGAAGCCATTTTGTTCCACCCTTTTAAAACATATCCAGCTTGCTTTTTTTTTCAAGCATAAAACCGAAAATTACTGAGAATTTCTCTTGCTCTAGACATAGTCTCCATAAAATTGAAAGTCCCTTTTGACTCAATCATCAACTTTTTAGAGTTCCCCGATTGAACAACCTTCTTGGCTAGACATGAGCTGGGGTTTTTGAGAAACATCAGACATGATCCCTGGATTCAGGAATTTGTAATAAAATGAAGAGAAAAGGCTTATTCAAAGGGATGGTCCAGGAACAATATGAGGAGGAGGGAGGTTGCCGCTAAACGCCAAATGCCTGCTGGAGGTATTCAGAGCCGAGGGAGCACAGAGCAAGCAAGCACCGGGAAGCGGATTTTCAATCTAGAATGATGGTAACTGATACTAACAAGTGAAATTGAAATTGACTTTGTAAACATGAGTCATGTGTCATAGCTGGGCTCGCAGCCCAGGTGTCTATGCTGAAGGCTGAACCATGCTCGTGGGGCCTCCGGCTTTCATTGCAGGGCGAGTCTGTGGCTTCCACAGACCCTGTTGCGTGCATGAGCACAAGTAGACACTTTCTGAAAACTCCCACATTTCCAATGGGCACGAGAAGGAGGCATGTGGTTGTTACCCTCAGATCATGGATGCGGCCTTTTGTGGGAAGAGAGCACTGAGACATAGAGATATCTGGTCCCTACCAAAAGAAAGAAAAATAGCGGGAAGGGATTTTTCATCTGGGAAGAAGATCTCAAGGGCAACTATTTTCACCTCATGAAGGGAGGTTGAGTAAAGGCAGAGCCCTGCTTACTTTCTTAGGATGATAACAACGTGGCAGTCAGCTTACCGCCATTGTGACGAGACACCAGATAGCGACAACTTCAGGGAGGAGGGTTTATCCGGGCACATGGTTTCAGAGAGTGTTGTCCGTCCTGGCAGGGGAGGTGTGATGGATGGATTGGCTCGGAGAGCACTGACTGAAACCCAGGGCCAGGCGACTGATAGAGTCCTCTAGAGGTCAGCCAGGCCTTACACCCAAAGACGCCATAATCTTCCAAATTAGCGCCCTCCACTGGGACATCAAGTACATGTCTAAGCCTAGACATTGATGTTTAAACCATAGCATCCAGATTTAGAGGCTTTCTAGTACAATTTCAACACCTCTGTGACACTTGCCAAATGGTAAGCAGGGAGCCATTACCCATGATCATTTGCGTTTTGAGTGTATTTGCTTCTCCCTAAGGTGTTGTCTCAATCTACTGAGGGTTGAGGGTGAAGACAAATTGTTCTTTGAATATTCATGTTGAAATCCCTCTTCAGTTGCTGTGATACAATATTCCCACCAAAGTAACTTAAAGGGAGTAACGTAAGAGGTTGACAGTTCTGGAAGAATAAAGGTCATCATGTAAGAAGATATGGCGGCCAACAGGGAGCACGTGGCGACGGGCTCAGGACCCTCAAGGGAGACAGGAAGTGTGGCTGAGCTACCAAACTTCAAGGCCACTGGTAGCAAGACTCCACCTCCTAAAGGCTCCACTATCTGTTCAAATAGCATCACCAGCTGAAAACCAAGTATTTAGCGTGCCAGTGGGTGACATGGTGCAGTCAAACCACAACAGAGAGAGTCATTCTTGATAGGGAATTGGTGGATATAGTTGTTCGTAAGATCACCAAGCAATACTTGAATGTAAAGTCATTGTGGGAAAAATATATTAAAAATAATAGATCCAAAGGAAATTCTTTGATTTGAGACGATAAATCTAAATCATAGCTTTCTCTGTACTTTCCCAATTCATATCCAAGACTGTTTGAAAGACTTATAAACTACCAACAAGTATTTTTATCAACAATGCTAAAATCACACATAGAATTCAGTCTGATGAATTGTGTGTGTGTGTGTGTGTGTGTGTGTGTGTGTGTGTGTGTGTGTTGTATCAAAGGGTACTGTGTGTGCCCATGAAGGCCCAAGCTTCAGGAATCATCCTGGATTGTTTTACCCTCTTTTGGCTTTGCTCTAGGGTTTTCTGGGTTCTAGCCTTTCAGGGCTAGAAGTGCAGGCCACCACCATTTCTGCCCCAGTATTTTTATGTGGTATACGGGGATCTGAACTCAGGTCCTTCTATTTTTGAGGCAGAGACTCAACCCTTGAGCCATCTCTCCAGCCCAACATTTTCTTAAACTCTATCTACCAGCTTGTTGGAAATCAAAGGGTCTTTCTCCAAAGGAAGAGACGAGCCAGGAAGAGGAGACTCTGTAAAGGGAAGTAAGACACAAATGTCAAATCTGCACAGTGTAAAGAGAGCACAAGTTGAGTCATGAGTAATGTCAAGTGAGGTAAACACTGAAACAGGCAGAGAGACAAGAAAGAAATAAGGAAGACAGTTCTATGGGAAGATGAATTACGACCGTGATTCCTTCTCCATGGGTAAGGGCGTACTGAGCCGTCTCAGGAGGAAGTTGTCCTGAGGTGGATTGTCTGTGCCATGCTGAGTTGGGCAGGGCTGTCTTCCTCCGATATTTATGAAGTAGCTGTTGTGAAGTAGTGCTCGAGGCCATTTTCTGAAGACAAAACCAAAGCACGTCCCTGACCTCATGACGTCTGTGTTTCCACGCAGAAAATACAGAGTGGAAAATGAATGAATAGACAGACAGGGGAGTGTAATACAGACTGACTTTACCATGTCAAACACTGACAAGGGCTGCAAAGAAACTGACGTGGGGCTAGAGAGCAGGCTCTGGAGTCCAGGCTCTGCCTCGCAAGCAGAAGGACCTGAGTTTAGATCCTGGATCCCAGATCCCACGTAAAAAATATCAGGTGGAAATGGTGGCAGCCAGCGCTTCCTCCAGGCTCTGGAAGGCAAGGTCTGAGAAATCCCAGAACTAAGCAAAAAGGAGGCAGAAGCAAGTCAGGATGGCTCCTGAGCTCAGTCTTGGGCCTCCACAGAGACGCACAGTGCCCTCTGATACCAGAGACACATACTAAAATAAATAAAGAAATGTACAACTAAATAAATAGCAAAAAATAAAAGAAAGAGACAGACAGAAAGAAAGAAAGAAAGAAAGAAAGAAAGAAAGAAAGAAAGAAAGAAAGAAAGAAAGAAAGAAAGAAAGAAAAAAGAGAGAGGGGGGAAAGGGAGGGAGGAAGGGTAGGGGGAAGGGAGAGAGAAGGAAGGAGGAAGGAAGGAAGGAATACTTACTCCTGCATGCAGGACCCGCCAGATGTGTGTTACTTTCGTTCGGAATTGTTTTTTGATGGTGAATTGAGTAAGGAATGCAGTTCTTCTTTCTTATTCAGGTCCGTTCCTTCCTTCCTTCCCGTCCTGCATTCAGTCCTGTCACATCCCGAATCTCTCGTGCTGTCGTTCTTTCTTGAGCCCTCACTCCCGCACGACGCCTCAAAAAGAAATAACGAAGACAGACAGACAGACAAAGAAAGAAAGAATAAGAAGAAAAAAGAAAGAACGAAAGAAAGAAGAAAAAGAAAAAGAAAAAGAAAGAAAAAGAAAGAAAGAAAGGCAGGCCTACTTAATTTGGTATTACCTACAATTAAATCTCAGTCCCATCCACGGCAACTTCCGTGAACCAACAGGAACATAGTTGCTTTGTGGGACTGGGATGAGAAAATGACTGGAAGAATATTTGAATTTCAAGTCCAATATTTTCTTATCAATTCTCCAACAAAGTTGTCTTCTATAAGCAAATAAAGAGCCACAGAAACAAGTAGATGAATGGCGGGTCATGGTGTGTGTTTATATAGATCACATCTATGTGCAGCAGTTGAGATTAAACATTTAGGGTGCGTGAGCCTTACCTGTGAGGTGGGAAGATAGTTGTGCGTGCCCTGGTAGTAAGGGGGTGACACACAGGTCTGTCTGGAACCCGAACTCTAGGACGAAGGAATTCTAGGCAAGCTGAAGAGCCATGTGTAACTCAATGGTCATTAACGTATTTTCCCTCCACTTCTCACTCCACATTTTTGGAATTTCCACTTAAAGTTGTGTTAGGGGCTGGAGAGATGGCTCAGGGTTAAGCCTCTGCCTTGCAAGCAGAAGTCCTGAGTTCAGATCCCAGGTCCCATTCCCAGATCTCGTGTTTAAAAATAACAAACTAGGTGGAAATGGTGACTGCCTGTAATTCTGGTCCTGGAAGGCAGAGTCTGGGAAATTCCAGAGGAAAGCAAAGAGGAGGTAATGCGATAGCGAAGACATCCTTGGGCCTCCACGGGTACATAGTGCCCTCTGATGCACACAGACATACACAGAGAGACACACAAGCAAATGAAAAAAATTTAAAAATAATAAATAAAAAAATTAAGATAGTGTTAGATTAGCTACCATCAGACTAATTGTGGATAAGTCCCCAAAGCTGATGTATTAGAAAAAACACTCGATGCAACAGTGTTGAGCCGTGGAATCTTTAAGAGACACAGGACACAAGAGTGTGGTCTTTATGGTGGTTCCATGGGTTTTAAGAAAGGTTAATACGTGGTCACAGAAGAGAGTTATTCTGAGACGATTTCTGGTAAAATGATGGGTTTATGTCCCTCTTTTCTCTCTTTCCCTCGCACCCTTCCTTTAGAAACCCCTTGATTTCCCAGCTCGAATAACTGTGAGAAAAGTATTTCTTTTTCACAAATTAGTCTCTGGTGATCTGTGATATCAACACAGGCTAAGAGACAGTGAACTCTGGGACATAATGTAGACACTAAGAGGCTGAGCGTCCCAGACAGAGACTGAAGAGAGATAAAGGCTATGGGATGTGATACTAGCTGGAAAGGAAAATGTTATTTTTATGTTTTTTTTTTATTTAGAGCAGGCACAAGTTAGGGGGCACATAGGGGAATTAAAACTCAGAGGAACTCGGTGTGGAAGAACAGACCTGTTATCTCAGCATGAAGGAGGCCGAGGAAGAAGGTTTGCTACCAGTTCAGACCACAGTACAGCTACACATCTAAACTAACAGATGCCTCTGTCACCTGTTTTAGATGTCTGTCTGTTTTAGAGGCAACAAAACAACATTCTATATAGACTGAACAATTGAGGGTGCTTATAATAGTCCCTATTTAATAAAAACATCTTGCATAGAGATGCATCTGAAAAGTTGACATATAAATTAAAATTACTCACATATAGTCACACATACACACACACACACACACACACACACACACACAGTCACAAACACGACGGACCCACAGGTTTCACTTCTCATTCCCCTTGGCAATTTTATTTAGTCACTGACTCAAATATCAACTATAAAATGTTGTAAAAGAAAAACTCCAAACTAACTCCACTTTCATGTCTCCCTCCTAAGATGTAGACTGTATGTCTAAATGCAAAGATACAAATGGGAGGCCCATTAGCTAGACATGGATTTATTTTTCTTTTTGAATCCATAGTCTTCCTTTTTTAGGGGAGAATAATTTTATAAGCAAATCCAAGTGTCTGGAGTCTGCGGAAAAAGAAAAGAAAACAAACAAACAGACAATATCCCGTTCTGCATATCGGAACTAGGGACCTGTATTCCTACAGGGCCACTTGAGTCATGCCTTTAATCTTGAGCCCGGGGTTTCCTAAGTCTCTGATCTCAACCTTTGCTTATCTGTCCGCTCTCTTCAGCCATGACTACTGAATGAAAGTGAGAGCGCGTCATCTCCTCTGCTGATAGGAACACTATAAAGCCCCTAATGTAATCTGAGAATGCATTAGCTTTTATCAACTGGTCAAGCTGGCTAAACTGTGCTTGAAGTCAACAAGATGCCTCCCCTCCAGAAAGTGTCATTTAAATACATCTGTTTCCCATCTCCACGGCTGGTTTGCTTAGTCCTAGGACCACGTTTCCTAGACATCTGAGTAGATTTCATCTCCTGTATGTCAGCCATCATTGTGGACAATTGGACCATTTTAGAATCCAGATGTGGCCACTTAATGTGTGTGCGTGCGTGTGTGTGGTGTGTGTGTGTGTGTGTGGTGTGTACACTAGGTTGAGATTAGGAATCATCCTCATTCTCTCTTCTACCTTACCCTTTTTGAGACAGTCTCTAATCAAATCTAGAGCTTGCCAACAGGGCTACTCTGACTGTCTCAGCATCATGTTCTGGGGCCTCCTGCTCTCTACCTTCCAAGGCTGGACCTATAGATGAGCCGCCATCCCTGTGTGGCATTTTTCATGGGCTCTGGGGATCCCAACTCCAGCCCTGTGCCTGTGCAGCAAGCACTGTGACCACTGAGCCCCTCCCCAACTCTCCCCTGACCTCGCCATCCCAAGCCATTGCGAAGTCTGGCCCGACGCTCTCTCCATCTCTCCATTTAAGTGGAACCAGGTTAGTGACAAAGCAAGTGGGGGCTCATATGTGTCCCAAAATAAGTCAACCTAGGAATGGGACCTCTTGGGGGACAGTCCCTCTTTATCTGAAGTCAAGCACGGATCAAGGGCCTGTGGTCTGATGGGTGTTGGCCATCGTGTGGTCATGTGGGCCCTAGTTTTTCTGTCTTGGCAAATATGCTAATGTCACCAGTGTTAGAAAAGACATATGAATTGACAGTAGTGGGAGAGCAGCAGGCAGAGCAGGCGATAGGAGGTGTCTGGGCTTGGTTTCTTCTCAAGACCTGACAGCCTTGTGGGACTGTCTGTCTGTCTGAAGTTTCATCAGTTCTTGCCTCTGGGAACATGGGAGTTTGAGAATATTTTCATATGCGCTCCAAGCTTTGAAATGAAGAGAACCATTCATCTCTCTCTCTCTCTCTTTCTCTCTCTCTCTCTCTCTCCTTTTCTCTCTCTTGGCACCTTTTGAAAGAAAAGACAGGAATCACTATGCATTTGGGAAACAAATGTTGCTACATACATATTCAGAATGGCAGACTATCGGAAGAATGAATATTTTGGCCCATGTATAGAAAGGACTTGGATCCAAGCCCTTTTTATGATGAGTAGTGACCTGCTCCTTGGCTCATGTCTCTGGCTTTGGAATGAGGAAGAAAAACCTTCATGGTGGAGGACAAACTGCAGAGCCCAGAACAACAGAACTCACGAAGCTGTCCCCTGAGGCCAGGGGTGACCTGCAGGGGAGTGAAGAGACGCCCCTTCTTCTTGCTCCAGAAGGTTCTTGGGGTTAAGAGACAGCATCCCCCAGGGAGGAGTACCACCCCCAGCATGCGCAGAAGGTAAGTCCCTGGCCGCTCTACCTTCTTCCTCTGCTTCCTGAACTCCCACAATTCTCATTAACATGATGCAAGAGAAATCAAAAGAAACTGGTTTTGAGGTTTCAGAAATCCTGCCTTTGATGTCTAAGAAAGGCGTCCCAAACCATTTAAAACGTTATGGCGTGTTTTTTTATTGAAGTATAAAATCTACCTCAGGAATCAGGCACCGAACAGAAGAGGCGCAGCCACCCTTGCAGGAATCTTCTAGGAAGGACAGAATCGAGCTGCAAAGCTGCACAATAAAACCCGGGGCGACCAAAGCTCATCTTCAAAGTGTCTCGCAAGCACCGCCCAGTTTGGTGTCCGTCCTGGAGAAGGCGGGCAGTGTGCTCGGTCCCATCCACAGGTGGGGAACCCCCAGAAAGGCCAGTGGAGCAAGATCCTTCTGCTTCAGTGAGGGTGGGCGCTGCCACACCGTAGGGGGTTGGATGCCCCCCCAGCCCGCCAGTGAGGGAGTTTGTTCTGCCTTAGGGGAGCGCTCAGGGCCCCAGATTCCCTTCAGGCATATAAGTCTCTTCATATCTCTTGAACCTGGAATCGCAGACGCTCCCAAGCTTGGCCGTTCATCTACAGGCGCCTCTGACTTCCAGTCCTCCCCATTGCTCAAGTGTAGGAGTTATACTTCCACCTCTCGACCAGGACATCCCAACCTTTCGACAGACTTGTCCCCAACTCACTTTCTCTAAAATTTAACTGAGGGGTCAGCCAGATGGCTCAGGGGTTAAAAACGCCTGCACACAGACTGTTGACATGAGCGAGCTCCCCAGTCTCCATGGTAGAAAAACAGAACTGATCTCCAAACGTTGTCCTCTGACCCCCACGTGTCTCTCTGTCTCTTTCTCTCTCTCTCTCTCACCTCTCAAATAAAAATTAAAAACACTTAGCTTTTGTGATCATTCCCAGACAAAATACACTCTCAAATTCCTTGATTCCACACATGAAGATTAGAGGATTTTATAGCATCTTCTAGTTTTAACTGGGATGTAGTCCTTTCTTGGGTGCTCCGAGCTTCGAGCTTCGTTCTTGTCTTTGCTTGAATAACAGTAATAACATTAGGCTGCTGGGAGGATTAAATGAAGCCCCGTTGAGGGTCTAGCACACACGTTAACCATTCAATAAATGCTAATTACCACCTGAAGTCTCACCTTATTTTTCCTTTTCTTTATCCCAACCACAGTCTGAATTTGCATCACTTTCCCCCCCTTGTTTAAGAGACCATTTTATCATTTGTTCTTAAGGACAGGTGGAATGCTTGTATCTGCAGAATTCCTGTGTTGAGGTTCTAATCCCCAGGTGGTTATGTGGAGATGGAGTGCTGAAGGAAGCCATTGAGGAGACAGGAGGTCATCGGGTGGGACCCCAAACCACTCTAATCAGCAACCTTCTGAGAGAAAGAGAGCAGGGTTGTTCTCCAGCTCCGCGCATGCACTGAGAAGGGCCAGAGAGCACACGGTGGACAGGTGACCGTCTGCAAACCAGAATGGGGCTCCCCTCCGGAAACCAGCCACATGGGTCCCCTCTGCTCAGCCTTCCAACATGAAGAACAGGGAGGATAAATCCCCGTGTTGTCTGCCCAGACCCTGTCAGCCTGCAAGACCGGGCTCCTCCCTGGCAGACGTCTCCTCCTTTGCTACCTTTCCATGGTCCTAGCAACACCTATGCCCATGCCCCTCCCCTCTGGCTGGAAGGGTACCAGGCGCCTCCAGCATGCCAAGTCTCGTCAATGACTTCAAGCATATCCCTAAGAGAACATGTTTTATTTAATCACGTTTCCTCATAAAAAAAGGTTCCATAAACAGAGATTTTTTGACCTTGTCTCTCCTTCCTTTGGCCTAAGCTGTCATATGATGCTGGGCAGTGGAACGGCTCCCTGAACCCGAAAAATCATGTCTTTGGGATCAGGGAGCTGTCTTGGAGGTGAAGCCTTTGTCTCACAAGCAAAAGAACCTGAGTTTGGATCCCACATAAAAATGCAACAAAACGCCAGGAAATGGCAGCGATTCCTGCAATTCTGGCCCTGGAGGGAAACCTCAGAGCAAAGTATCAGAAAGTAGTGCGATCTAGGGTGATTCCTGATGTCACCCTTGGTTTTTCACAGGCAAACCCCCCCCCCACCAGTGTCCCCTTGTACACACACACACACACACACACACACACACACACACGCCTTCTGCCTCTGAGCTAGGTTGGCTCCGAGTCTTCATGTGGTACTGACCCTTGAAAAGCCCCCAAACCATTTGCGATTAGCTATTCTGTTTGGTCAGACCCAAAATAATAATCCTAACAGACAGAGCGTCCACAACATTCTCCCTGTTCACATCAGAAACAAACAAGCAACAAACAAAAATTTCTAGAAATGCGGTTCCCCCCCCCATGTCTGTCTCTCAAATAAACGAAAAGCAACAAGCTTCATGTTAGACAAGCTTGCCACTGTCAGACTAATGTAAATTTACTGAGGCCATCTGAGCACACCAGGCAGAGTGGCAGTTGGGTTAATAGAGTTTATCAAGATGTAGCCCTTCGAAGGGTGAGACTGTACTTACTCCTAACTTTACTGTAAATATTGAAAAGGAAAAAAAAACACACGCGGAATACTTATTTAATAAACCACTACATAGTAACTTATGTGCATCTAACCTTTTCTAGATAAGAAAATATGATGGCAGTTTCCACCTCGCCTCTTATCTCTGAGCACAACACTGGTTGTAAGCAATAAACTTATTTTAAAATTATCATCATCAAGTTGCATGTCTTACAAAAATGCTTTGGGGTTGAACATTAAACATGTGAACTAATTGCTGGCCAGTATAAAGTCTTTGTCCATATGAGTCTATGAAATTCTCCCATTATATCCATCACTTTATTCTGGGTCTTCACCCTGCATTATCACATTTGTTTTGTAAAGCTCGGCAGCAGCCAATCTTTTGGAAACTTTCTCTGACTCTGAAGGAGCTATCTCTCTCTTTTTTTTTTTTAGATGTGAGACGTTCTCCACATTCTCCAGTTTAAATGGTAAGCGTATGAAAATGAGCTAACATAAAATCACCACAAATCCTATTATAAAATAGTAATAAGTGCATCCAGAGAATGATTTCAATGTTTTGAACTTGTCACTTGTCACTGAGAGAATTATTCATGTAAATCTTTAGAGGGAGGGATGGATCAGGAACAATACGACTCCTTGCTTTACGCCTGTGGATTTGGTGCAGATTAAGAAGCAAAACGAAAGCATTTATGGCCATAGCGGATGCTCGTAGGGAGGTCAGGTGTCCACTTGCAACCCTTTGGAAGTTATCCTTCTGGCAAATGGAAAGTAGATTACATTGTCAATCACAGTGCATAGAGAACTCAGGCATCTCCAGAACATTCTGTGTGTTCTACATCCCATAAGCACTAACTCTGGCCTCAGACCGCCTTCCAGATGTTATCAGTTTACGTTCTAGGGAACCCCCGGGCTAATGATGCACCATTTACAGCAGACAAAATCATCGATGGTATAAATCTGCAGCAGTGAGATTGCCTTTGTTCTCTTCACCTAAGAACGTTTGCCTTCTTTTTGTTGAAATGTCACTTGGACAGAGAAGCCAGCTTTCTCAGAACCACCTGTATAATCTCAACCAAAACGCATTATTCCTTGGGTCAAAGCAAAAGTTTTTTTTAGCAGCAATAGACAGGAAGTTTTCCTCACCTTGTGAGGACACTCAAGGTCTAAAGAACCAGAAGCTGCAACTGAGCTTAGGGTATCTTCCTAAGACCACGCATGCAGATCATGTTTGATGTTCTCCTCTGGACAAACTTCTTTCGGCCTGTTAACTTTCAAAGGAAATATCAGAGGACAAGCCTACCCACTTTGCAACCACTGACAGGGTGTGGGTGTGTGAGAAAAGGAGAACACTCTTGCAGCACGTGCCAGCCAGTCCTGGGATCACACGGGCTAGCCTTCCCCGGTCCCCACCGAAACCACCACCAATAAAAATAATGATAACTGTACCTCCTCAGGGACAGAGTGCTTTGATTTTCAGTTGGAGTAACTATCAAATGCCCCATCACTCACATGCCAATAAAATAACACAAAGCAAAATGCGCGCGCGTGCGCACACGCACGCACACACACGAGTCATCCCTCACTCTCAGAAACAAGGGCCTTGTGGCCTCATGAAGGAGGTTAGGAATGTGCCCGCAGTCACACCACAGGTAACCGACAGCACAGGCTTTGATGTCAGGTCCTCTTTAGTGCTTGGAGCGCCCACAGCAGCCACAGGGGAGTGGAGTTGGTCTGCATCTCCCTTTAGGGTGCGCACTTATCCTCCATCAGTGTTAGCAGGTGGGGGGGTTGCTAGGAGACAGGGCAAGGGATGGGCTGCTCCCTCTCAGACCATCAGGAAAGCTTTGCTTGCTACTGAGGGAAGAGCAAGGCCAACCACTTCATCCTGTGGGCCTGTGGGTCTAACCATACCTTTCTCTAAGGGGCAACTTACCCAAGACTCCCATGATGCACCTTGCTCCTTGTCTTAACCTATTCACATTTCTGTTGGCCAGTGATAACCGGTTTGTGTTTATTTATACCAAAGGGAAACTTTTCTTGTTTTCCCTCCTTTCCTGTTTTTTTTCTTCCTCTCTTTATTCCTCCTTCCTTCTTTCCACCCTGGCTATTCCTCTCTCTCTCCTCTCCTCCTCTCTCTCCTCCTCCTCTCTCTCTCTCTCACCCCCCCTTTTGTGCCCTTGAAAATTCCATGATCTAACTCCCTCTCTCTCTTCCCCCCCTTTTTGTGCCCTTGAAAAATTCCATGATTTAACTTCTGGAAATTAGACTTTAGGCTGTATTAATGTTTCCATTGTTTCAAGTTTCTGAGCCCCTTTGGATAATTGGAACATACACCCATTTACTAGGAAATGACATGACTCAAGTGTTCTAGAAAACACGTGAGCATGTTGGAATAACAACTTTCTGGGGCTGGAGAGGTGGCTCAGGGGTTAAGCCCCTGCCTTGCAGGTAGAAGGTCCTGAGTTCGGATCCGAGACCCCACGTAGAGACGCCGGGCAGAAGCGGGGGCGGCCTGCGTTTCTGGTCCTGGTAGGGCGGAGCCTGTGAATCCCAGGGCAGAGTAAACAAGGAGGTGGAGGCGGTCCATGGTGGTTCCCCAATTCGCCCGTGGTTCTACACACACACACACACACACACACACACACACGCACACACGCACACACGCACACTTGAATAAACAAATAAATAAAAATTTTTAAAAATTAAAAAAAAACCAACTTTCTACCTTTTGTCCTTTGAAAGGAAAAGGTATTCTTCTCCATTTCCTGTCCCGGTAAATGCGGGGGAATTAGTGGGTTGGTAAATCAATCACCAGTCCACCACAACAAGAAGACCACTCGCTGAATGGAGACCGCAAGCGTGTGCAGACAAGAGGGTCCCTGGTGTGATGGCGTCCATCTGGAGCCGGCCCTTCCATTGGGACAATCCACCATGCGATGCCCCCTGTGCAAATCAAGGCCATCCTGACTGACTGATGTCAGGTCTTGGGTAGCGGTTGGGCTTGCAGGGCCTGATTGTAGAGCACTGGGCAGCAACTGATTTCTATAAACTTCCTGGTAGCAGTTTGGAGGGGGCAGACCCACAGTTTTCTGCTTGGGGACACTTTCTTGACCAGGCTTGAATGGGGAAAATTTTATTTTTTTTCTGGGGTCTCCATCATGACCCTGCCCTCCACAGTGTGTGGTTAGGAGTTTCTTAAGAGAACATGTTTTGACTGTTATTTAGAACATTTTTTTCCTTCTTGGAAGAACACACACACACATACACACACACACACACACACACCCACTGTCCTCTCTTTCCGTGTTTCATTCTTTTTGCACCATACCTCACCTACTGCTGTGGGAGATTAAATCCCCCAGCTGGGGATGAGTACACACCTGCCCAACTCCCCAAACCAGTCAGACGTTATTGAGAGTTTGGCATTCAAATATTTTCCCAGTTGTTTCTGTCTTGGCCACAACCACCAAACAACTGCGAAAGTTCTAGCAGGGTGGGCAAACACTGGGCCTGCTGCCTCTCCCAGGCTCGGCACACATTTGGCCCCGGAGCTATTTTGCTGTTTTGTCCAAATGGAAACCACTCAGCTGCTTTTACACCTTGTTTTAATGCCTTATTATTTCAAAGGGATCTCTGCGCTTATTGACAGTAATTACTGTTAACTCTCCCATCAAGTTCAAAGGCCCCCGTGATTATGAAACTTCTTCTAAAGACGAGCCGATTAATCCGGCTTGTTATTAAATTAGAACCATATTCTTGACCTGTTTTAATGAAGGTTTTATTATTGCTTTCCTAATAAGCTTAACTATCACCTTGAAATCGCATTACATTTTTCTAATCCTATTATATCGCCCTAGAAGGCTTTGGGGGTCACCTCCTCTAAGATGAGTGTTTAATGTTTCTGATAATACGGCTGCAAATTATCAAATTCATGCTCAACTCTTAGTTTCCCCATCCACCCTTCCCCATCCTCTCTCATGGAAACCCTTTGGTCCCTGCACCCTAAGAGAAATGTTTATTTAATCACGTTCCATCATAAAAAAAGGTTCCAATAAACAGAGATTTTTTTGACCTTGTCCTCTCCTTCCTTTGGCCGAAGCTGTCATATATGCCCCCCCCTGGGCAGGGAACGGCTCCCGAAACCTGAAAAATCAGTCGTTGGGATCAGAGCTGTCTTGTAGGGAAAGGCCTTTTTCTCACAGCACAACGCACCTGAGATTTTTTGTATCCCCCAATAAAAAATGCCCCACCACGCCCGGTGGAACTTTCGACTATTCTGGCCAATTCCTGGGCCCTGTACTTTAACCCTGCCACTCACCGTCTCAGCACGTCTTTGCTCTCAAATCGTTGTTGCTCCTTCTTTCCCCCATTTTTTTTTTGCCACCTGCACACACCCGCCCATCCAACCCGTTTCCCCTTTTAGCCCCCCCACCCACCCCCCCCCCCCCCTCCCCACCACCCCCCCCCCTTCTTCACTCCTTCTCCTTTTTGCTCCGTGGTTTTATGGTGCTTCCTTCCCTTTGTTACACTTCACCCTTTCCCCGTTCCCCCCCCCCTTTTCCGCTTCTCCCCTTTTCTTTGTTTTTTTCCGCACCCCGCCCTCCTCCTCCTCCCCCACCGCCTCGTCCCCCCCCTTACCACCAGCCTTTTCACCACTCCTCCACCCCCCCACTCGCCCCCCCCCCCTTTCTCTCCCTTACGGTTCCGCACACCACCTTTCTGTCTCCTCAAATCCCACGAAAGCCCCATAGCTTCACATTTATACCAGCTCTTTCCCCTTGTCAGCCACTATTACCTTTCACTGGAGCTACCCATCTAGCAGCCCCATGTGAGAGTTCGGCGTTGGGTTATTTTTTACTGTTGCCTTCGATGAGGTACTTTACTTACTCCTAACTTTACTGTAAATATTAAAAGGAAAAAAAAACCACACGCAATACTTATTTAATAACCCGCTACATATGTAACTTTGTGCATCTAACCTTTTCTAGATAAGAAAATATGATGGCATTTTCCACCTCCCTCTTATCTCTGAGCACAACACTTTGTAAGCAATAACTTATTTTAAAAATTATCATCATCGTTGCATGTCTTACAAAAATGCTTTGGGGTTGAACATTAAACATGTGAACTAATGCGGCCAGTATAAAGTCTTTGTCCATATGAGTCTATGAAATCCTCCCATTATATCCATCACTTTATTCTGGAGTCTTCACCCTGCATTATCACATTTGTTTTGTAAAGCTCGGCAGCAGCCAATCTTTTGGAAACTTTCTCTGACTCTGAAGGAGCTATCTCTCTCTTTTTTTTTTTTAGATGTGAGACGTTCTCCACATTCTCCAGTTTAAATGGTAAGCGTATGAAAATGAACTAACATAAAATCACCACAAATCCTATTATAAATAGTATAAAAGTGCATCCAGAAATGATTTCAATGTTTTAACTTGTCACTTGTCACTGAGAGATTATCATGTAAATCTTTAAGGGAGGGATGGATCAGGAACAATACGACTCCTTGCTTTACGCCTTGTGGATTTGGTGCAGATTAAGAAGCAAAACGAAAGCATTTTATGGCCATAGCGGATGCTCGTAGGGAGGTCAGGTGTCCACTTGCAACCTTGGGAGTTATCCTCTGGCAAATGGAAAGTAGATTACATTGTCAATCACAGTGCATAGAGAACTCAGGCTCTCCAGAACATTCGTGTGTTTCTACATCCCATAAGCACTAACTCTGGCCTCAGACCGCCTTCCAGATGTTATCAGTTTACGTTCTAGGGAACCCCCGGGCTAATGATGCACCATTTACAGCAGACAAAATCATCGATGGTATAAATCTGCAGCAGTGAGATTGCCTTTGTTCTCTTCACCTAAGAACGTTTGCCTTCTTTTTGTTGAAATGTCACTTGGACAGAGAAGCCAGCTTTCTCAGAACCACCTGTATAATCTTCAACCAAAACGCATTATTCCTTGGGTCAAAGCAAAAGTTTTTTTTAGCAGCAATAGACAGGAAGTTTTCCTCACCTTGTGAGGACACTCAAGGTCTAAAGAACCAGAAGCTGCAACTGAGCTTAGGGTAGGTCTTCCTAAGACCACGCATGCAGATCATGTTTGATGTTCTCCTCTGGACAAACTTCGTTCGGCCTGTTAACTTTCAAAGGAAATATCAGAGGACAAGCCTACCCACACTTTGCAACCACTGACAGGGTGTGGGTGTGTGAGAAAAGGAGAACACTCTTGCAGCACGTGCCAGCCAGTCCTGGGATCACACGGGCTAGCCTTCCCCGGTCCCCACCGAAACCACCACCAATAAAAATAATGATAACTGTACCTCCTCAGGGACAGAGTGCTTTGATTTTCAGTTGGAGTAACTATCAAATGCCCCATCACCACATGCCAATAAAAAACACAAAGCAAAATGCGCCGCGCGCACACGCACGCACACACACGAGTCATCCCTCACTCTCAGAAACAAGGGCCTTGTGGCCTCATGAAGGAGGTTAGGAATGTGCCGCAGTCACACCACAGGTAACCGACAGCACAGCGTTGATGTCAGGTCCCTCTTAGTGCTTGGAGCGCCCACAGCAGCCACAGGGAGTGGAGTTGGTCTGCATCTCCCTTTAGGGTGCGCACTTCATCCTCCATCAGTGTTAGCAGGTGGGGGGGTTGCTAGGAGACAGGGCAAGGGATGGGCTGCTCCCTCTCAGACCATCAGGAAAGCTTTGCTTGCTACTGAGGGAAGAGCAAGGCCAACCACTTCCATCCTGTGGGCCTGTGGGTCTAACCATACCTTTCTCTTAAGGGGCAACTTACTCCCAAGACTCCCATGATGCACCTTGCTCCTTGTCTTAACCTATTCACATTTCTGTTGGCCAGTGATAACCGGTTTGTGTTTATTTATACCAAAGGGAAACTTTTCTTGTTTCCCTCCTTTCCTGTTTTTTTTCTTCCTCTCTTTATTCCTCCTTCCTTCTTTCCACCCTGGCTATTCCTCTCTCTCTCTCTCTCTCTCCTCTCTCTCTCTCTCTCTCTCCCCCCCCTTGTGCCCTTGAAAAATCCCATGATCTAACTCTCTCTCTCTCTTCCCCCCCTTTTTGTGCCCTTGAAAAATTCCATGATTTAACTTCTGGAAATTAGACTTTAGGCTGTATTAATGTTTCCATTGTTTCAAGTTTCTGAGCCCCTTTGGATAATTGGAACATACACCCTTTACTAGGAAATGACATGACTCAAGTGTTCTAGAAAACACGTGAGCATGTTGGAATAACAACTTTCTGGGGCTGGAGAGGTGGCTCAGGGGTTTAAGCCCGCGCCTTGCAGGTAGAAGGTCCTGATTCGGATCCGAGACCCCACGTAGAGACGCCGGGCAGAAGCGGGGGGCGGCCTGCGTTTCTGGTCCTG
>JALPQD010000446.1:741505-891505 GCA_023101885.1 Typhlomys cinereus
GGTCCTGGTAGGCGGAGCCTGTGAATCCCAGGGCAGAGTAAACAAGGAGGTGGAGGCGGTCCCGGTGGTTCCCCAATTCGCCCGTGGTTCTCACACACACACCCACACAAACACCACACACGCCACACACGCCAACCACGCACACTTGAATAAACAAATAAATAAAAATTTTTAAAAATTAAAAAAAAACCAACTTTCTACCTTTTGTCCTTTGAAAGGAAAAGGTATTCTTCCATTTCCTGTCCCTGGTATAATGCTGGGGAATTAGTGGGTTGGTAAATCAATTCACCAGTCACACCGCAACGAAGACCACTCGCTGAATGGAGACCGCAAGCGTGTGCAGACAAGAGGGTCCCTGGTGTGATGGCGTCCATCTGGAGCCGGCCCTTCCATTGGGACAATCCACCATGCGATGCCCCCTGTGCAAATCAAGGCCATCCTGACTGACTGATGTCAGGTCTTGGGTAGCGGTTGGGCTTGCAGGGCCTGATTGTAGAGCACTGGGCAGCAACTGATTTCTATAAACTTCCTGGTAGCAGTTTGGAGGGGGCAGACCCACAGTTTTCTGCTTGGGGACACTTTCTTGACCAGGCTTGAATGGGGAAAATTTTAATTTTTTTCTGGGGTCTCCATCATGACCCTGCCCTCCACAGTGTGTGGTTAGGAGTTTCTTAAGAGACAATGTTTTGACTGTTATTTTAGAACATTTTTTTCCTTCTTGGAAGAACACACACACACATACACACACACACACACACACACTCCACTGTCTCTCTTTCCGTGTTTCATTCTTTTTGCACCATACCTCACCTACTGCTGTGGGAGATTAAATCCCCCAGCTGGGGATGAGTACACACCTGCCCAACTCCCCAAACCAGTCAGACGTTATTGAGAGTTTGGCATTCAAATATTTTCCCAGTTGTTTCTGTCTTGGCCACAACCACCAAACAACTGCGAAAGTTCTAGCAGGGTGGGCAAACACTGGGCCTGCTGCCTCTCCCAGGCTCGGCACACATTTGGCCCCGGAGCTATTTTGCTGTTTTGTCCAAATGGAAACCACTCAGCTGCTTTTACACCTTGTTTTAATGCCTTATTATTTCAAAGGGATCTCTGCGCTTATTGACAGTAATTACTGTTAACTCTCCCATCAAGTTCAAAGGCCCCCGTGATTATGAAACTTCTTCTAAAGACGAGCCGATTAATCCGGCTTGTTATTAAATTAGAACCATATTCTTGACCTGTTTTAATGAAGGTTTTATTATTGCTTTCCTAATAAGCTTAACTATCACCTTGAAATCGCATTACTATTTTTCTAATCTCTATTATCGCTCCTAGAAGGCTTTGGGGGTCACCTCCTCTAAGATGAGTGTTTAATGTTTCTGATAATACGGCTGCAAATTATCAAATTCATGCTCAACTTCTTAGTTTCCCCCATCCACCCTTCCCGCATCCTCTCTCATGGAAACCCTTTGGTCCCTTCAAATACTTCTAGCTTTGATGTCTGAAGCGCAAGGTGCGTGTTCATTTAGACTTCCAGACTCCACGTTGAGGCCGGGGCCACCGTCTCCCACTGTATCTCTGCTCCCAGCTACCGCAGGACCTTTGCTCACTCGGTGCCCCTCCTGTCCTCTCCCACTCAACCGCTGCTCCCACCGACTTCTGCGCTAGCACGTTCCACTGAGCACAAATACACACCCGCTGCTCATGCATCTCTGCAGCTCCCCCCCCCCCCGCCTCTTTCCCCCCCTTCCAGAGCTGGCGGCTGCTGGGACCTCCGAGGACTATTTATCTGCAGCCCTGGCGGTGCCTCACTCGCTCACCTCCTTTGGCAGCACTTCCCTCCTGTAAACTAGTGCGCATGCCTTTTCCCATGGCTTTCCTGGGTTGTTGCAGGTAGCAGAAGGGGAGAAACCCTGGGGTCACTCTTTGTCAGTCTCCAATCCAATTGCTCAGGAATTCTGCTGGCTCGGCGCTTGCCTTCAGTATGGAGATGTTCTTGCCTGCTTCTCCCGCTGCATCCCCCCATGCCTCCGCCTGACCGCCCATTCGACCACCTCTCTCCACCTGATCTCTTGAAGCCCGTGAAAGAGGATGCCACAGCTAGACTTCAAATTCGCCAGCGCCCTTCCCTTGCTCAGAAAGAAAGGTGTCCCCAGGCCTCCCTCCACCGCTCCACCTCCCTTCCACCACTACTGCAACTACGGTGCCCTCTTATACCAGGAGCACATGACTGGTTCTATCGCCTGGGCACTCAGGACTCCGTTTCCCTGCCATGGCTTCTCCTCCTTCCTGGTGTCCTTTCTCCGTGTCCCCAGGCTGCTTCGTCGGGGAGAACTTCTGAATGACACCTTGACTTGTTCCCTTACCATGTTCCTGATCCATCTCCTGCAACATACATACGCTTATTACCTACTCGGTCTTTCCTCAGCTACCTTAGCCTCAGGAGAATAGATAAGATTCTTTCACCTACTGGGTCTGTCCGGGATGAGGAGAGGGACCTGGAACACAGTAGGTACACATTAAGTATGCATGAAATGGATGAGCAACTGAATGAATGAACATAGAGGTGTTCATCTGAAAGCTTTACATTCTATCCAACGGCTGTCAGTCAGAATCCACTGGGGAAGTCTGAGTACTAATGTCCAGTTCTCTAGAAGAGCATTTATGTCAGAATCTTTTGGATTGCAGCCCAGGTACTGACCGGTACCTTTTTAAAGTTGCCTAGATGTTTTTAATATACAACCAAGGTTGAAAACCACTGCTTCCCAACATATGAAATGGTATTTGTGTTCTAATAACGTTTGTTTTTCCAGCTAACGGCTTGCTAGCTAAGTGCCCGTACACTCCAGCAACCTCATAAATACTTCTTCAACAATTGCTTGAGGAAATGGCCACTTTCGATGTATGGCCCAGTTAGGGCACTGGAAAACTGCCATGTTCTTGCACTAGGCTGCGCTGAGATGTGCATCTTGGACGACCGTGGAGCTGTGAGAACTGAGCGTCTCCACCAAGCCAGGTACTGTGTTGGTCACCAGACACGAATGCCATTAGTGACCATGAAATTGGGCTAATATTTTCTCATGTATGGGAACCAGTATCATTTATTATAGTGCAGGTTGCTTTGGCTCGTGGTACTTCATAGATGGGATAAAAGCATCTTGTGTCCCAGGGAAAGGCAGATGCTGCTACAAACAAAGGCGGTTCAGCTTGGATAAGCAAACTATTTGTGAGAGAGAGAGAAAGAAGAAGGAGGAGGAGGAGGAGGAGAAGAAAGAAAGAAAGAAAGAAAGGAAGGAAGGAAGGAAGGAAGGAAGGAAGGAAGGAGGAAGAAGGAGAAAGGAAGGAGGAAGGAGGAGGAAGGAAGAGGAAGGAAGGCAGGAAGGAATGAAACGAGAGAGAGAAAGAAGAAGAAAGAAAGAAGAAAGAAGAAAGAAAGAACGAAAGAAAGAAAGAAGAAAGAAAGAAAGAAAGAAAAAGAAAGAAAAGAAAAAAAGGAAAGAAAGAAAGAAAAAGAAAGAAAGGAGGAGGAGGAAGAAGAAGAGGCAGAGGAAGAAAGAAGGAGGAAGAGGAGAAAAAAGAGAAAGACAAGGAGGTATTGAAAGCTAAAGCTAAACTACTTATGAAGATATGAAAGAACTCGATAAATACTCAAAACTTATTTTAAACACAAATGAGAAAGCTTCCAGAAATGACCCGTAGTTTCTTAGACTCTGAAATGTTTCTACCATCGCTAGTGGGAAGATAATGGAATTAGTCACAGCGGGTAAAGTTAAGAGAGGGTGATGTGGGGGAAGTGGTTATGATCACAATACGTGATGCATGTATGTGAAGATGTGCATAATAATAATGAAGCCCATTATTATATTTAATTAACACAGGTTAATGCCTTTTTAACAAAAGGTTTCTACCATCTTCTAATAACCTAATCTAATAATTAATCTTCTAATAAGCACATGGGATCAAAACCATGGCACAGGAGCACATATTAGCTAAAAACAAAACAAAACAAAAAAACCACGCAAAAGGTATTTTTCCAGTATTTCCAGAGTTCTGTGCTCAGCCTCTTTGTTACCATATCCTACAAAACCTTGCACATGATTCTTAAGTTTGCTTCTTAAATGTGGAATTTCCATACTTTGTTATATAAAACTTAACTGATCCAGTTGTGCTCATATGATAGCAGTCAATGCATGCTTTCTACATCATATGTGGACCATGTGGGAAGTACTGGTTGGTTCATTAAGTTATGAAGATCTTCCAAATATTGACCCTTAGTTCATGTTGACACATCAGTCAATGTAGAGAAAGCACATTTATTAGTAACACCACCCATTTCCTTAGAAATGGCCTTAAGCCTGCGCAAGTAAGCTTAACGCGGCCAGAAATTCAAACTTTCAGACTGGAGAGACGACTCAGGGGTTAAGATTGCCTTATAAGCAGAAGGTTCTGAGTTTGGATCCCAGGTGGAAATATGAAGAATTAAATTAAAAAGAAATCCTTGGGCTGCAGAGATGGCTGGGGTTAAGGCTCTGCCTTGAAGCAAAAAGATCTGAGTTTGGATCCCAGGTCCCATGTGAAAATGCCAAGTAGAAATGGCAGCCTACACTTCCAGCCCTGGTGGAGAGAGTCTGGGAAATCCTAGAGGGAAGCAAAAAGGAGGTAGACACAATCTGGGATGATTCTCAAAGTCACCCTTGATCCTCCATAGGGACATACACTGCCCTCTGATACACACACACACACACACACACACACACACACACACACACACACACAGAGGAGGGTGCACAAAGTAAATAAATCAAAGTCTAAAAAAAAAAAGAAATTCAAACTTTCATTTGAAAACCCAAATTTTGTGATTGTTGTCCCCTGGGGGAAAAAATGGTCTCTTGGTTGTTTTTCATGAAGGGATGGGTTTGGTTTATTCTTTTTAAATCCATCATTTGCTCATTAGTTTTTGAATCTAAAATGGTAGAAAAATACCCTTTCATTAAACTTTGCTCCCAACCCCTTTTGCTTTTACTTTGAGACACCCCCCCAATTTGCTCACGTTGATTTTGAACTCACTTTTCAGTCAACTCAGACTTAGGATTTGTGACCTTTTTGCCTCGGTATTTGGGGTTACAGACTTGTGACATAGGTTTATGGCTTTAGTCTTTGAAAAAAAAAAAGCTCTCCTAAATGTCCGCACTTATGAATAACCGTAGCTCACCAGCCATCCTTCCAAATAAGAACAGTGTTGCTTCCAAAGGTGGCTGGTCCAAATGCTCAGGGCTGGTTTCTGTACCTGCCAGCAACCATTGTTTTCCAGCAAATGGTGCCTGGTTGCAAAAAGTATTGAAAGAGTCGTGTACTCAAATGTTCAGATTTCATAGCATTAATGATTTCTCTTGCTTCACTAAGGGATTCTTTAATAAAATTACCTTTGCTTTCTGGGATTGAAATGTCTTCATTTCAGAACACAATGGTGACTGCTAATATTTACTTACTTGATAGTTTCTTAAGGTGCCAACAATTTTATCTATCACTCTTTTTGAGGCAATAGTGTCGATACATGTCATAGATACAGGTGTCAATTTGATGGATGAGGGTTCAAGCTCTGAGCACATTTGTAGATAATTAGTAGTTAAGCCCAAAGTGAACCTACAGGAGATTGTCTAGTTGATGGGACGGCCCAGCCCATGGTGGGTGGGACTAGGCCCTAGACAGGTGAATAAAATGCGGAGAGCTGGTTGAGAAACTTGACATCCTTGTGTATACTTGGCCAGACATGTTGATCTTGTAAGTAAGGACTGTCCCTCGCTCAGCAGTTATATGGATATGATATGGCCAGTTCCCTCGGCCCTGGTACTTCTGTGGGCTGTCCTGCCAATCTGGACTAAGAACTATAACCAGACTATTAAAAGAAAATAAACCTCTTATTTTTTTATGCTGTTTGGTGGTAGTGTATCAGCAACAATACATTTTTTAAGAAGGCAAACAAACACCTTGGTGTTTGCTAAATGCATTTGTGCTTCATGGCATGTAAGCATGTCTGAGGCTCCCAAGATGTACCTAGAGTCCACAGAGGGCGAGTCACGACAGGAAGGATGTCAGTATGGATGGGTTGCAATCTAGTCCCTTCTTTGTGGAACAAAGGAGAGAGAGAAACTGGGTAGATGGAGGCACAGGGCAGGTATATGATGCATGAAACAAGCAGAAAGATTTTAGGAAGGTTACCCAAGGTCACCTAAGCTAAGAAAAAAAAAATCGGTCTCACAAAATAGACTTGGCATCCATGGTGCTGCTTAAGATAACAGATTAAAAACAGATCATGTGTAGTAGCATGCTTGATGGTGAGACATTGAATAATTATTCAACATGGCTGAAAACAAAGCAAAGACGTGTGTTCTTGCAACTTCTATTCAAAATAGAAACTGAATCTGTAACCACTGCAATAAGGCAAGAAAAATAAATAGAGGGAATACAGATTAGAAAGGAAGAAATAAAAACACTCTTTGTTTGCAACTGACACAGATGTCTACATGCAAAACTCAGGGAGTTAAACAACCATAAAAGCATAATTCCCAGAACTAAATGAAGTAAGCAACCAAAATGATCATACACAAAATAGATTTAAGAATCTCAATTACAGCTACATGGACTAAGAATAGACATTGGGAACTAAAATTAAAACATAATGTAATGTAGAACCATGGCTAAAGGAAGTTTGATATATAGGTGTGAACTTAACAAAAGGACAGACTGGAACTATATATACTGAAAAGTATAAAATGGCAGTAAAAGAATAAAATTGTGGTGAAGGAAGTCAAATGACATCTAAATTGAGTCCTAAATGTGTCATGTTCATGCAATTGGAAGACTCAATTCTCCCTAGACCGACTGATGAATTAAATGACATTCTCATCAAAATCCCAAGCGGACTTTTATGGGAACAGAAAGTTTTGTTCTAAAGCGGACACGGGAATGTACAAGTTCAAGCTTAGCTTGGAGGATCTTGACTAAGAAGAAATAGTAAATTCAGCAATTCTAATTGTGATAGATTATTTTTGAAAACTGGGTATGATTTCCATTCCAAAACTTTTAACCCTTTAAAACAAAACAGTTTGTCATTTCTGTTATATATTTTTTCATGCATACTTGTGTGTGTGTGTGTGTATGTGTGTGTGTGTGTGTGTATGTGTGTGTATGTGTGTGTGCGTGTGTGTGTGTGTGTGTGTGTGTGTGTGTGTAGGATACGTGCCTGTGGAGTATGACATCAGGAATCACTCTAGGCTGATTCTACCTCCTTATTGCCGTGCTTAGGGATTTCTTGGGCTCTTCCTTCCACAGCTAGATATGCAGGCTTCTGTCACACCCTCCTGGCATTTTTATGTGAAATCTGGGGATCTTAACTCAGGTCCTTTTTCTTTTGAGACCAAGGCTTTAACTCTTGAGCCATCTTCCCATCCCATCCCTCTGTTACGTTCTACATGTTGTAAAACTACCACAAGGTTAAGAACACACAGTGGAAACCTTAGGGACTAGAGCTGGATGAGTGAAGGGAAACGCCCCTATCTGTGGGATGGCCTGAGGAGGGCAACTTGGTATGCCACAGAGACCCCTGCAACAGTAGACAAGCCAGAAGGAACCCTAGAATCCAGAAAAGCATTGAGGCAGAAAGGCAGGAGTGGGATGGATTGATGAGGGGAAGGGAGAGATGGGAGGAAGGTAGGAGGAGGGGGGATGGAGGGAAGCAGGGATTAGTACTCAATATACTTGTAGTACATCGAATGATGTTACTAGGGAAACCCCAAATCAATTATACTCAAGTCCTCAAAAGACTCACCATTTCTTCATAAGAAACTGAGCTAATCTAAGGAGAGCTTTAAGCGAACAAGATAAAGAGTCTCATGAAGACAGGTTTGAGTTTTCTTCCTCTTTTGTGGTGGAACAAGGAAGCTTCAGGACAAGTGAGATCACTAAATAATAATAATAATAATAATAATAATAATAATAATAATAATAATAAAACTACCATAAGTATTTCCTTCTGGAACGTTTTTGTCATCCAAAAAGAAATTGTGCTCCAAGAAAGGTCACAGTCCCCTTTCTCCTTCCCAAGCCCTCCCAACTGTCAATCATCTCATCATCTCTTTGTCTAGGGATTTACCTATTTTGGACATTGCATATGAATAGAATCATGCAATGTGTAGGCATTTTTTTTTAGATCTCCTCGTTTCACAGACCAGAAAGAAATCAGAAAGCAATCCCAGGACACAAAACAGCCCCAGCACCCACCAATGCGCCCTGATACCAGAATGATGTTATTAGGGAAACCCCCAAATTGACTATACTTGAATCCTCAAAAGACTCACCATTTCTTCAGAAGACACTGAGCTACTAAAGAGAGCTTTAGGCAAACAAGACAAAGAGTCTCACAAAGACAGGTTTGAGTTTTCTTCCTCTTTCATGGTGGAACAAGGAAGCTTCGGGACAGAGTGAGATCACTTAGTGAACATAAGGAAGGACGTGTTTTTGAAGCTCTGAGTCATAACATCTCCGCTGTGCACAAACCCCATTTCAAGATGAGGAAACTGAGCTTTGGAATTATTCAGTGATCTTTCTGTTATGTGCAAATTCAAGTCTACTTACTGCCAAAGTCTATAGGATTCCTAAGACAATTAAAATCAAAGTTGGTTCTATTCATACGTGTGAGCTAGGAAAGATCCTGCACTTCACCATCTCGCTTGAGTGGAAGGTTTTCTACTTTCATGGATGTACAGAACAGAACAGAACAAAGCTTAGCAATTTTCAAGAACACATTTATCATTTGTTCCCAACACAGTCCTACCTCAAATTTTAAAACCCAGTGTCAAAAAGATTGTAAGGTAAGAATGACAACAGGTGTGAGTTACACATAACTTACATACAGCTTCATCATCAGCTTCTGTTTACTGTGCCTGTACCAGGTGGCAGGTCTGGAAGAAACACTTTCTGGGCATCATTTCGTTTTACTTTGCCAACCATGTTTAGAGGGGGAGCTGGATGGCAGCTCAGACATAGCCAGAGTCAGTGTGGCAGCCCACTGAAGTTCTGCTCTGAAGCCCATCCTCTCAGCCCCCCGCGCCATCCTGCCTATGCAAGACTTACCCTCCCCTGCCCCCAGTACCCTTCTGGTCGATGGATGCAGAGAAGCAAACGAGAAGGGGAAAGAAGGCGATCTCATTAACATGCCATTTCTAATAACATTTCTTTTAGTTCCGAATGGGAAAGGAGAAAGCTAGGCTATAGTTTTTCTTGCCTTCCTATGCTTGATCATTCAAGATGCGTGTTATTAAATTCTAGCAAAGACGTGAAAGAGGAAAGGAACACGTGTGTCTCTATATGTGTGTGTGCAAGCGTGCACGTGTGTCTGTGAGTACACAGCATGTGCGTGCATGCTGAGACTTCCTCAAAGCCCTGACATGTTATTTTCAAAGATCACTTTTGGGATGAGCTGTCCTTGGCTGAACTTTCACGATGTATTTAGCTCACTAAGAAAAATTTCAGGTCTGTGTCAGACATAAGAGTCATACAGTGATGGGTGTTGGCTTGTGCCCCTCTGAAAAAGCTGTTGACGTCCTCGGCCTCAGTATGTCTGAATAGCAGCATATTCGGAAAGAGGATATTTACTCTAGATGTAAACAAGTGGAGGCCTTGCTCTGTTCACAAGTGTCCTGTGGGACAAGGAGCATTTGGATAGAAATGTTGGGGAGATGCTATGTGACGGCGCATAGATGAGTGGTACCACAGTAAGGAGAGGGGTGCAAGGACTGACCGCAGAGGCTACAAGAGGTGAGAAGGGGTCCTGTTCACGGTCTCTGATGAAACGGGGACTGGTCCACAGCATGATGTCAGAATGCTGCCTTCTGGATCCGAGCCACAAGACGTGTTTGGTTACGGCAGGAGGATCACGCACCGGAGTGAAGAGGAAGAGAGACACCAGTGACTCAAGAAAGAGGCCATGTGTTCTGAAAGAAGAGGAAGTTCTGACGCACTGACTGGCTTGTTTTCATTTTCTCAGAATCTGCAGTACACAGAAGAAGGCCCGTGTGAACAGAGAATTGCAGACATGAGAAATATCAACCACGGGTCTACCCAGACGGACAAGATGTCATCCGAGCGGGTGACGCACCTCACAAAATGGAGTCACCTTTCCCACTAAGAAGATGTGTACCCGTGTGCATTGGTGCGTGCGCATGCATGGGTGTGCATGATTGTGTGTTGTATATGTGCGTTGCATATGCATGTGGTAGGTATGTGCGCACACACACACGTATGTGTGGCAGTGCCACGGACAGCACTGAGGCTCGTTAATGAGTCCCACACTGGCATTGCTTTGGGCTCTGATTCTATATTGGCAACGTTGGATATACATGTTGTTTATATCCAGAGGGAGTTGGATGTATCACTGGTCATAGCACAAGGGAAGTGTGTGTTGCTCGCCATTCGCATTTCCATAAGCTGCTCTGCACAGGGAGCTGGGAACACTCTCAAGTGAGCCACTTTGTCCCCAGGAAGGACCGGAAGAGGTATCCTCCCAAAATGATGCACAGAACAGCCTCACTGGAGGCTGGGGGTGCGGCCTGAGGCTCTGCTGCTACCCCACCGGGCTGGACCGGACCGTGTGTCTGCACCAAGCTTGCTTGCTCTCCTGTGTTCTGTCCTTCTGACCTAACCGGAGCGCGTGCCACCTAAACCTCTGAGGGTCGGCACTCTGCTTTTCTGTCTGGCCAACAGTGAGAATCCAGGGGCCATTTGGTGTTTTGATTTAGGAAGACAGGCTTTCTGTGTGTGTGCGTGTGTGTGTGCGTGTGTGTGTCTACATGCGTGTGACTGTGTATGTGTGCATGCATACCTATACGTGGGAGTCAGACGTCAACATCAAGTATCTTCCTCAATCACTCTCCGTCTCTGGTTTTGAGATTAGAGTCTCTCACAGAGCCTGAAGGTCACCATTGTGGGTGGAAAGTCTGGACTATGAGCCCGCTGAGACCCCCTGACCTCCCCAGTGTTGGGATGACAGACACACGCTGCTGTACGGGGCTTTTTTAAGCGGGCGTTGGGGCTGGAGTTCAGCTCTCTACTGACTGACGACCACTTTTTATCTTGAGACACAGGACCCAATAACTCGGCACACCTGCTCCTGAGTCAACCTGCTGTCAGTCCTGACCACACCATGCACCTGTCTGATACGGAGCAGTGTCTTCATCTCTTCACCTGCGTGAGCCCATGGCCATCTCTAGGAGCTCAGCACGGTCTGCTAACGCAGCAATCTTTTCTCTTAGTGTCGGTCTCTTTCATTTGCAGGAGAGTCCCACTTACATAGAATTTTCAAAGAATGCTACAGGGGGCTATGCTCAGAAGGATGAAGGTGCGAGTGGGGAGTGTCTGAGGACCCTCTCAGAGGGAGAGGAACTGGGGAGGTTTATGTCGTGTCCCCATTAGGCCAGAAGCGCCAGGTCTTCATGGCCACACCAGCCCTCCTCGGCTTGTGGCCTCCCTCCTTCTCCCACATACCCACGGGCGAGGGCGACTTCACCACCCAGGACTTGCAAACATCCTCCTGGCGCCCCCCATGCTTAGCAGCATCAGCGCTTACATACAGCTCGTCATCTGCTGGACCACAACTCTCTCAACACCAACATGTCCCCTGCAAGTCCTCCCCCCCTTGTGTAGTACCATCCCCCATCCTTTCCCGACCTTTCCCCATCCATTGGTCACCCAGGCACCCCAGCCGGAACCATCAGGCCCTCTGGTCTCTCCAGCAAGGGTGCCCAAGCCTTTCTCTGCCCCCACCTCACCGGGGAACTTCATCCTCATCCTGGGCTCATCAGCACCCGCACTCCTCCCTTTCCATCTCCGCTCCCTGCTGTGGCCATCCTGAGTCCTTCTTAAGCTCACTCCACCCGCCTGCTTCAAACCTCCCCACGGTTTCCGGGCGCACGCAGGGCAAAACCTAAACTTCTCACTGCGGCTTCCATCCCTGCTCTCTCTCTGGTCTCCTCTCAAGCCACTCCTTATTCCTTAATGGAGACCATGCCTCGTTCATCCCTACGTCGGGTGCTTGCTCTCTCAGTGACCCCCGTCCCCCAGACTTCTCCATCCCACTTTCCTGGAGTCGCTCCTTGACTCGTTTCTGCCTGTGTTTGAACTTCATAGAAATGCGGCCACGCCCTGCCTGCACTCTCTGTGCGTCTTCTGTCAAGTTGGACTCTTAGTCATTACGTATTCAACGTGTGGTGTCCCTTTGGACTGTGGGTCAGTCAATGTATGCTTATAGTGCAAATTGCTGATTCAACCTTTCATTGAGAGATATTTGGGTTGTTTTTGGATTTTTAATGATTGCGAATAAGACTGCTGAGGACATTCTTACATATGCCTTTTGATGCATGAGGGTTTGAATGAGAAATGTCCCTCCCAGGCTCATCTGTTTGAACATGGCCCCCAGCCAGCGCCTCGATTTTGTGAGACCTCAGGGGCAGCTGGCATCGTTGCCAGGTGTGGGCACTGGAAGCCGGCCTCGGAGGTGACATCTGCTTCTTATTCAGTCCCAGTTCTCAGCATCTCTGCTGCCACTGTGCTGGCACCAGCATCTACCATCAGCCATCTTGACCCCAGTGCACTGCGAGTCCAAACAGACCCCTCTTCCCTAAGTTGTCCCTGCCGGGAATTGTGTAATAGACAAGTACCTGACACAGTGCAAGTGAACAATATCTTTGTTGTTTCTAGATAGGGAATTGCTGTGTGATGGGGTAAGCATACAGTTTGCTTTATCTGATTATCTCAAGAATTTTAATTTTGGATTTTTCGCTGTCTCCCCCAATAGAAGTGTTCTTTGCAGAGGTGAGGACTGCCTGTCTTGTCTGGCTGTCATCAAACAGCTGACACTCACACATCGCAAGTGCCCGGTTACCCTCTGATGTCAGGAGAAGTAAACACTCTGCTCACCCCGAGTCTGGTTCTGCTTCCAGTAGACTTCGCTTCCGTGCACCTCCAGCGTGTCTGTTTTAGCTTACATACGAACTCTAAATTCCAAGACAAGAGACTCTCAGAAATCCCCCTACCCTCTCCAGTCAGACCACACTATTGCAAGAAGATTCAACTTGGCTCATTGGGCTTGTGACCACCCTGGGCCAATCAAGTGTGGCTGAGGTTTGGAGTCAGACTACTGTCTGTGCAGGATCTTACAGGACTGAGCTGCAAGACTAGAACCCTACCATACAGGACGTGACACAGTGTGACCATACTAGTCTCTAATTTTTGTAAGTCCAAAGTCATTTGGAATATGCAGATTCTAAAATATAAATTTTTAAATAAAAGACAGTCTCCTTAAGTGGCACGTGCATTCTGGTTTTTTCTACAAAGGGCATGGAGAGTTTGTTGGCATTCAACATCCTGCAATTCATCTGTAATACACTGCCTTAGTAAGCAGACCACAGGAACTCTCCGGCAGGAACATGCAGCGGGGGTGAGCTCCTTTCTCCTGTGTGGACCACATCTGTGACTTGCTGCCAATCAATAGCACATGGTAAAGATAGCTCTCTCTCTCTCTCTCTCTCTCTCTCTCTCTCTCTCTCTCTCTCTCTCTCTCTCTCTGTCCGTGGTGACTTTCAGGAAGCAAGGAGCTACAGTGGGTAACCTCCCAGCACAGAATGAGAAACCATCAGGCACTAAGATCAGTATCCATCTGGTAGGATCTTGAACCCACTTGCTTCATAAAAGTAGCTCCCCCCCTTTAAAAGGAGCCCCTTATCTTTCAGACCACAGAGACTTGAATTCTGCCAACAGACCTGCGACCTTGGAAACTCACCCTTCCCCAGTTGAGCCTCAGATGAGACCACGGTCCCTGCCAGCATGGAACCCTGAAGAAGAAAACTCAGATAACCTGTGTCTGAGCTCCTGACTCAAAGAAGCTGCAAGCTGATAAGCTTGTGTTGTTAAGCCACAAAGTTTGTGATGATATTGCTCTACACTGATAAGGAGCAAGTCTGCTATAAGTGAAGTAGCATCTGTCACAAGTGTGCTGAACACAAAGTTGGGTATTGCATGTAAGACATTATTACAAAGTCACCAATTAGTGCAAATATAAGCAGTCTGAAAATCATCCCCCCACTGTCTATATACTTGTTTTAGAGACACCAAAACAGTGGATAACACTGTGAGTTGCTGTACACAGTCTCATCCAATCATTATTTCCATAAACGATTTCTCTTCGAGAGTTAATGCTCATGATCAGATGGCCTTATGTGTTTGTACGCATACTATCTAAATATGCAGAGCCATTTTAATAACACTACTGACAAATCTTCAAGTTTCTGAAAGAAGTTTGAACAATGTTACATCAAAGAAGGACTGACATAGGGACCAACTAGGCCATCTAAACAGACAGACATCACTCCATCAGATCATGTTGTAAGTCTGGTCTGGGATCAATGAGGTAGGCAATCTTTTGGGAGCTAGGCTGGGGATGATAGTTAGAACTATCATCTTTGAATGATATAAACCATTCTGAATTTAAATATCAAATTGATATTTGTGGTGCTATGCACTGAAAACTGGGCTTAAATGATTCTCTGTTTTTGTGGTTAAACAATTGAAAGTGTCTTGACTTGTAGTAACTGTGGATTTGGTGGTTTGGTCATGTTGCCTTGTTTTGTTTAAACAGCTGTGTGTGTTTGCAGATGTGTGATTTTCTCACAAGTCACAGGTTGCTAGAGCTAAACCACAGAAACCTATGATACTAGTCTGTATGAGGAATGACTTAAGGGGGCCAGTCACCTCCAGTTCTAGTTTGAAGTTTTCCTTTGCATCATAACCACACACAAGGGACTTAAAATCATTCCTGTTTCATAAGCCAAGAGTAAATCCTGGAGAATGAATTTTACAGGTCATCTCCATGATGCAAAATGTAGAATCAATTCCTCTCCTCCAGAATAAACTGTGGAAAAGAAGTTTTGTATACTATGTTTAGATATTTTTTAACTTGTGTGTAGGAAGAATTTTTTTCTTGGGATACGTATGACTTTTAAATCTTATCTCAATATACAGTCTTGTTTGTAGGTCTGGGGTGTTAGGACTTTACTGATGAATTGGGAGGGACTCATTTCAACCCATATAAATTACATAAAATAACACCACAGTATTAAGATGATCCTCCCAGAGATGAATACTGAAAAAATAAGATATTGGAAGAATAATAGGAATTTAGTGAAAGACACTCTGTATTTATAGACACACGTGTACACATATGTAATTGTTATCTGTGGAAATGAATGCATGAAGGAAATCGCAGGTTTCATTGAGTTTTCTTTTTCTTCCAAATTCTAAACTATATCAGATTCTATCTTACTGATTTAGTTTATTCTTAGGCTATTTCCTTGCATAATTTTGAACTCCTAATTACATAAAGTGCTATGTCCCTGAATAGATAAAATAGCACATATACATGATTGTGTGTGTTCATGCATGCACACGTGTGTGTGTGTGTGTGTACATGCATAGCAGGTGGTTAAAATTAGGGACTCAGCGGTCCTTTGATAAGATCACAGGACTTTGCAACCAAAGGTTACTACCTTGATGTTAGGGCTATTACAACCAAAATACTGTTGAACCTCTAATCACAGCCATTTGTCAGCCAAATAGACGCTCTACTGTTCTCCAATTAAAATATGAGATGCTATCATTTTAATTCAAAATCTATTCTCATTTCTACATCTTTGTTTCTCTTAATAGGGGTTATTAGCTTGTTGTCCAAGAGATGATTTTCAATGATTTTGCCCATAATCATGCATGTTGATAAGAAGAGATCAGTCGCTTACTCTGAAACTCAGGGTGTACCTATAAATCCAAGATAAACGACTTAAACAGTCACCATTAAGGGCAGAGAAGAGTTAATCCTTTTGGACTCAGTAGTCTGTCCAGAAGTCTGTGATATGAGATCAACAAGGGAGAAAGATAGAATCTGGGGTACAAAATTATCCATCACAGAGTCCTTTAGTGTGGTATAAAATACAAAGGATGAGTTCATTTTAGAGAATAAGTAGATTGTAGAACTCCCATATGGTGAAATATCATGTGACCAAAGCAAGATGGTGCATGACATCCAACATTTTAAGGGGAGGAGAAAGTGTCCCGACAGTATTATGGCATAAGCACCGGTGGTAGACATATGCAAAGAAGAACAAGCTGAGATAACAGTGCTTATCTCTGAATGGACAGATCATGAGTAATTAAAAATGGTGCATATCTAATTTTACCTTCTTGTTTTTAAAACTTTAATTTTTGATGCTTTTGAATCTTTCATGTATTCAAGGAATTTATACAGTGTTCATTCTTTATTATTCAATCATATATCTCTCCTATCCCACTTCATGCTCTCTCCCTTTCATTCTCCCCCCCCCCATACCCTTTCATCTCCTTTTGAGTGTGTGATGCACTGGCTTTCAACGCGATGTCTCCACTGGCAGATGCCTGAATACTTGCTGGGGCACAGATGCTTATCACTGGGTAGATTGTTGAGTAAAAAAGCTCTCCTTTTTCTGTCTGACATTAGCTTTAAATAGTCTCTCAGGGAGGCATGTCTTGAGATCATCCACGGTGAGATGTTGATAGGCCAAATGAGACCCAGGTCTAGAGGAAGTAGACATTGATGCAATGAATTCTGGGGTAAGGCATCCCTGTTATGGCCAGGGGATACTGTCAGGCAGCCCCACAACTCACCCTTATGTGTCTTATAGCGCTACCTTTAGTTCATGTTGAAAGTCACTTTGGCTCAGTCACAGATTTCCTGTGAAGGTTCACAGTGTGGCCAGGGTCTACACCTGGAATAAGTGAGTGACAGCTTCATAACCTTTGCAGAGCAGCCTTCTTCTCTGAGACTATGTTGTGAGTCATGGAGAATTCCAGAACCACACACAGGGTTTGGAGGTGAAGATTCTGAGAGACTAACTGGATGGCATCAGAAATGCTGGCTGGGAGAACAGAGAATTCTTTACACCTTGCGAAATGGTGAACTGTAGTGGATATTGATGGTACATTTAGGAGTGATCGGAAGATTGGCAAACTTGGAGAGAGATGGATTCCCTAGCGGGGTATACATGCTGAAATGTAGGAGTCACCTGAGATGTCCATTACATTCCTGGTCTCTTCCTGTAAGGCCAATGGCAGCTTTAGAGCCTTCGAAATCAGACATGACTGTGTGAACAATTTTATCCACTGGCGTATGAGAAGAAATACATTTCACTCTGAGTCCTTTTTTCTTTCAAGATGAAAGATGACAACCCAGGCCATGGAGGCTTGCTCACTGTAAAGTCCCCAGTGGAGATCACACGGAGCACGCCAAAGTTAGAAATCCTGAGGGGAAATACGTCACTGCTGTCTGAAACCAGTGAGACTTGTTTATTTGTTATTGCAGCATAACCTACCGCATGCTGACTGATACATCAACCTTTTAAAGCAAGTGTATTAAGAAAAAATGAGAGAGAAACTGAAATGTGGTAAATAAAAAAATATTTACCTGAACTCTTTTATCAGTTCTATAAAACTCATATAAAAATCCCTTTAGAAATTAGGAGATATTTCATATTTTGAGTCACCATGTCCTGGTAAATATATTTTATATTGTTTCAGGAGGTGAAATTTAGTCATTTTGAAATTTGAAGCTCCTGGGTCTGTAGAGATGGCGCAGGCTCAGGGGTTAAGATTCCGACTCACAGGCAGAGGAACCCAAGTTCAGATCCCAGGTTCTGTGTAAAGATGTCAGGTGGAAAGGGCAGTGGCCTACACTTCCTTGGTGGGCGGAGCCTGGGAAATCACATAGCAAAGCAAAAAAGGAGGTAGAAACAATTCACCATGATTCCTGAAATCACTCTTGGTCCTCCACTGGGACACACGGTGCCCCCCCCCATAAAATAAAATAAAATAAGAATTTTAAAATTTGAAGCTCTTATATCCAGATATGCTTATCAAATGGTAAAAGCATATTTATGAAGGAAGTGCTTATTTTTTTAAATTTCATTACTATGTTTAAAAGAATCTGTGCATATACCCACATACCTTGGGAAAACTTAACAAACTGAAGATCAAAACAGAGAAAATAGAAGGTGTATCAGAAATATCTTATACCCAAAGATGAAAACCTGCTTAATAAGCAGATAAACGGACTAGAAAATGCCAAAGGGATAAGACAGGATCCTGAAAAGGCCTCCATGATCATGCCTCACTGCAGCACCTACAAAACAGTAAGTACACACTCTTGGAACACAGCCCGGAGCAAACCATGAATACCCGTGATACCGTTGCTGCACGGACAAATGGCTGAGCAAAGCAACAAATGGAAAAGGAACAAAACCTCCTCACAGAAGAAGAATTTCAAGAAGTACATGGTCCTTTCCAGGAGTTAAGGAACAATTGACGCCGCCCTCCATCCTTGAAATTGTGCTAGCCTTGGCTACTCGCTTTCAAAAACCAGAATAGGAGGAGAGAAAAATATTAACAATTCTTTATTGCAGACAATCCTAACAAACACTCCACTAACTGCTTGATGAACTGCTTGATGCCACGTGGAAACCACACGACTCTGATGAACTGTGAAGGAAAGGACACTTAGTCTTTCCTATCATATCCCCAATTCCTTAAAACTAGGAGAAAATGAAGGCAACATGCAGACTAAACGCCATTCTACAGGATTCTAGACTGGAGTGCTCAGACTCTCAAGGCCATAGAAAACGAGGTATGATGACTGATTTCTTCTAATTGTCAGCTTGGCAGACAGTAGCAGTAGCAGCAGTCGCAGAAAACAACTCCTGTCATAGCAGCCATGAGAAGCCACTCGGAATACTTGAATTACTAACCCCCCAGTGACGTGCTTCCTCCAGCAAGAGTCCACCTTCTAAAGTGTCCATAAACTTCTCAAACAGGGTCACCAGATGGGGACCAAGCACGTGAACCTGTGGAAGACAACCTGCATTTAAACCACTACAGGTATCCCTGTGATGGAATTTCTATAGATAACTGACGAGAAGACACGCCCTGCGTATAACCAGCACTGTCTCATCTCCGAGGCTTCCAGACTGAATGAAGAGGAAACAAGGCAAGACAAATGGCAGTGCCCATCCCTCTGTGCTTGTGGCTGGGTGTGCGAGGACCAGCCTCGCGGCTTCACATGCCCCTGCCATGATGGACAATCTCACCGCAGACCCTGGGCCAAAATAAACTCTTCCTCCCATTGGTTGCTTTTGTGAGTTACTTAGTCACAGCAGGAAGTGACTGATACCCAAGGAACGAGCAAGAAGCAATCACACAGCATTGGAAGTGGGGGTGGGGGCTGCCAAATAAATGAAACATGGTGCCTTGGGTGGAGTCAGTGGATGAGGAAGAGAATTTAATTAAAAAGAAACTGAAATCCAAACAGGAGCTGGATTTTAGTGATGAGTCATTTACCTATGTTGGTTTCTTAGTTATAATAAATGTACCTTTGTGATAGAAGATATTGGTAGTGAAAGGTTTTTTTGTTTTGTTTTGTTGGCTTAAAGCCAGCATTTTTCCAAATGGTGATATTTATTTGAGCCAGGCACAGTTGTAATCTAAACCAGTGGGAGGTAGAGGTTGGAAAGTCAGGAGTTCAAATCACTTTCATTGTATACTGAACTCAAGACCTGTCTGGGCTACATGAAACTGTCTCAAAAAGCAGCAACCAAAAAAAGTTTATGTATACATGAACCTTTGGAAGGGAGTTATTCAAGCTGTCTACATACTCTGCTGCCATAGCAACCAGACATGACTCATCATGTTATTTCTTTACGTAACCAACAGGCCAGAATGTGCGTTTTGCTCTCTGCCACCTGTTTGCTGTGACCAGTTGAAAGGGAAGAAATAAGAGCAGCGTATGAAATATACAAGGAGTGAAGATAAAAGCTAGCATTCGAATTACAAAATCAATTGTGAAACTACATTATAATGGCTTTCCAGAGACCTTTAATCAGCTCACTGATGTCTATTGAACTTAATTGTACGTGAATATCAAACAATTAAGACAAAGGTTCCTAAGACCTTCTGTGGCTCGGGCAGGTTTCCTAGCTTTAACATCTAATCAGCATTCATGAAGCTTGACTGATAAGGAGATTCTATTCAACAAGAAAAAAGAGGTTAGAATATTGTATGACACCTGGCATGGGGGTCATAACAAAGAACTCAAAAGCAAATTGGCAATGAAGGAAACACATGGCCTCCCAAATAGAAACTTCCAAACTTGATACTTAGCACTGAAGAGTTCCAAACTCAGTCAGACTCTTTAGATATCTGTATCTCTCTGAGGCTTTCTGTCACACATATCTCTCAGTCTCCAATGTAGTATTTGCTAGATAGGATAAAGACTGTTATGAATAATCATCTTAAAATGCAAAAATACATTTAAGTATTGAATTTTTGTTTAAATACTAACGCTCGCATAGATCATTCTCAAGCATTTTAAAAACTTAAGTTTCCTGAACTATACCCTGAAAATTTAGAACATAATGTGAAATATAAAGAATGAAGTTGAATTCTCACTCAGATAACAGAAGTTGTCTAGTCCTGTCTTCCATTATATTAATTTCCCCAGCAGATTTTGATCCCCACCCTAGTTTTCAAGGTCTGTTGATAATGGTCTTTCATTGCAACTTGTCTGAGCGCCCACCACTCCATTCCAATTAAAACAAATCTTTCGTAGTTCTTTCTCATCCAACGTGTCCTTGTTTGCGGCATCCGTAGCATCTACCTCAGGCGTACGGCTCGTGTGCGTGTGCTTCCATTTCTAGATTACATGGGGCATTTCTTGACCGTGAGGCCACTGCTGGGACATCTTTGATGCTCGGAGGAGACCGTGATGGATGCTACGGCTTGTTGGAACTCAACCCTGTGAGCACAAGGACCTTGGCATGGCATCCCCAGCAGCAGCAACAACAACAACAAAAAATGTTCGGCACCGCTGCGCTTACGCCAAAAGAGCTTGTTTGGAAAGCGTCTGATAAGCCTCAGTAAGAAGCGACCGCACACCCCTGGATCTCGCTGAATTATCTCAGCCTACAGTGATCTGATCTTGCCTTTGCAGTGAGGCGTGTCCACAAAGTCAAACCCAAGTGTGTGCTTTGATTTGGAGCCTCGGTTGATGACAGCTGGGTCGCTGGTTTAATAGGTTCTGTGCAGATAAAGGCGAGGGTTGGCCGTGGGACAAGTGTCTTCGCAGGTGGAAAGACAAAGATCTCAGACACGCTCACTTCTCACAGCTCGGGTCCCCTTCCCGACCTGGACCTGGAAGCACATCAAAGGCCACACCTTCCCTTCTCTGACTCTCCCCTGGCAGTGCCTCCCCTTCTTACTGCACCTCTCCCCAGCTCAACAATGCAGCTATTGTGCTCTGGGGAGAAGAGAAGCAGGGTAATTACCTCCCCGGCCAGGTGCCAACAGCCAGTTTCCTTGTGTGCAATTACTGTGTGGTAAAACAGCCAAAGCTGTGTTTTGAAAAAGTTGTTTTCTTTTCATTCTTTCTTTTTCTTTTTTTTTCTCTCTCTTTTTTCAGCATTTATCTGTCAACCTTGGCACTGAGCCTTACTGTCAACACAGGGCATTGGGCTTTGGGCACCACTTGGGACTCCCCTGTCTTCCTCTCTCTCCCACCCTGGAGTCTCATTGGTGCCAATCGACAAGGGCAATCAGTGACAACACGGAGGGTGGTGAACCCCGAGTTTCCATTTCTCCAGCCCGAGTCTCATTGTTTGCATCACTTTCTGTCTTGGGTGGAGCAACGACGATCAGAGATGACACAGTGAGGTGACGAAGGAGTCATTGCAGGGAAAATAAGGACGGCCGGAGCCCTTCGACCTTGCAAGTAGCATATCTGAAATCTGCGCACCCATCATCTCCAGCAGTCAAACAAGACTCATGGAGCAAAGTGCACCGCACAGTTCCTGTTTGGGGGGTGGGGATGGGTGACGTAACACTCACTTGGAAAGGTCACTATCTCTGCCCCCATTTCAAAATACTTTCCCATAACCATCATTTGAAAAGTCCTTTCTGGACGCCCAGCCTTCTCGAACACATATGCGGTCCCTGGGATTCCCCATAAACAACCTAGCAAGGCAGTATGGCCAATTCCATCTCATAGGCGAGCAGCACTAGCAATGTGCGCCCACTAAGCTAGGAAGTGACAGAAGTTGTGGCAGCCAAACTTTAAACTCTCAGCCATTCTGCCGCACTGGCCCCTCTCACATCCACTAGCCTGGGGGAAGCCGTGTATTGAAGACAACAGACACTTCAGAACAATGTGCGTACCAGTGAGGGTCCAGGGACTGGGCGGGTCTTTCACTGCGGGCCTTCTTTATCAATGGCTTTGCCGGCTAGGGGAGCATGTGGCACCTGACTTGTCGGGAGGTCTCTACCATTTCGCTGCTTTTGTGTATCAGATTGACTGATCATAGGGTGTCCAGATTAGATGTAGGTTCTGGGTTCTATATAAGATGCTCACAGGACACGGCTAATATTTGAATTGTCAAACACAGTAAACCAGATTTCCGCACAGGATGGGTGGACACCGCTCCCCCACCTTGGGGAAGGCCTGAGTGAAAGCAACAGCAATAAAAGGAAGGATTCACCCATATTGGTGTCTTTCCTGTTTGAACCAGCTCACTCCATCGTCCCCCACCTTTGTAGAAACTCCTTTCCTCTGATTCTCAAAATTAAACTAAACGACACCCACACTTTCCTTGGTCTCCAGCTTACAGAGGGCAAACGTTCATACTTCTCACCCCCTACACTCCTTCTCAGAGCCATTTCCTCAGAACAAATCTCTTCACAGATAAATACACGTGTTTACTGATTCTGTTTCTCTGGAAAGCTCTGACTAATACGTCGAGGGTTTAAGTGATCAGGGAACTTCGCTGGTCAACAGTAGGAATGTGAAGATTGCTAGAAACTGTCACTATTCAAATCCTAGCTACTCCGTAGGACCCAACACAGAGGAAAGCACAGCTCCCACATTAGACAGACACAACCATATGTCCATGCCAAGATGGTCAGGCCCAAGTTCACGCGTGCTTTGTGGCTTGTGTGTCAAGAACTTCTGGAAGCATGGGGCATCATTATATTTCCTCTAAGAGTTTTTCAAACTTTTTTGACTTAAGAGGGGAAGAAAGGGAGTGGAGTGAATGTCAGACATGCTTCCCTCCAATCTGATATTCTTGCTGAAAAACGTATGGAGTCTGACTTCTCTCTACTCCTGCACGCTTCTTCTTCTAGTCCTTGGATCCCCGTAGAGTCATGCAACTCCTACTAGGTCACAGCACCCCTCTCTCTTACACACACACACTGGTAAGGACTAAGTGCCTGAGTCCCCCTAAAGTTCCTCTCACCTGTACGATTTTAGACGTTAAGGATTTGGGGATTTAAATTAGGATTTATGAAGCCATCAGGGCTTTGCAGTTTGTCTGCATATTGCTAATAATTCACAACCGAATGGCTTCTAGGGGAACAAGGGTTTTTATTCTCTCTTACAGCCATCCAATTACAGCTCCTAATCCAACTGGACAGGAGCGACCACACCACATCCACGGGACTGTTGAGAGAAGGACAATCCTCACTTTCCAGACCAGCATATCTGGCTAAACATACCCAAGGATGCCAACTTCCTCAACCAGCTCCCTCCATCTTATCCACATGCCCAGGGCCTAGTCTCACCCACCATAGGGGGGATCCTTCCCATCAGACATCTCCTGCAGGCCTGCTCAGGGCTCTTCACAATTGTGCACAGAATTTCAGCCCTCAACTGTCACAAATGGGTGTAGTGGCCTGAGGAATCCCCGTAACACTGATGGGACTGTACGCAATGTGAGGACATAATGCAAAGATAATTATCAGCCTGTAAGAACATATTTTACTATGAGAAAATATAGTACTTTACTGAACTATGCACATGGACACACATGCTTCTTTCTCTCTCTCTCTCTCTATATATATATATATATATATATATCTTTCTCTTTGCCTTTCTCTCTCATACACACTCCTCAAACATCAGTGTAAACAAAACTTTCATATATATTAATAAAATGTTTTTTAATACACCATATCGTTTGAAGTTGAAACTGAATATTTTATGTTATTCTCTGAAAACTTAAGCTTAAGGATTAGAGTCTGTTCACTTGAATGGTCCGGTTTTATCTGGTGTCCTTCCTGCTGTCTGCCATCTCCATCTTCCTTAGCTTTCTGCTCATTTGTCTTCTGCATCAAAGTCTCCCCTTCTATGTGGAAGCCTCAGGAAACAGAAAAACCCTATTTATATTCATGTGTTCACAAGGGAAAAAAGTATTTTCAACAATTGTAATGCACGGCCCTGTAACATTGAATAACACTCCACTGATCTTAGTAATTAGAATTAATTTAATTAAAATGAATTAAGAGTTAAACCCTACGGATTAGTCCAGAACAGGGAGGGGAGAATCTCTTTATCTTGGTAAAGGATCTTTCGGGAGCTCATAGTTTAGGTAATCTATCATATCCTCACCTATAACAGTCCTAATACATCAGAAGGTAATTGGTTGGTTTGCAGCTTTTTCTTAAGAAAATAAATTCTTTCATAATACATTTCTGTCATATTCCATGCTTTGGTCCCTCTGACGATTTGGGTGACATCTGCCTTCTCCTTCATCCAAGGCCATAAGTCACACCTTGACAAGCACCGTCCAAGGCTAGTTAGGACCATAGAGTTTCCTACTTAGGACACGGGCTCAGCTGCAGAGTCAGACCTGCGCCATTATACAGCATGGCTCCGTCACTTACTGCCTGGAGAACTGTGGCGACTGTATCCAGCCAGTCACCCCAACACCTGAGGAGTGACTGTGTTTGGAAATTGAGACCTTGCAGATTTCATCAAGTTAGGATGAGGCCACTCAGACCAGCCCTAATTTATCCACATTGTAGGTGGTCTTGCATAAGCAGACAGACAGACAGACGGACAGACAGACAGACAGACAGACACACACACACACACACACACACACACACACACACAAGTGCCACATGGCCTCAGAAGCAGAGATCACAGAGATGCAGCATATCATAGTTAGATACAGTTATCAACCTGACTGTTGAGGGTTTGAGCTCTGAGCACATTTGTAGAGAATTAGTGGTTGAGTTAGGCCCAGAGTAAACTTGTAGGAGATTGTCTAGATGATAAGGAAGGCCCAGCCTATGGTGGGTGGGACTAGGCCCTGAACAGATGAATAAAATACTAAGAGTCAGTTGAGGAAGTTGGCATCCTTGTGTACACTTGGCCAGACATGCTGGTCTGGCAAGTAAGGATCGTCCCTCTCTCAGTCATTACGTAGAAATGGTGTGGCCAGTTCCCTCAGCCTGGTGTTGGTGCGTGCTCTCCTGTCAAGTTGGATTGAGAACTGTAACTAGTAATCATAAGAGAGAATAAACCCTTGTTCTCTTAAGCCATCTGATGGTCATTTATCAGCAACCATGTAGGCGAACTGCAACATAGCAAAAGCTATGAATTCCTAGAAGGGATGGCCACACCCAGAAAAGAGAAAGAGAAGGAAGAGAGGAAGGTCTCCAAGACCTGTTCTCAAACATCTGGCTTCTAAAACTTGAAGCATATACATCTGTTGTCTGCAGTCACCTAATTTGCTGTCCTTCATGATGACCCGACCATTCTGAGTCGTGGCAGTGACAATCCCAGGAATGTAATACTGTGACTCTCAATACCCTGTCGACACAAAACGCAATGGTCTATTTCCCTAGTAAGCTCATGTACTGATCTGAAGAGCACATGTATATCACCTTCTGCTCATGATATCTGATCCAAACTGTTCTGTGCATGCTGGTTTCAGTAAGCAGTGCCAGCTGCTGTCACACGTGAACAGCTAAGGTCCCTGATTTTCAGGTAACTGTAATTTTAACTCTCCGTCACCGATGCAAGCACAGCAGCCGTCTGTGGAATGCCCGCCTTAATATTTTTAACTCTGTAATTGCTAACAACCATGAACTTGTTAGTTTAGGGCCAGAAGCCCTGAATAAGACAATGTCCTTCAGTAGCCATAAAAGAATGGAACTGTGAAGAATAAACCATCCACCCTGAATGATTGGAGGTCATATGGATAGCATCGCGTTGCCACCCCACGCTACCCAGAAACTGTAGAGTGGAGTCCTCAAACCGCAAGACTTTGTCGTCCCTTGGGTACCTGAGAAATGTTGCTATGGAAATGGACTTCCACTTGGCCCAGCCCTGCTCTGACCACAGGAAGTGAACCACTTCCACAGGCTACAACAGGGCGTGCCCTTCTTGGCTTCTAATTCTCTATGATTTCTTCCTTTTCTAAAGAAACACAGCATCGTAACAATTGCAAATGAAATGTGCTCTTTTTAAAACCCAAGGTGGCCTCCTGCAAGTTAAATAAATTGCCGAGGTGAAGTACCATAGGGAAAACCACGGCTTTCTTTCCAAAGCGATCCTAGGGAATGTGCTAACCCGTCACAAATCCCGCGTGCCACATGCATCTCTGAGAGCCTCAATTTCCTTTTCTCAAAGCCCCTCCTTAAGTGACTTCAGGAACCCTCAAATCAACTTCCTTTTCTGAAAGAAGCCCCCTTTCATTCTCCCGTGGGAACTGGAGAGCTCATGAGGAAGGAAGCACGATAGGTCTGCCACACAGTACGTTCCCAGCTTCCCATCTTTTCCTCTTTATATTCTCACATGGCGAGCCCCTGATCCACAGACGCCCAATGGACACCGAATTCTTCACCTGCAGGAACTCTGAAACAATAAACATCATTTGATGACCCTTGCCTGGAATGTGTGTGACAGTCTCATCAGTAACCAATGCAGGCCAACTGTGCTGGCACATTTATTTCTTTATCAGGGTGGCCGTAGCCAAGAGCTTTAGTTCATTCTGTTGAAACACATACATGCTCACACTGTCAAATAAAAGCATGGCTGTTCTTTTCTTCTTCATTCCCCCCAGTCCTGCCAGGTATGACATGCTGTGAAGGGAAGAGATGCTTTTATTTTTCTCCATACTTACTCCAGAACGGCCTATGTCACTCTGGAAGCTTCCTTAAAATTGTCCTTTCCCAGCGTCATTGCTTCACGCACAGTGGCCATTCCCGGAAGAGCCACATCTTGGGGTGCAGTGACTTCTAAGACATCCCATGAACAAAACTTTACTCCTGAATTACCAAGACAAGTGTAAATGGACAGAAGCCTGGCTGACGTCAGCGGACCCCCAGACAAGAACAGCTGGGGAATTACTTGCCGACCAGGATGGATGTGTTGAAGTTGGTTATTTCTTTACTTGTCCATCAATCTATTGTTCTATCAGTCCTCTGTAACCTAAATCTATCATCTATATTTATCATAAATCTATATCTATTATCACTCTAATATCTATCTATATGTGTCATCCCTCTATCCAACTATCATCTGTCTGTCTGTCTATGAGTCTGTCTGTCTATCTGACTATTTTGCTTTTCTAGGACAGAGATTTACCATTAGCCTGTGCTGGCATTGAACTTGCGATTTTCCTGTCTCCATCTCCCAGGTTCAAGCATTCCAGGAGTGTATTGACATTTCCTGCTTTGTTTTCTTCAGTCACCCCTACTAAGCTATGACCAGCGGGCGACAAGTCATATCGCCTGAATCTTTAGACACAATTGTTTCTCATATTAGCAACTGGAAGGAAAAAAGAACAATGTGGTTGTGGAAGAGCTTTTGCCTCCACTGCCAAATATTTTATTCTTACTCAATTTACAATTATAATAATCGTAAGTTATTTTGAAGAAGGTGGTCAAGTCATAATAAATTCAAATAACTGTTTTGGGTTTTGTTGCCTTAAAAGCAATGAAAATACACATTTGCTCATATATCTTTGCTACATTGAAATCACACTAATAACATCTATTCTTTACCGTCCCAATGGCAAAATTGCTAGATGTTTTGCTGGGGGGTGATATAGATAAGTAAAAGGGGCTTAATTTAGAACTGTCTTCTGGATAATGATTTTAATTTGAAGTCCCCACCCAATAATACTTAGAACCCCAATAGTGCTGACATCATTGATTCTACTTTGGCCTCTGGGAACAAATGTGCTTTTCTTGAGTTCTCACTGGCAACCACACAGGAGGTTCCAAGAGCTCATTATTTCCAAATTTTCTTAGAACTTGTAGCCTTTACCATCTTAATTGTTTGGTCTGGGCACAGAATAAAATCGAGAGATGAGGAAAAATTATGTGCAAGATATTCCCTGTAACTCTCCCTGCAGTCTTGGCATATTCAAATCGCCGGCAAAATATAAGCAAGGCTTACTTTTTCTCAGTCGACAAAGACACTACCAAGAGCTTCGTAAGTGTCACCCCCCTGGCTGCCTTCAGGAAACAGGGAGACTGTTTTCCTTCTTCTGAATGGGGCCTAAGTCCAAAGAAAAAGAGACTGGAGATATGAAGAAAAGGACTGGAGATATGAAGCAAGTATAAAGATATGAAGATGGTATAAATAACCCATGTCCACGACGAATCTCCCTGCAGGAGTCCCCTGGCACTCACATTGCAGTGGCCTCCAGAAGCGAGCTCGGGGTGCACTAACGTCCTGTCTGTTTTCAGAAACTTGGACTTCGTGATCTTGGCCATGGGTGGCTGCTGCATGATGTTCACGGCTGGCTTCCGATCAGTGTGAACAGATGTTGGTCATTCCTTTCACAGCTCACTCTTCTCACTCAGCAGACACTCCATCAAAGCCCGTGGCACGCATGAATGAATAAGTGAAAGGAACTAAGCAAAGAGTCCAAGAGCATCTTCTAGATGCCCTGAGGATGAATTCTATTGGAAGATGTAGCAGTTGCTTTGTCCAGTTGCCGTGATCAAATTCTATACGAAAGTAACTTGAGGAAGGAAGGATTTAATTTGGCTCGCAGTGCAAGCACACAGTCCATTATGGGATGTGGGGGGGGTCATGGAGACAGGATCATGACACACCCGGGCCATATTGCATCGGTAATCTGGAGGCAGAGAGAGGGATGAGGGCTTCACTTCCTTTCTCTTTTGTACTTGGTCCAGTCCATGTAATGGTGCTGACCACATCTAGCATGGGACTTCCTACGCTAGTTACCCTAATCTAGATAATCCCTCGCGACGGGCCCAGAGGCTTGTCTCTGGTGATTGCAGTCCCGACAAGTTGGAAATCAATACTGGCCATCTCCGAAGGTGTAAGCCCCGTCTCCTCTAATTGCCTAATTGTTCAGCCCTCTCTGTGACGCCTTATGAATCAGTCCCCGGCGTCCGCACAAGGAAATAAATCTTGATATTTGCCATCCGTAATTTCTCCTGAACTGCTGAGTTTTGCCCCAAACTTAGCTTCTTTCTAAGTTGCTAATTTTCATATTTTCAAATCCTCTTCTCAGTTTTGAATAATCACCCTATACATGTAAGATGGTGCATATAAAGTATATGTGCAAGTGTGTGTGTGTGTGTGTGTGTGTGTGTGTGTGTGTGTGTAAGGTTCTAAATGCCAGTGCAGCTGTTTGCAGTAACCTTAGTCTGGGAGAAAACGTGAAAAAGGTTCTAGGAAGGCCTTTTAGGAACCACAGTTTGAGTGTCATAAAACATGCATAAAACACATGAGTCTTAGCACTCAAATCATTTTAAATCTTCCCACATATTATTCAAATGGGTGATTTTGTCAGACACAGTTCTGAGATCACCAGGCAATAAAGTCTGTGAGGTAACAACTGCTCTACCAAGAAGAGTGGGAATGAGGGGGAGAGGGCAGGGGCTTCAGAAGGATCATCCGTCTGCTCATATGCTGAGTTCTAAGGCAGCTCTCCTGGGTCATGCTCGGCGAATGGTTTGGGTTTGGACACATGCAAGAGGCAAACAGGGCTTCTCTCCCCTGAGCTTGTTTCTGAGACAGAACCTCTTTGACCTTCCTAACAAGTCCGTCAGATTTGTTTCCTATGGCCCCCCCAAATGCAATATGTTAGAAATAAAATATATCATTTCTTATGAGTCAAACATTCTCATGCTTTTGAAAAATGTAGGTATCAAGGTAAGAAATGTTGTAAAGTCACAGATTCTGCATCTTCATCATTCCAAGCATCAAATATTGTAACAAAACTTCAAATTAAACACTAGAGAACTAATATATTTTAATATTAATATATAAAGTCAACTGAATGGTTTTAAGAGAGTCCTGAAAGGTCTATATGCTGGTAGGTATGTGATCACATGCTTGTATATAAGCTAAATACTACAGCAATCTAAAAAATACATAATAATTTAATATATGCATATAAAATATAAAGTATTTATCATTTCACATTAAAAGAGAATGGATAAAGTTATATACATGTCTCTTTTTACATTTCAATACACACACACACACACACACACGCACACACACACACATCTCTTCTAGGTTTGGGGATCAGCAATGGAAATAAATAGCACCATGACCAAACCTTTGAATGCCTTGGACACAAAAAAAATAGATGGCATTTTTTACAGCCTATTTTGCTTAAATACGTACCATATAGCACATAAGTTCTTCTAAGTTTTAAGTTGAGAAGTAGCTTTCATTTGAAAACCATACCAACCAAAATCTAATTGTAATAAAAATCAGAACCAATTAAAGGATGGATGGATAGTTGGCTCACTCAACTTGTCTCCAAATATCTGATTAGACCCAGACATTTTTAATAAAACATTTCTTCTCTTAGATTCTTCTCATTTATTCTCACAAAAATCCGTATATTTATAATTCATTTTCACTCTACACAGTAAAATTTTTTTAAATGAGTTATTTGATATTTACAAGACTTCTACGTCTTCCTTAATTCCAGTTTGGTAGAAAACAGGAAGTTGACATTTGCCAAGAATAAATGAACTTGAACACCGTGTTTTAAATGTAGCTTGAAGGATGGAATCTCCAATCTCAGGCCCATTGTACTGTTGGCAAAGACCTTCCTGCTGCCCAGACTATGAAATAATAATGAAGCCCGTTAGCGACTTACATTTTGTGTTCCAAAAACCTGAATCTATTACTAAAGTTCACTTAACAACAGGATCTTATTTTATCTTCAGCAAATATCCTGGGACACGTATAAGTAGCAGAGACAAACTGCATTACAGATTTTAAATTTGGAATGATGAACAAATCAATATTTCAAAGCATAACAGGAACAGATTCTATAAAATGAACTCAAATCAGATATTGCATTGGCCGGATTCCCAACCCAGAGACCCAAAGAGGAGGAAAGTAAAGTGAAGAAAAATATTCAGCAATACATTACGACTATCCATATGGAAGTTTGGAAACAGCAATTCAAAGCATGAGAGAAAAATAATCTAGTTTAAACATGCTAATCCACTTTATTTATTACTTAATTTTTAAAATAATAGCAAGTACTGAGCTGTAACTATTTTGAGGGGACCCTATGTAAAACAGATTACAGCAAACCAAAGAGTCATGATTCACATATGATTTATATGTGTTACACAGGCACTTGTACAAGGCTAGAAGATGAACCTCCAGAACAAATTCCAAGACCTTCTCCAGAAACTTTCACATGAATGTCTCTCACCTGGTCCATTAAGGCAATTATTCCATTTCTGTTTTCCCATTTTACCTGATGCAAATTCGAGTTAAAAAAAAAAAACTCAACTGAATGACTGAATTGTCACTCTCTTCCTGACTGGGTCTAAACTGGCAACTCACAGTCATGCGCACTTTGCACGATCACATTCTGGAATCATCATCCACCCTAATCACCATGTTTGAACCATGGACATTTTACATTTGGCTTTAGAGCTTAGGAGATATCTGGGGCTACATCTGAGAAACATGCATAAGGCTGTAGGCCTAATAGTACATTCTTTGCATAGTTGCTCCAGCCACGCAATGAAAGAAAGCAATGTGAGCAATGGAAAATATACCCCCGTGCATGCATGTGTGTGAGGGTCTGTGTATGTGTGTGTGTGTGTGCGTGCGCGCGCGCGCGTGTGTACTCTCTAAACCAGATAAGCTCCTGCAGGTAAATGTAGACAGTGCAGATTCAGTTCATTTTCTAGTCATTCATTCTTTTATTCAATATTAATGTCCACTATGTGCCAAAAATGACATTAGAAATTATTTCAGCAAAGATCATTGATCCCCACCAAATACCCATGGCTCCTCCCTGTTTCCCAGGAGTCCTGCCTCTCTAAGAAGAGCTGACTTTCTCCGGGATGGACAAAGGGACTGCGACATCTTGGATTCTGAAGCACTGATTTCTCAGGGCACATCTCTCTTCAATGTCCCTCCAGGAAGTGTAGAAGCGTCTTCTGCTGCGATTGTAGCCAGTTATTACCATCGTGGTATCATAAGGACTAAAAATTAGTTCTTCATAGCGTTTTCCTTCCATCTTACCGTGTTGAAAGGTGGTGGTACAATATGGTCTCCCTGAGATGATACTAAGATGTCAGCATGGCTGGCTGTCCCCTCTGTGGGTCTGAGAGCACAGTTTGCTGCATCAGCTTTCCCTGTTTCTAAACAGCCTCTAAGTTCTTTGACTCGATCCTCCATGGTCAGAGCCAACAGTGGTGGATCATCTCATGTGGCCTCTCTGAACGTTTTTCTGAAGTCCAATCTGTTTCTGACTTAGAGAGAAAGGTTCTTTGTTTTTAAGAATGCATTTATTCCATGAGGACCACCTGGGTAAGCCGGATGGCTACACTGTATTCACAAACCCAGTCCCGAGCGAACGTGGCATCGTGCCACATGAGGTGATACATTCTCACAGGCTGCAGGAATGAGGATGCATGGGAATGTCATGTGTGTGGGCCCTGTGCTGCTCAATATTCTCGTGCTGCTGCCAAATACTGATAGGAAGTAGACAAACAGAAGGAAACAGCTCTCAGCTCCATGGTGGAAAGGTGGGGTGCTTGGGGGTCCAGCGGTGGAAATGTGAGTTTGGAGGCACAACTTGATCTTGACACACTTTCATGGACCAAAAAGCAGAGAGAGAGAGAGAGAGAGACAGACAGACAGACAGACAGACAGACAGACGAGCTAAAACTGATGCCAAACTATAGCTCACAAGCCTAGCGACCTACTTCCACCAATCAGATATCACCACTTCAAGGTTCCATAGCTGGGAATCAAGAGCCCAAGCACATGAAGATGTGTGAGAAATTTCACATGCACACCACAGCAGGACCCTTATCCTGCCAGCAGGAAAGTTACATGGGGCGATGGTGGTCTGCAGGCTAAGGGAGCCTGGCCTGTGTATCAACATTGGGGGATACCTGCCACAGACCCCTGCTACACTCTGAATGGAAGAGCACAGACTTCTGTTGAGCTGGCAGGATTTGAAGGAAGTAGCCCGGCATTGCCCTCCCATGGTTAGGCATTTGCTCAAGTTTGTTAGCTCCAGGGCCAGACTTTCTAGTCTAGCAGATACAATTCCTGTTCATTTACAAGAATAGTCTCATTCTTATCTTTGGAGCTTCCACATTTAATAGAGAACTGAAAAAATAGCAAAATGTTGAGAGAAGCTGAATGAAAAAGAAAGAAGGAATAAATATATAATAAATTGAAAATCTCTGACCTATTATAAGCAATTCTTTAAGAGAACTATGCTGGTCAAAGGGCAGTGTGATCCCTGATCTTGCTGAAGGTTAGGGTCTCTCTGAGAGCCTTCTCCTCCTATTCCACCACTACCAAGCTGACCTGTCTGTGGAAGGAACTGCAGGCATATAGGTCACTCTTTTGTATCTTCAACCAAGGGTTGAGACCTGAGATGTATGGACCACTGAGAAACACTTCTCTTCTTTCACCCGGCAAGAGCACAGACTGGGGTAACAGGATTCTGAGTACAAATCAGAGTTCAAGCAGATCTTAGGTATATAATTCAGAATCTCTCCACATCTGGGAACCAAGAAAATAAATGTAACCCAGAATGCGGATGTGAAGGTTTCATAGCTTGGCGCAGTTATAGGTATAAATGTGTCATATTGCTTTGAGTCACTGGCTGTATCTGAGAGTAGGACAAGAGTGAGCTTTGTGTTCAGATGGTATTGATGGTGCCATTCTTAATTTAGCAGCCAACTGAGACCTAGAAGATTTCCAAGATTCAGGCTTTATCAAACATCTCAAGGTGGCATAGCAAATAAATGCTTTATTTCTTGTGTTTAAAGCCTCTATTAAAGATGTGAAGCAAAAATTTGCATTAAAAGTGACACAAAACCTATTTAAATAATCAGGGAGAAATAAGATTTTTTTTGAGGATTTTTAAGCTTCCAACATATGGAGCCAAGTTGCTTTCTTTTTTATACAAAACAAACGAGTCCATATCATTAAGTTTCACTTCTCACCATTTTCAGATTCTGAGGGCACAGCTGGGGGAAGCTAAAATAGTCAGGATTTCACTTGCAAACCCATTGACAGAATCCTTTTTTTCTGCAGCATGAACATTTCAGGAAGCTAGAAATATTAATTTCAAGCCCACTTTGCTCAAACATAAGTGCTCTCAAAGTGATATTGCAAATAATTTCAAGTTATGCAATCACACAAATGGCCAAATAACAAGGAATAATTCACTATCTGCTGTATGCATTGGCAGGCTAAGAGTAACGGAATCAGATGGGAAGAAAAATCCATTAAAGTCCGTCAACTTAGATCACTTGAAAGGGCTCAAATGACCTCTTCTGCTTGTAAATGACCATGAGAGCTTTTTTTTTTTTTAAATTAACTCTCTAGTTTAGAGTACTTTTACACTTTCAGGAAAGCTGCAAATATAGTGCAGAGAGTTGCAAACTCCTCCATCACTCCTCCCTGTGGAGAACATGCAGCCTAACTGTGCTCCATTTGCTGCAAATCAGAATCCAGTGCTGATAACCCTGTTAAACTGATTCCCACATTCTATCAGATTTCACTGGCTTCTGCCCCAACATCCTCTGTTCCTGGAGCCCACCCTACATTACACTTGGTCACCATCTCTGTGGTCAGGTACTGGCTCAGGCATTCCCTGTTGTTCTTGGCCTAAGCGAGAGCTGTGTAGATGACCCCCCTGCCTCATCACTTTACATGATGATTTTCTCAAAATTAGGTTGGAGTTATGGGGTTCAGGGGAGAATTTCATGTCGATGGGTTGTCCTATAGTTTGAATCGGAAATGTTCCCCTGAAGTCCCATTTGCTCACTGCCCGGTCACACTTTCCAGAAATGGAGGAGCCCTTTAGGGACCTAGTTGGAGGAAGCTGGAAGAACAGTGGCGGTCACTGAGAACATGCCTTTGAAGGGGATGCTGACTCCCCAAATCTGCCCTTCCTCTGCTTGCTTCCCAGCTTCCATGAGGGGACGTCTTTCCTTGCCACGTGTCCCACAACGATACGCCAGCTCACGGCAGGCCCAAAGATAGTGTGTCTGGGAAACCACAGCCAGAGCTCTGAACCATGAGCCAAAATAAAAATCATCTTGTGAGGTGTGTGTGTGTGTGTGTGTGTGTGTGTGTGTGTGTGTGTGTGTGTAGATCATGTGAAGTTGCTCTGACCTCATACTGCTCCTACCCTGTTTTGTGAGACAGAGTCTCTTACTAGCCTAAGGTTGGCCAGTTAGGCTAGACTGACTGACCAATAAGCACTAGAGATTCACCTCTTTCTAGCTTCCCTGCACTGGGAAACACACATGCTGCCACAGCTGGTCGTTTGTTATTGGTTTGTTTGTTTTAATGTGGATTTGGGGAGCAAGAATGTAAGTTGTCCTACTTGCAGGGTCTCATTTTAAAAACTGGTCATTTTAGATTATTTTTCTCCCCTTTTTTGGTGCTGGGGATTGAGCCCCTAACCTTGTTACATAGTGGGCAAGCCCCCCAAGACCTGTCCACATTCCTCAGGTGCTTTGTTAGAGTAACACAGTTCTAAGTAGCACAGGCCTTTCTTGCTGCAATGCCCCATCTTGGCAGCTGCATCACCTCGACCTGTCACGGCCAAGAAGGTCTGCCAGGCTTCTCTGGGGTAAACTTGCTTTTCTTCATCCTTCCGTGATACACTTTTTGGAGGCAAGCTACCAAGTAGATGCTACATTCAAAGAAACAAGGGAAGATGAACCGCTCCTTTCTGGGGAGTAGATATATCTGTGATTTTTTGGTAAGGATACCCCACCCCCCTTTTGCTTGCTTATTCATGTATTTATATTGATGTATGCTCAGATTTATACTGGTATGGATTCATAGATGCTTATTTTAAGATTTGTTCTATGAGTCAACACTACCTTATATATTTTCTTGCTCAAATCTCTGGCCCTTGGGGATTGGTTCCAGTAGGTTCTCATGTCCTCCCGTGCCTTTTACTTTCTGGCACTTCCTTGCCTGTTGTAACTATAAGATGTTCCGATTGCTATTCTCTGTCCCAGCTCTAGAATCTACTATGTAATCCCATCTGTTTTTAAATATTAAAAAACCCTATTACCTTTAGTCTAAAAATGGAAAAATTCATAGATGTCTCAAATCATTCCCCATATGTATGTATTTTTAAGTTAGAGATCAATAAACTATTCTGAGTAGCTTTTTTGAAAAGTCATTAGCCCCTGTAGGTTTTATGAGTTCTTAAAATTTAGGTTCTAGTTGGAGGATCCATTTCTGTAGCTGTAATTTTAATGGAAAAAAAAAAACACAGCAAAAGCATTTGAATTTCTACACGGGCAAAGTTTATAGTCTGCTGCCAGACTAAAGAACATTCTCAGCTCAAGTGGTTCTGAAGAAGAAGGCACTGGATCGAGAACAAAAGGATGTTCAGAATTATTATTTCTAAGTGTGTCTACGAGGGAATTTCATGATGAGACCAACATTTGAATCCGTAGATCTGGTAGATTGTCCTCCCTGCTACAGATGAAGGTCATCCAATCTATTGAAGAATTCAGGACAAATCTTGTGTTTGTTGTGTTGTTTCATTTGCAATAGGTTCTCTTTAAGACCAACTTCAAACTCACTATGTAGCCAAGGATGGTCTCGAACTCCTGATCCTCCTGCCTTCACTTCTGAAGTGCTGGGATTACGACAGGAGTCGCCAGGTCTGATCTGCATAGTGCTGGGGAGCCAGCCCAGGGCTTCATGCATGCCTGGAAAATACAATACCAGTTGAGCTCCAGCCTCAGCCGGAGATCAATTTTGTGTGACTTCACTATTCCAAGTGCTGGCAACATGGGCAAAGCTTGGCAGGAGCTTCTTCTACTGCCCAGACACGAGAATGCAGTCGGCTGGTCGCTCATTGGATACCAACAGCCTACATCGCTTTGGTCTGGTCTGCTGGCCTGGCTGCTGCCTAAGTCCCATCTCCGCATGGGCCTTCAACTTAAGGACTGTGGACTGGGCTTCTTGCCTCCAGTATACACTTAACTTTTGAGTTTGGCGCTTTTCTCATACAGTGACCTTGGTCTCTGGATTAATCGTGACTGACATAGAGGCTTTTATTTTGAAAAGCAGCAGCCGCTCTAGGCCTTTATTTTGGCAAAAGGAGAGTGACTAGAACTCTCCCTGCGGCGCCTGGCAAATGGAGAGTCCCAAAACTCGTCATCTACCACGATTACTATTGGCGGGTCAAATAATATTTTGTATTTTATCATTTAATCTAAAACTCTCCTCTCACTTCCCCCTGTGCTCAGGCCACTGAGCTCAGCTCAGAGGGAACGTGGATGGAGATAACGCAGTCCTTTATGGGTCTGACTCATGAACACGTCTCTGTGGCTCTTTGTGCCAGCTTTTTTTTTTTTTTTCAGTATGAGAAATCCTGACAAGAACCAGAGGCCACGAAGCATGACGAGGCACAGAGTGAAATGGTCCGTGTGGGGACCCGGTATGGAGGTGCAGCTCACGATGCGGCCATGTCCCCGTGACCCCGCTATAAACTCAAAATGTTGTAAGTTGAAAAGGCACCAAGCACCCTTATCCCACAGAACATCATAGCTTAGCCCGCCCCACCTTAAACAGAGTCAGGGCGTTTGCACTCACACGGAGTTGGGCAAAATCATCAGCATGAGGTCTATTTGATAGTCAAGTATCAACTGTCCCCGGTAGCTGGTCAAATATTGTACTGAAAACACCAAGTAGATCGGGTCTCTGGGCATGCTTTGTACCATGACCAAGCCTTGCTCCCCTCAAAAAAAGTCAAAAGTTGAACCACCATGAGCCAGGAACATCTGTCATATGTGAAGTGTATCTTTATGCTAACATACTGAGCTGTAGAGGTTGGATTATTAGCACATGGTATATATGCTAATTAGTACACATATTAAAAGTGGCCCTTAAAGAAGGCTTTCTTAGTTGACTTTTTTTTTTCCTGTGAAACAGAAAACTGCAAAAAGAAAAAAAGAAACTTGCTTGAGTCACCAAAGATTCAGAAGCTTTGTTTGGAGTATGTGAATGTTTCTCAATAATCCCAGAAAGAAAATGTAGCCAGGTCTCACAAGGGACAGGAAGTCCGACTGATAAAACTATCAACAAGAGTGGCTCCATCCAGCCTTTGGCACTGAGTGGAGGCTTATGGCTGGCTCCTGGCATACTCCCTTCTCACGCCTTTCTGTCTCAGGCTGGCCTTTTTGGCTTCCCCGGAGACCTGGGCCAGGGCCAGCTGCCTCGGAGAGGCCTGGAGGCCTTCGCAGAGAAGATGATTGGCTTGAGACAGGCGGACTGACTCCTTGGTCCACTCACACGTGGCTGAGTGGAAGACCACCTTGCAGGAAGAAAGGGAGAAAGCTCAAAGGGTATACCTGGAAAAGTAGTAGAATTAGGCATAATTTTGGCTTAACTCTCTGGGGTAGGTATTAACAGGACCCATGGTCCACATTTTATTTTGCAGTCCACGGTTTATATGGCCGGCCCTTTAATATTTTCACATGGCATTAAAAAGAAGCATCTTCATTTATTGTAATTAAGACTCTACTAGAATTTTTTCAACGTTATATTTTTTAAATATACTATTTTTAGAACAATTTTAGATGCCTAGCTAGATAGGAAGGTAAAGAGATTTCCCACGCTCTCCCTAGCCCCACACATACATTGCATTCTACCTCATCAGTGCCCCTCACAGAGTGAGTGCATTTATTATGATGGCAACTCTGTCCCTGACACATGGTTGTTACCCAAAACCCAGAGTTTATTAAGTATTTTATTACTGAGACATTAGAGTTGACCACCCATATCTGACCACCCATGGGCTCCACATGCATGGATTCAATCAACCGTAGCTTGAAAGTATTGGGGAGAAATTGCATCTGGACGGAATACATGCAGACATTTTCTTCCCTCTAATGATGCAATATAACAACTGTTGTAAAAAGCCCTTATATTTTCTTAAATATTACAGAAGACAATTTAGTACATGAAGAATGTGCATAGCTTTGGTATAAATCTGCAAAATTTTACCCAAAGGATCTGAGCATACCTTTTGAACATCAGTAACTAATTGGTGGTCTTTGCACCAGTTCCCAAGTACTGAGGGATGACGATACATTTTCTAAGCTGATAAAGCAAAATTTCCCATCCTCTCCCCTCTCATCAAATGCTCCTCAACTCCAGTGCTATTGAACCTGACTCAACGTAGGTTCACTGAAGTGCCTGCAATTTCCTGCTGGCCTTGAAGCTTAGACCATAATGATTTTCAGGCACTTCGCTCCTTACATGTAGGCAATGGGAATTCTGCAGAGAATTTGCAGCGCCCTGCATCTTAATGCTTTGTTTTAAAGCCCAGAGGATCTCCCCTGGGCTTACTCTCTAACTCCCAGTGGGATTATTTTATACTTCAGGGTTCAGTGGGATTCCGGTGCAGACTCCCTGACTGGATCAAGGCTGAGCAACTGGGCTGTTTATCTCTCAGAAGAACATAGGGTTCTCATTTCCCAGCATGCACTGAGCGCAAACAAACTGTCATTTTCATTAAGTAACTTCCATAGACTTCTTGGTGCCAAACAGCTAAGGATGATAAAAAGATAAGATGGCAGAGGAAAAAATGGTTAACATAAAATTTGGGGCTAGAGAAATGGCTCACCAGTGAAGGTGCATAGAGCGGGTGACCCCAGTTTGATCCCTGAAACCCATATAAAGTAGAAGGAGATAACCAACTCCACCAAGTTGTCCTCTGGCCCCCACATGTATGATGTGGCTCCCATGCACATGTGCATTGTATACACATAAACCAATGAAGTGAATTTCTAGTATATGTCCTTAACCTTGTACAAGCAGGGATGATAAACGTCACAGCAAAAAGAGAAGAATCTCAAACTGATTGGGAAGATTCTGGACAAAGACCATCCTGATATGGAGAAAGAAATCCAGTGGGGAGAAAGTGTTATTGGTTGTAAGATCATTCCAAGATGATGTTGCCTAAAAATGACCTAAGATTGTCTGCCTTCATCGAGATCAAGGCTGAGTACGGGAAAGGGAGGGGGGTACTTGCCAGCACTGGCATGCAGATAAAACCCAGTGGGTCACACATGCCAAAAGACATAAAGGAGGAGGGAGACTGGCTGGAAAGGAGAAAGTAGGAAGTGATTCAGGAATGAGGGATTAGGATTGGGTAGTGAGGAATGAAAGCACATAGTAAATCCATTGCATTCATGCATGAAAGTGTCAAAGAACTGAGAAATAATAGATACAAATAAATAAAAGAATCAGCATCGGGAAACAGAGGTAAGTCCAGAGAAGGCAAGACGTGCAGCAAGCCTGGAGTTGGGGACCTTGACTGAGGTCAGGGGAAAGTCAAAGCTTTAGAACTTTCCATGTGCCCCAGAGACCAGTGCGAAAGAGCTCCCTGGTTAAGCCACACCAGCTGACTAGCAAGTCCCAGGGATCCTCCCGTCTCTGCCGGAAGCCCAGTCCTAGGGTTACAAGTACACATCACCATGCCTGAGCTTCTTGCACAGGTTCTACTGACCAAACTCAGCGACTCCCTTCCCCCTGCTTGCAAGGCAAGCTTTTGCTTTCTGAGTTCTGCCCACGCCCCCATCCCTATGTTCCACCTCTTCTCTGTTAAACGTGTGGTAGCAGATGTCCCGAATGGCTGGGCTGTCAGAACACTAGTACCAATGCCATTCGTGAGCTCTTCTTGGCAACAGGGCTTCATTGGGTTTAGTTTCCCACGCTCGCCAGAGCCCAGGGAAACTACAGCTATGTTACTGTAGTCCACAGGGGAAACTGAGGATCAGGGCAAATTTGATATGCTGGTCTTGCTCTCTGTGGCTGTCCAAGCCATGAAGAACCGCAAACAGCTGATCTCTTAACTATGTGAGAAATTCAAAGGAGGTGTCCCCACCCTTATTGCAAGAAGAGGTCTAAAGTACACAGACAAGGAACTTCTTCTTGCCTCTTCCAGAAAAGGGCAGCTGGGGACTGTAACTGTTAGTAATATCACATCTGTCTGGAAGAGAATCGGAAGCCCATCCCACTCACGTATGGATTTTTTTTCTGGGGACTCGGAGGTCTGGGTGCACGGCAGGGATGAGGACGGGAGAGGAAAGGGGCAGACGCAGAAGTGCTGAGGCAGGACAGAGGCCGTCCCAGCCTGACAGTCACCAAGGACTCTGTTCCCATGATGCTCTAGTGCAGTTAAGGGGAAACGAACTGTGACGAACGGGGGTTGGGGGGGCCATGGTGTGAAAGAAGCAGAGATGCCAGAAAGGATGTTCTGTGCAAGTGCCCTGGGGGTGCTCTTCTTCTCCCACACATACTGGTATCTGCGTGCACCCCCCACCCCCCTGCCCCCAAAGTTTTGAAATTCAGCAGAACCAGCAGGGTTGACAGCCATCTGCTGCCGACTCCCTGGGAGGACGCTTTATCTTATCAACCCAGATGACTCAGAAGAACACATGTCAGAGAGGACTGAGAGCAGAGATGAGATGGAATCTGGGCGTCTCCCAGTGGATGTGATCCCGTGGTGACCTGGTGCATGTGGAGCTGGCCTTACTGCGGGGCTCACTGCTCCCCAACTTCAAATCCACCCGCCAGGCCCCAGAATAATGGGTGATCTTGAAAGCTCCGATCAGGGCTTCCTTAGCCAGGGATGATCACTGAGACACTCCGGCATCTCTGTCTGCTCTTGGCCTTTGTCCATTCAATGACGCGTCTCCAGAGAAGGCGACTGTGCACGGGTGGGAGCCTGGACCACCTACTTCTACCCCAGTCTCCAAGTGTCTGGAGTTTGTGGACAATGTGTTTTGCTCCAGAAAGCCCATTCCTGCTTTCTTTAGAGTTCATGGATTTTAGGAAGCAAAATGTCACAGGGCCGAGAGCCTGCAGGGGAATTAACCCAGAACTATCAGCAAGCCCATGAACAGATCCCGTCCGACAATTATCCTTTTGGGTCATTCTTTTCTCCAGACGGAAAACCCACACGGAGGTCCATCCGAGAGCTGCCGATCATGCGTGCTCGTCACCAAGGGGAAGGACTCCGCCAGCACGTCCAGCACTTGCTAGCCTGTCTGTCGGGAACAAGCCACAGGGTATCCGAGTGTTACTTGGAAGAAGTGGGGTCTGCCCATGCCATGAGAGCCGCTCAGAAACACCTGGCCAGCTGCTCATAACACTCCCGAGCTTCTTAAAACAGAGGCAGCAACGTTGAGAGATGAATGCCAGGCATCTGGGTTTATGCAGGAACGCGCGGCGGCTCCAACTCAACATGTAACAAATAGGAACCTTCGCAGGGCATAAACCCACCTGTGAAAGCTCGAGGCGGGCACCTCACTCAGTGTAGTAGGTAAGTAGAAGAGGTCAAGTTCAAAGGGGGGGGGAGACAGGGCTTCCAAATGATCCTTGGTTCCCCTGTTTCCAGGGGGGATACAGGGAAGGCCTTGTACAAGACCGCGGTCCCTTCTAAGTGAGGCTGGGGGGGGATCCCAGATCACAGTAGACTGACAAGCAGCAGGTCTGCAGTGGCGATGGAGTCCAGGGGTCCCTAACAATTGTCACTGGGTCTCGTCCGTGCTTGGCCACAAAGCAACAGGCTAGACCAGCTGTGGACAACAGCGGTGAGTATCCTCAGAACAGCCTGGCCGGGTGGCAGAAGGCCATGCCTAAGGGGTGAGAACCTCGCCCCACCCATCCTGGCAGCCACACATCAGGTCCTCTGCCATGTGTACCATCTCAGGAGGGTGGGAAGTGGAGCACATTCAGAGAAGAGACTTGAAATTGTCATTTATGTAACAGAGGTGACATTAGCCCAAAGGACGATCACTTCTCAAGTGAAAGTCATGACACGCAATACCAAGGGACTGTCATGAGACCTCTGTGGGACATACTAGATGCCAAGTGACCACTTAGACTTTGATGAATGGACGCTACGTCCAATAGAAACCCCGCTTTTCACTTGCACACACAAGTGTCTAGTCACTTCGTGTGGTCTTCAGCTACCCGGATGGACAGAGCCCATTTACAGCATGTCCTTCGCCATGGAAAGTTCCGGTGGACAATACTGGTCAAAAACAACCCTTCGTTGGGGCTAGAGAGGTGGCTCAAGGGTTAAGCCTCCGCCTTGCAGGCGGAAGGTCCCGAGTTTGGATCCCAGATCCCACGTATAGACGCCAGGCAGAAGCAGGGCAGCCTGCGCTTCTGGTCCTGGTAGGGCGGAGCCTGTGAATCGGGCAGAAGGAGGTGGAGGCGTCCATGGTGGTTCGCGAATTCGTCCGTGGTTCTACACAGACACAGACACACACACACACAGATGCACATACACACGCACATGCACACAGTTGAATAAATAATAATAATAAAAAAATAAAAAAAATAAAACAACCCTTCGTAGTCTCCTCTCTATCTTATCCGCTGCTGTATTTGCAGGTGCCTAGAGAGAGTCCTGCCCAGAAGTGAATGTGCTCAAGGTTTTCCCTGAAGGACAGCTCTCCGAAATATGGCCCTGCGCATCCTCTCCGGGCTTTGCCGCTCATTATTTATTCATTGGCTAAGCATATATTTATATTTATTGAGTGCCTTTGATGTGCCAGGTGCCGGGCTAGATACCAAGGATGAAAAATAAGACCTAATCGTCCCCCTTATCAGCTCGGTTTCTACCGAGGAAGGCAACAAACAAGCAGTAAACAGGTGACACCCACTAATTACAGCTGGTGAAAAGGCTCTGCAGGAGGAAGGTATGGTTACATCAAGGCTGGGGGCAGGGGGCAGCTGCTTCCTACATGATACCTGGGGACATTCGCCGAGAGGAGGTGGCTTTCCAGCTCTGACCGGAAACTCTGAATCCACAGCTGCAGATGGCACACTAAAGCACCCAATGGGTACGTGGCTGCACTGGTGAGAAAGATCTGGGTACCCAAGGGGGTCAGGACAAGAGGTGCTACAGCTTTTGAAATCTTGAAGTGAGACAAGAGCTGATGAATGTGGACAGAAGGAAGCTGGGCAGGGGCAGAATCAGCAGGTGGGAGAGAACATGAGCTGGCATCTTAAGAAGTGTGGAGGGGGCTGGAGAGGTGGCTCAGGGGTTGGGTCTCTGCCTTGCAGGCCGAGGGTTCTGAGTTCGGATCCTAGACCCCGTGTATAGACGCAGACAGAAGCGGGGGCGGCCTGCGTTTCTGATCCTGGTAGGGCAGAGCCTGTGAATCCTGGGGCAGAGTAAACAAGGAGGAGGTGGAGGCGTCCATGGTGGTTCCCGAATTCATCTATGGTTCTATATACACACACACGCACACATGCACACACGCACACACACGCACGCACACACAATTGAATAAATAATAAATAAAAAAATAAAAAAAAAAAAAGAAGTGGAGGCCTCTTTCTAGAGGTGCAAAGCATGACCCGAGATAGGACCAAATAGGATTACCCTGGCTACTCTAAGGAGCCTGGGTAAGGGTGGGGAGCATCTTGCAAGACCAGAGCCAGGAATTCTGTTATCAGTAAACGCTGGGATGCCCCAAAGAGATGATGGGTCAGGCCAGGAGCCGCAGGCAGGGTGAGATGCAGATGCGGCTGGCGTGTCAATCAAACTGAACCTGGCTTTACCTAGCTCCATTCATACTTCCTCCCTGGTGTGGAGCTAAATCCTGGTAACTTAAGCCTTCCCTCCTGGAGTGAGAGAGGTTCAGAAACCTTAGGAAGCTAAGGAAATGTAGGGGACGCTCTGAGGCCGCTGGCAAGACTCAGGAAGCAGGAAGCCTGGAGATTAACAAAGCTTCTCCCCGGTGGTATTTGCAGCCAACAGTTGTTTTGGTGGGGGGGGGAGTAGACGCCCAAGAAACTTATTGTTTGGTCACACTATACTTGAACGGAATAATTTCTATGGTCTCCCCTCAATGTCCTTAAATAGATGCTGGTTCAAATGTCTCCAGGAAAATTTACACAATGTCTCTCCTCCCTGTTCACCGCCTTTAGCCTCACCCCCTTCCTTTCCAATTTGGTACATTCTTCTTTCTTTCCAAATTCTACCTATCCCTATCCCCAGTGCTCTCCGACCTATCCTCTTCACACAAGTCTGTCCTGGTTGCCATGGCCTCTTATAACTTCTCCAGGATTGATGGATGATGAATGGATGGATTTGGAGACAGCCTCACTCTGGTGAGCACAGGCCTGGTTCTTACGCGCTAGACCAGGCTGGCTACAGGCCTACGGGGATCCATCTGTCTGCTTCCTGAGCACTGGTGTTAACACCATACCCAGTGTATGCATTACCGGGGCTCGAACTCAGGGCTTTCTGTATGTTAGCCACAAGTGCTCTACCCACTGAGCCACACCCACAGCTCCATTGCAACATGATTATATGCCCCACTTACATACGCTAGGTTCCGCAAAATGTTGTGTTCTGATTGACCTTCGTCTTCTCTATTGCTTTACGAACCACTAGAAGGCATATGTGCCTCTTGCACCTGGTTCAGAATACTCCCCCACGCCTTCTTTCATGGCTAGCAACCAGATTAGAGATTTCAACGTGGCCGTTTAAAGGACAAACCCTAGGCTGAATCTGTCCTTGCCGAAGCAACCTCTCTTTCTGTTTTAACATCTTACTTTTATTTGCATAGGCCCCGCTTCCTAACCAGCTCTTTGGAGGAAATACAAAACTATTCTTTTAAACATAGGATCTGTCCCTGGTGGGCTGCATTTGGCAGCAACAATGGTCTGAAACCTCCGAGGCTCCATGAGCGCCTTGGGGAAGTGCGAAATGTGTTCAATTAACTCGTTACTCAAAGTAAATGGAGGTGCTTAAGCCCGCACTGGCATCTTCCCCGCTGCACCAGTTGACGAAACTGGGAAACTCTGAAACACGGTTTGTTCATCTCAGCGGCAAGTCGTGGCCTGGCCCGGCACATAGTAGGTCTGCACATAGTCGTGTTGGCTGGATGGGAAAACCATCACACAGCCTGATGGGTGTCCTTGGACAGGACTGACCCCTCCCAAGAAGCTATCAGGACCTGTAGCTAGAGAACGCACTAAGGGTCCCTGTGCGTTGCAGAGGTGGTAGGGGCTAACCCATGACCGCTCATTCAGGCCCAGCGCGTGGTCCCCACGGGCAGCAGGTGGGTGCACATGCAAACATCAGTTTGGCCAACTGTTTTCTTTCTGTCTTCCCTCGGCACAACTTTGGCCATCATGCTCTTTCTCTGTTTGACATTCGTCCTTTTCCGGGCTCTGTGTCCTTCACCCCATCTTCCCAATGGTCCTCTCTCTCTCCCTCCTTCACGAGCAGGCGAAGGAGACAGAGTCCGCGGGTTCTTCCATTCCCTTCTCTTTTCTTGGTCTTTTTTAATGTTTTATTTGAGAGGGGGAGAGAGAGAGAGAGAAACCAGGTGGGCCTCCAGAGATTGAGCTCAGGTCTCCTCGTTGGCAATCTGGCACCTTACTTGCTGAGCTAACTCACCACTCACCAGCCCTTTCTTTTGACTTGCGAAGGTTTTGTAGATATTAGAGAATCTTCTGGTCCACTGGCTGCACTCTTAACTTCAGGAGGGAAGCTGAAAAAGTCTCCGCAAGGCAGCTGGAAACGAGGCCTCGTGAGTGTACCGTCTATTCTGACCATCCTCCTCTTCTACCCTCCTGGGGTGAGAGGGGAGGGGGCACCTCCTAGTTTCTGCAACTGTTCACTTAGGCAGGTATCAATAATTCAGGGCACCGCTGGCTCTCTGAAAGGCCAGGTGAGGGCAAAGGGCTTAGCACCGGGCCGGCGGCTTATTCGATCTCCCAGGCACAAGACTCCGCAGAGATTCCCAACAGGCTCCTGGCCGGCCAGACCTCTGCACGCCCAGAGAGAGGAACGCCAAAGCCAGGACTTGAGGAGGAGATCCGCTTGTAGCTCTTCATTGCTCCGCACCTACGAGAATGCCAGGGGCCACATCCCGAGTGGGGGCTCCTCTGCTCGGCGCACAGAAGGTGTTGGGCCTCGCTTCGGAGACTTACCGAAGATCAGGTAAGGCGACTCTGAAGTCTCCCCTTCATCTCTCTCATTCTGCATGCGTTTATGACAGACTCAAAGGCTGAAACGTGACTGTGACTTAAGAGGGCCGGCTGAAAGTCTGAGCTGACTCTCATAGGCAAGGGGGGCGGGGGGAGACAGAGCCACACGTTTACTCTCGGATGTGCGGAGATCTATGGGAATGAATACACACATGCTTATCCTTCTGATCTGACAGAAGAGCTGGTCTGTGGTGGCACCCTTTGCTCTAGCATGCAGTCTAACGTTTCTAAGAGGCCCGAGCATCTTTCCCTGAACACGGTATTTCTCCTAAAGAATAACATCTAACTGGTCTTGAACATAATTTGGGATATCAAATTCAAATTGAGAGAAATTTTTTTTTATTCTTAGGATTATTCACAGCACCAGCTGTGAAACGCTTCCTATCTCCTCTCCATCTTATTTCCTACCTTCGGTTCTAGCCCTTGACCAAACTCTATTGGGATCACTGCCAGCGATGATTCCAGAACTATCTTTGATATCCTACTGTGTATTTTCTTTTTATTCTTGAGCTAAACAATTATGAGGGATCCTTTGTCCCTATTCTTCTAATGTGATCACGCATTACCACGCAGCCATTTTACAGACGTGTTTACAGTTTCCAGCGCATAGACCCTCTCCTGCAGTTGCTTCAATGTTCTTTCCCTGGCTCTTGAGTCAATCAACTCAAATGATATTGCAGACAGTTGTCAGTTTTATCTTCCCGTGGCAGTATCCAGACAGAGCCACTCCCCCCTAGACCATTCCCACTCCACACTGCTCCCCAGGGCTATGTGACAACACCCACTGGATTGCTAGGGACATCTCTCCAGGAGTTCGACTTGGCAACCCTGCCTTTATCTCCGCTCTAGGCATCCCCTGGACAGGCCCCCTTGTTCTCTGATCCTTCACAGTCCTTTTAACACTCTTCTGCCCACAAGGCTGCCCACATTAATTGCCTCAATTGACCTCTTTGGGGGGCCATTAAGAAAGCATGGCATAGGAGCCCTTTAGCTTCTTCGTGGAGATGCAACATTAACTATTTCTTAATGGGTAGAAACGTGCTTCCCTCTGGTTCAGAGGAAGGCTTTGGTGGGAAAGCGTTCAAACGCACGAGCAAAGGAAAGTGGAAACATCAGTGGGTGGCAGACAGTGGACCTAAACCAGGCGCTAGGGAGGGTCTCCTGCCACACGAAGACGTTGCAGTGTGAACGTCTCCGGGCCTCGCGAGTGCTGACTTTGACTGGCTGGTCTGACTCAGCCCAGTGTCCTGTTGTCAGACTCTGCTATTGGCAACTCTCACTTCAGAGAGGGAGACACTCAGACACAAAGAAATGGGGTGACAGCGACAAGCTCACGTAGACCCTATGGAGGGTTTGGGCTACCGAGTTTGAGCTTGACACAGCCTTCTCTCCTGAGATGCTCGCGGGCCTTGTGTCGGGCAGATACCTGTCCATCCTCAGCGATGCCACCTGCACTGACCGGGCTCGTATTGCCCTATGAATAGCTTTGTCTGTAACACTGCTGCTCATGAGGCGACGCCTCTATGCCTGTGGGCTCGGCTGAAATACCCCTGGCACGTGTGGTAGATTCTGTAGAAACTGCTCAGCACTGAACAATGCGCACCGTCAACCCCACAGCTAAGGAGATGGGGTGACTTCGAGTATCCATGCTGCGAGGGTTGAGAAGCCCGGATGTCCAAAGCAAGCTCGAGAGCTTCTGCACACCCCACACTACGGGCCCGTGTAAGGGCTCCCAGAGCGCGACGTGGGCGTACACCTCAGAGTTTGCTTCGGTGACAGGATCCACATCTATGATGAACAACCCTGTGTTTCTTTCCAAATAAAACCCAAGCTGTGCCTGGGCTCCCGTTGTGTTGGCTTGTTGGGTCCTGGAGGCGTACCCCCCATTCCTGACTGGGTTTCGTCTTGCCTGTGCTTGGCATTGCCTCTGACAGCTGGGCTCGTGGGGAGCCGAGGCCCCTGATGAACAGCCTCGGCACAGCCCCGCTGAGCTGCCTGCCCCTCCAGGGCCCCGAGCAACACAGTCAGACATTTCTTCTCCACGCAGCCTCCTCTCTTTCCCCAGGTATCTGTATTTACGTTGAAAACCATTTCCTCAGTTCTGCCCCACTTGACTTTGAGCCCCTTGGCCTGCTCGGTTCTCTGTCCCTTTTCTGTTTTGTTTTGTTTATTTCTACTTCTCGTTTTCCCCCATTGATCAGATGCCCTGGAAATTTTAAGGGGAACAGTGTGTTCCCTGTGATATTCGGTTACACTTAACATTTCTCAGCGAAAGGCTGCCCTGGAACACCCGGTGGTAGGAGTCCAGGCCTGCTCCGCTTACACTAGGCAAGGGCTTCCGCACATGCTGGAATGCACGCTGGCTGTTTTCCCGCCTTAAAGGGCAATCGCACCAGTCTATGCAGGAAGGTGTCCCGGCAGGCGAACCCCCAAGTCTCCCCACAGCCACTGGCTCCCTAAACAACTAGATGGTCAACATAGGCTCTGTGCTTTCTGAGCCTCCGCATGGCATCCTAGAGAGGACCAAAAGATGCTCTGGATCCTCACCTTGTCCTTAAAGGAGCAGGCTTTCCAAGCCAGCCCTTGCCATCAGCACTACTGGCTCTTGTCAGCTCCGACGGCACTTGGGATTATGCGATTTGTACGACAGCATTTTTTTTAATAAACTTTGCTGGTTGGTTTCCAGAATGCCGCTGCCTTACATCACTGTTCCCACAGCTCTGGGTGCCAAGGCGGGTGAGAGCTGCCACTCGGTAAAGAGTTTGGTAATGGTCGTTGGTGTGAACTGCAGAGTCCATAAAGGGACTGTAGTCTCTTAGGCCGACTGCCTTCATATTTACTATCTGTGGCCCTTCTCTGTTGATATAAAAAGAAATACCTAGAACATGGTAATTTATAAAGATTAGATATTTACAGGCTGGGGATCTGGCTCTGTAGGTAAAATGACCAGAAGACCTGAATTAGGATCCCTGGTACCCACATAAAAGCCAGGCATAACCACACATCTCTAACCTTAGCACTAAGAATGGGTGTGTGCAGAGAAAGGCTGGTTGCTGGAGATTGTTGGCCAGACGGACTAGACAATTAGGGAGCCCTTGCTTCATTGAGACACTGAAGGATAAGATAGAAAGTGACGGTAGAAAGGCACCGGCATCAGCCTCGGCCTATACACCACTGAAATACCCCTGCACTATTCCATGTGTACATACAAAGAAAGAAAAGAAAAGAAAAGAAAAGAAAAGAGAGGAGAGGAGAGGAGGAAAGAGAGAAAGAGAGAAAGAGAGAGAGGAAGAGCGAAAGAAAAGAGAGCAGAGGAGAAAGTAAGAATTCGGGGTCAGATGCATAGGGAGAATACGAGATAAGAAGAAAGAAAAGAGAACGAAGACAAGAAAGCAAGAAAGAACAAAGAAATCCAAAAGCAACATGAAATAATAAAGAGACAGGAATGAGACTAGAAAGAAGCAAGAGGATACGAGGGAATGAAGAAAGCAAGAGGTGAAAATAAAAGTAAAAGGAAGAAAGAAGGTGTAATTAAGGAGTGTGAAAAAAGGAAGAGTTAAGGGAGGGAGAGCGACGGGAGTGAGGTAGGCATGCTTTAGTCGAGATGGTAAGTGAACTTAGAGCATGCCTGGGTTGGTGCTATGAGTATGAGTTGAGGTGTATTTTTAGAGAGATGGAATTTATCAAGGTATGTCATGGAGCGTGCTGCTCCTTAATCCACGAGTACTAGATTGTTGATTATATTTATTTCCTAGACGTCATTCGATCAAGGAACGGTTACTTCTTTCTTCGAGTCAGGGCTTTATGCTGTTTTGTATCTCACACACACCTGCGGTTTGGGAATCCTTGTATCATACCTGTTCTCTCCCGCATTATAATCTCCCTCTTCTCGCTGCTCAACATGATAGGTATGTCTTGCCCTCGGCTCTCGTCAGTAATACCGTGCCCCCTTACCCCTTTTCTACTCCTTCCGCTACACTTCCATGTTGGGCTCCCCCTCCTTTACACCCCCTCCTCCCTTCCTGCACTCCTGTATTCAACCCCACCACACACTTTCACCACACTAGCTTCAAGCTCATGCTGCACATTTTTCATGTCTTCCGAAAAGGCGCTGTGTGCCGCTTATCCTGTGCATCCGTACAGGCCACGGTCTCAAGTTCATTAGCCACCCCTGGCATGGGAGAAGTGCCAGCAAAGCATTGTTCCACGATGCTAACAGACGGCACAATGCCAGCTTCTAAACCCACCGCCCTTCTCCATCCTGAAGTTTCTCTTTCAACAAAAGGCATTTTTAATGCAGATTTAAAAAGCAAGGCCAATGAATAAAACAAAGAAAGATATTGAACATGGGGGTGAGAGACAAACGAAAAACTAACGTTTTCTAGGAAACCTGTTTATGTCTCTCACCTAATGGAACAGGTGCTGGACAACAGGCAGGAGAAACAAGTCTCCGACATGCGCAGACATGGCCCCCAGGCCCAGGAAGGCAAACTGTGGTTGACTTGAGTAAGAAGTGACCCTCCATTGACGTAGGTGTTGGGAACAACCACAGACACCTGAGAATACTTTTGTCAAGAGAGCAGAGCGTTTCTTTGCCACTCCAGCGCCCCTTTATTTAGGCTTCTAGAAGTTTCCATGTCATCGACAGTGATTAGAACTGACGATGAGAAACATATAAGATGTTCTAGAGCCAAACGCTTTCGACCTGCGCCTTCGCCTGCATCTGAAGTGCTTCATGTTCTGCGCGGCTTGGGGGGAATGTAGACAAAAATGCATCAGTTTTGCTCAGTGGTCACTATGCCCGTGGTGCCACAGCACGTCCAGAGAGAGGTGGACGTGCACACGCGTGCATTTATCTTCATGTTCCTCTACCTCTGAGCAAGGGATGGTTTGGAGAATGATAACCAATGGAGAAGAACAATGACGAATGGCTGGGAGGGGAGTTGGGGATTCACAAACACCGAGGATTTGGATGCCAGGCCAAATGGGGTCAAAGGATGCTCCCTCCTAGACTGGCAACCTTGCCTCTTCTTTTACCCATCATGAGAAGCTTCTACAAAGATACGGCTTCTCCTCTCAAAGATACTTAGCCTTTGGGCAGGGATCCTTTTCTTTGTGTCTTGCCCGCGTCTCCCCATCTGTGCCTCGATTTCAAGTCTGCTCGGGGGCAGATTTTAGGCTGAAGGGATAGGCTTCCATTATTTCATTTTGCGAAGGTTAGAAAGGTTCTTGAAAGTGACGCCTGCAGATGCTGGAAACCCGGTTAAAACAACTGGATAGCAGATGGCAAAGGCAAGTGGTTTACTGGAAGCGTTAGAGAATAGAGGCTCATTTACAAGAAGCGATTACATAAGCAGCCCTGAGTAGTCAGGATCCCATAAAAGGGAGACCAGGATAGGCAAGGAGAGTGAGCCAAGTGCTGGGTCTGCATTCCACACTCCAACCTTACGACTCGGTAGCCTTCGCCATTGGCCCCTTTCTCTGCCCTGCCAAGAAGCTGAATGCCACCTTTCTTACCAGATGTGCCACTCAGCTGCCCAGGGGAGATCTCCCCCAACAAGACAAACTGGACAACGTCAAGGGCGTGTGTGACTGTCACCGCCCGAGATTGAACCCCGGGGACCCTGCTCTTACCTTAAGCCAGGCGAGTGGGATAAGATCTCTTTGCAAGCTGCAACGCCTTTGCTGCCTCCATCTCTCTTGAAACGAGGAGCCTCGCACATTTTGTCATTTAGGTTCCTCGGTAGGTGTGTCTTGGCGTGTGTGCGGGGAGAATTTAAACAACCCCAAAAAGCTGTGAAGCTGGAGCTGAGAACTGTGGCTCTAGATTCTTCCTCTTTAGTCCACTCAATCTGAGCTGGTCTGGCTGCCTTCCGGCATATGAAGGCCTCTCCTGCCCTTTTAGTCAGCCTGAGCCCCCGTCCTGGCCTCTGTGGCTAGTACTGTCCCATGACCCATACTTAGGTTGTCAGGGTGGGCCGTCGGTTTGCAGCCTGACCAATCGGATGTGGGTGGGCCATGTGCTCACCGGAACATACCTGGATATATCTGCACATATCTGCATAGAGACTTTCTGTAATTTACATTTATCTCAGGGTGACTTTCCACCGGAGTCTTCCTCTGGAAAAATAGATAAGAAGGCAGGTAGCTCGTTGCCAAGGGAGAGAGAATGCTATTTCTAGACAGGTAAACTTCCAAGGGCAGAAGTCAATGTTACCATATTTCCATACCCAGGCAAGATGTCTGCCTGCAGTTTCTCAACCCAGAAAAAGCAAGATTTGAAAACAGCACATCATACTGCAGATGGCTAAGTCCTGTGGGCTCCCTCAGAGCTTGGGCTAATAATCCTCCAAGAACCTTAAGACTCACTGACGTGCAACTGTCAGAACACCGGCAGATGCCTCAAGTCAAGCACTTGTCCTCCAAGTGCCAACTGTCTAATGGACCCTCAACAAAATGGGGCATATCAATGCATTCGAATACTATCTAGTTTTATGAACGGACTCTAGTATTTCATGCTCAGCATGATTGACACTGGAAAACAAAATACTAAGCAAAAGACACCATGCGTTAGTTTATTCTATTCATATGAAGTATCCAGAATAGGTAAATCTTTAAGAGGCTGAAAGCTTGGCGTTGTGAATGATGGCGAAGAGACAAGGGGAGTGAGTGCTAAGTGAGTTTGGAGTTATTTCTTTGGGGAGTAAGAATGTTGTAGAATTAGATGCTAATTATAGATATTACTTATTAGGTATTTGTTCTGCAATTATGTAATTAATTCTAATTAATATTTGAGAATATAACAAAAACCACTGGACTGTATACTTTCAAGGGGTGAATTGCACAGAGAATTTAGAATGTGAAGTGCACATAAGTAAATCAAAAATCACAAGACAGATTTGTTTCATATGCTTCAAATTCCTCGGGAGGCAGCGCACAGTAAAACACTGTGTGATATTCCACAAAAGTAACTTCCTAAAAGTATTTGACAGGCACTTGAATAAAAACTGAAGAGTCAACATCTTTTTTATCCTCCCACAAGAAAGGAGACAGGCTTTATGGATCAGAGAGATGGCTCAGGGATTAAGTCTTTGCCTCGTAAGCAGAAGGTCCTGAGTTTGGATCCCATGTAAAAATGTCAGGTGGAAATGGTAGTGGCCTGCACTTCCTGTGCTGGAAGGTGGAGTCGGGAAAATTCCAAAGCAAAGCAAAGAGAAGATAACAGAGTCCATGGTCATTCCTGAAGTCACCCTTGGGCATCTACAGGCACACACAGTGCCCTCTAAATACACACAAACCACACACACACACACACACACACACACACACACACAAAATTAAAAAAAGAAAGAAGACAGAGTGGAGTAATGCAGAGTCAGATTCAAATCCTGCTGTTCCCTTGGAGCTAGGGAGAAAGTGGAGTTCTCAGGATGGTCACAGCGCACTTGGCTCGAGGGGGGCTTTATGGTAACGGCCTGGTGGTCAGTGCGCCAGCAGAGTCTGTGTGACTAACTCCCCGTAGTCTCGTTGCAACTCTCTGAGCTGCAGCTTGCAGAAATCCTTCCTCCCTTCCATATTTCTGCTCTTCCCTAAGGTCACAGGCTGGGCATCCTCTTGGTGAACCATGCAGTCATTCCTGTCTGCACTGCCCGGGGCAGCCACGCTTCTTCTCGGGTCTGGAAGTCGCTCAGAGCCACTCTAGCGCGAGATCCGTCCCGAACCCGTCCTGTCTCCCAGCCGCTGCGGCAGAGCATTTGCTGTGTGACAAGATCCACTGAAGGTGCCGCATCCACGCGCAGAACAAGTCGGCCAGAGCAAAGGGTGGGCGATATACAAGGAAACCAAGGTCGTCAGAGGCCTGGCTGTCCTGGCCAGTCACTGAGTGCGCCCAGCTGAAGGTTCCCTCCTCCAAAGGTGGGTTCATTAGCTGCTTCCCCTCTTTCCCGTTATGTCCCCAAGTCCAGGATCAGTTTAACTTTTCTGTCTTTCCAAAGAGTTGGAGCCACAAGACTGGTTCTGGCGAAGGATTTCTTAAGGATAGTGCTGTGACTTCTGATTGCCTGTGCCGACGATTACAACGAAGATCTTTCACTGACCAACACAGCCTGGGACAGTCTGAGTGACTAGGTTGTGACATCACAGATAAGACACCTCGAAAGGGTTTCTTCAAGCCGTGACAGACTTTACCCAAGCGAACAATGATCAGGCCACTGTGACCTGGGCATGCTCGTTACAGCACATAACCAGGCTTACACTGACTAGTACAGCCAGTTGCATCGGCGGATTCTGCAATCTTTTCTGGACAGTTCTGGCAGAAAAGCAAGTCAGACAGGACAGCAATGTTCTGTCTAGATGAAAGTCTATTAATCAAGGAGGAAAAGACATGGGCTCACATTGATTATGCTTCAGATCAAATTTTGCTTAAATAATATAAGCCACCGGTGACTCACATAAATGAAATTGCAAGCGTCGATGCTTTCTTCCTCAGGATCTATGAGGCTGGGCGCCCATGCTGCTGATGCTTCAAGGACAGGGGGAAAATACAGCCATTCAAGGGGCTCTCGGGAGTGCTCCCTCATCCCCAAGATGTTTCTACATCTGAAGCTTGGGACCCATCGCACGCAGTTCACAGGTGATCTCTGTCACAGAAAACTAGCTTCTGTAAGTGAGGCAAGATGTGACCTCGGGCTGACCATTTATATAGGGACCAGGGACCCCCGGCTGCCCTGTGTCCTGCAGGCGACTGTCCACAGTGCTTCTGGTTGATAGCCTATGTTTAGAAAACTTAGGCCAGATTGAGAGAGAGAGAGAGAGAGAGAAAGGCCTTCTCTTGAGTAAATACAATAAGCTGTCAGCCACACTGGGTAAACAATGCATTTTCTAGAAGCCTTTCCAAATAGGTCCTTCTCTCCTGAGCTGCTTTTTTTTTTTAATGATAGTTTTTGTTTTGTTTTTCTGGGAGCTACTTTTATATATTTCCACTCTTCCTGCCACACACTTAACTCAATACTCCTTGAAAAATGTCCCAACTTAAAAATGAAAGACTTCTTCAGAAGTGGGAGTTTCTTGCTGCTTGTTCTTTCTCTCTCTCTCTTTCCAAAAAGAAATACATTTTCTCCCCTTCAGTTCCCTCTTGAAATATGAGCCTCCCAGATAAATAGCAGCAATAAAAGCAAATGGAAAGTGGGGAGAACAGGGGTTCTCGGTGCAGCACGCTGCACTTTCTAATTGGAAATTGCGAAGCGGAGTTTTCCTTGGAGGCCTCCCCCTGACTTCAGACCAACCCAAACAGGATCTGCCAGTGAGCGCTGAGCTCCCCGTTTCCCTGGTTCAAGGGAAGGAAGAAAAGTATAGAAGTCGAAAACTGGGTGCCAGTCTATGCCAGGACTGGTCATGTCACATGCCACAGAGGAATGTGGCACTTGTCCATCTCATGAACATAGGTCTTTGGGCTTGCCTGCTCAACCCCAAGGGGACACCATGCCTTGCCCCTAGAGGTTTTAGTGAAGAAACCTCCAGCCCATGCTTTGACTTGCATTGTTCCTCTTAAGCAGAAGTTTTTCTAATTCTAAATTGCAGCAAACACCTGCCATGGCTTACTAGTATGTTTGGAAGCTAACGCATTTGGAATTTGGGATCCCCGGGTCCTGCTAACCACTGGGTCACTGAAAAATGGGACATTGTTAATCTTTTTAAATATCTCCTCTTTCTTTAACAAAAAGCAACCATTCTACAAGGTTCACACAGGCAATAGCATGGCCGGACGGTATCGAGCACCTCGTTGCTTCTGCTTGCTTCTGACTTTCCTTCCATCCACAACGTGCTCATGCCCTTGCCATTCATACCTTTCCATCTGGCGTGTTCAGTCCTGTATGTGCAAACAAGTGTGTATGTATCATAGAGAAAGCTAGATGGAGCTGGAGAGATGGCTCAGGGGTTAAGACTCTGGCTTGGAGGCAGAAGGTCCTGAGTTTGGATCCCAGGTCCCATTTAAAAACGTCAGGTGGAAATAGCAGAGGTCTTCTGGTCCTGGTGGGTAGAGCCTGGGAAATCCCAGAGAGAAGCATGAAGGAGGTTGAAGCAAGCCAGAATGATTCCTGAAGTCACCTTTGGTCCTCCACAGGGACACACAATGCCCTCTAATACTCTCTCTCTCTCTCTCTCTCTCTCTCTCTCTCTCTCACACACACACACACATACACACACACACACACACACACACACACACACACACACACACACACACAAAACATTTTTTAAAAAAAAGAAAGCTAGAGAAAATTCCAAGTGGAAACCAATTACATCTAGTGCCAGCTCAAGACAAGAACATGCTTGGGGCCACCAAGTCCACTAGGCAAACACCACACTGGCTCTTAGCCCTCACGGTGATTGTTCCTGTTTCGCATTTAATAGAGACAGAATCTCCCTGAACACACCATTTGTATCTAACTTCTTTTGTGAAGTCTGTGTAGTGAGATCCATGCAGGATGAATGGTTCCGGGCATCTTAAGTCTGTCCCAGCCCAAGTCATCCTTTGTACTTTACACATGGGCATTCCTTGTATATATATAGACTTTCTATTTTAAAATCTTTCCTTCTATCCTGAATCTTGGGTTCGTTTCCTCACACCTTCATAACTAGGAGTCCTCTTCCAGCCTTCCAGTTTGATTCATATTCTACTGTCATCTCCTGCTTTCTTTGACAAGTCAGACATACTAAGACAGGGAAGATATAATACCCACTTATTCCTGGAAGATGCTTCTAAGATCTACCCAGGGGACAGAACTGACTGAACAATACATGATGGTGAAGTACAGTGTATTCCAAAGTCTAACCCCAGATGTTTTTCTTAAGGAGCACTAAGTATAAAAATGGTCAACTTTATGTGTCAACATGTCTAGACCACAGTATCCAGCCAGCTATGTCAGCAAACATTATTTGGCATGTCACATGATTAATGTCTAAGCTGGTAGACTTTGGTAAAGAAGTTTATTCTCTGGTGACATCGGTATTAAGACCATCATTCAAAAAGTTGGGCTTCATCAGAATAAGAAGGAGTCTTGCCAAGATCATATCTTTGACCTAGAACCAGTGTGGAGTTTGGACTTGGCTCCAAATCCCAAGAGCCAATTCTTTAAGATAATTCTCTCTTGGCATTACAGGTGTAGTTCAGTGGTAAAACATTTCCTTAGTACATGCAAAGCTTAGTGTTCAATCCTCAGCAGTGCTCTAAATAATTACATAAATCTCTTTATACACACACACGCGCGCACGCACACACACACACATTCTACTGCCCCTGTTCTTCTAAAAAACTCTGACTCATACAGAACCTCTCTAATCTCTAATCTATGGATTCGCTTATTGACTAATTCATCTGCTTCAGCTGAGTCTTCCAAATTGTCCTCTCCTCGGTCTCTCAGACCCTTGCGACTGGCCATTGAGCACACTGGGGACCTTCTCGGTGTCTTTAACCTGAAGGCCATGGCTTTGAGGAGGTGGAGTATTCGTTTGCTCCTGGAGCATTTGGGCATGTCTAAAGAGGCTTATTTTTAAGAAATGGGATAGAGGGACCCTATTGGTATCTCATAGGTCAAGAGCTGAACTACTACTAAGCATTCTAAATACCACAGGGCTAAAAAAATGACCCAGGCCCAAAGGTCAACAGCATTGAGGTTGAGAAGTATCACAAACAGACATCATCTAAAGTCTAGAAGGTTCTGGGTTCAGCTAGATTCAGCTATGAAAAGTCAGGCTTCTCAGGGATGGGAAGCATTTCTGTCTGATGACATTGATTTCATGAAGGTTAGAGAGGTACTTCTTCATAAGCCACCTGGAAAGTCATTTTAAAATTCTGATAAGATTTGAACGTAGCAGTCTTTTATTTTGTGTCTGCGTGAGCATTTTTTAGCAGTATTTTTAACTTCGTTTTCTTTCATGATCCCTTTTGAAATCGAGTCTCCTTTGCCCTCTACGGACTTGAAAACGGACACCTTGTTCCTCACATACCAAAATCCAGACCACAGAACAATCGCCTGCATCAGCAAATCCCCCTGAGCTGAAGGAGGGTGCTTCAGAATCTAGGAAAGAGACCAAGAGGCCACTGCAGGAAGCTGATAGATACTTTGCCTTCCTGGGCTTTACCAGCAGCAATAACAAAACATGAAACAGCAGAATAAAGTGGTCAGTATGGATTTTCTCCTTCCTGGCAAAGAGAGGGTTTTCTGAGGGAGATCTTGCCTTGGGCTCAACTGCGCATTTGGGCACTAGCCCAGGAGGTCTCTCGAAAGGCCTGAAGCGTTTAACACTTCCGACATGGAGCCCTATCCGGGAACTTGCTAGAAGAGGGCTCTGAATCTCTGGAGGATGTATCTATCTAAGTGATCCCAAGTTTTCATAAAAACTTGCATTGGCTACAGTCTCTCAGGCGTGGTAGAAAATGAAGTTGAGGATAATTGATTGAATGTTTGTTTTTGTTTGTTTGTTTAAATAAAACAAACCTAAGGACAGTGCAAGTGATAGTCATTTAAGTTGTTAATAACAGAAGACATGCAATGTGTATGGAAAAGAAGTGTAAGTGAGGAGAAATTTTAAGCTGTTTTATTAATTTGGAATTTCCCTGCCTTTAGGGGGTATGATGTTAGTTCCAACAACCCAAGTAGAAAAGAATGAGCGGTTCTTTTTATAGCTAGCAAAGTTCATAAGAAAGCTATGCAAATATTCTCTAGAGATGCTAAAGACAGAGAGAAACTGAATAAAAGAAAATCAGCTTGGAAATCCATTAATGTTGCTACAGAACGGTGGGAAGTCAACACATGGAAAACTGGCCTGTTTGGATCCTGATGGTCACTGTTATGGAATTGAGGTAGAGATCTCACCGTGTCACCCATGAGAAGGGAAGGTTAGGACTTCCAGTCTGATCTCTCCAGAACTTTCAGAGATGAGCTAAATAAATAAATATTTAAGTAAATTATTTTTATCTCTTCCTGTTACAGCTAAGTGACGGGTCAATTATCTTCAATGGATTTTGGTTCTAAGAGCTGCGCATGAGAAAAGGTCTACAGATGAAAAGGATTGGCTTTTTGGCTGGACTGGTGAGATACGGGTGGTGATTTTCAGATGACATTGAGTCTTAGTGGCCAGAATGCAGGCCTGAGGTACTGGACCAAAACCGAAATAATCTGGGTTCTTGGTTCTTGAGTCACGCTTGCTGGCATTGCAGTGTCCCCAGAGAGTGGAGAAGAACCCATCCCTTTCCCCAGCACATTCCCAAGAATGTCCTGACGTCGCAACTGGTTGGTGCACAGTTCTGCAAACTGTGATCATGGTCAGCAAATCAGAGCATAGCTGGGGAGATGGTCAGACGTCAAAGCCTTTGCCACATAAGCAGAAGGACCTGAGTTCAGATTTCCAGATTCCAAGTAAAGATGCCAGGTGGATATGGTGGCTGCCCATAATTTAGGAATGGAGTCTGGGAAACCCCAGAGTAAAGCAATCAGGAGGTGGAGTAATGCAGGATGATTCCCAAAGTCACCTTTGGTTCTCCACAAGCGCACACACTCAAGTGCCTTCCTGTACACACACAATCACACACGTACACAATCCCCCCCACACCACCACCATAGCTAGAAAAGTGAGAGGAGCTGAGAGAAATAAAGGTAGATTTCAGATCATCCACGGACTTGGCTGACCGCGCACGGACTAAGAAGCAGATAGGCAAGAGGTAGCAGAAAAGGCATCTTGGCAGACACACATCTGTCATGGGAGAAGACGAGGTTGTGGTCTGAGGTCACAGCTGCACTGCAGACCCATGCCGAGGGTAACTGGCTGGCTTCCCACACGGCACACCTTGATGCAGCTCTGCTTTGCCAGGGTCTCGGCTTCCCACAGTGGCCCTGTCACTGGGGAGAGTCACACTGAGTAGCGATGCTCCCCAGCCACCATTTTGCCCCTTCTCTGGATCGGTGCCACCTCCCCGCTCCCCCCTGGATGTCCGCTCTCACAGCGTGTCGCACAGACGAACGCTGCAGCCAAGAAGCGGCTTTGACTGTGGGGCTCCCGCCTCCTCGTTCTTGCTCAAGGCATCTGACACGGAGTCCAGCTTTCTCGTCGGCAAGAGACACAAGCACCAGCAGGCACTGACTGGCACTGACTGGCACTTTCTGCCAATCTCTGCTCCCAACATACACAGAAAGTCGCGCTGTTCTCCCTGTAGCCATCCTGCAGACAAAACCTGCCATCACTTGGGAACTAAGGAAACAAAGGCCCATGATTCAGATGCAAAGTGTCATGGGAAGAGGTCCCCGTTGGTAAAGTGCTTGCCTCACAAGTGTGAGGAACTGATTCTTCCCTAGCATCCGCACAGAAAGCAAAGTGCGGTGGGATGCTTGGAGTCCCAGCACTGCGAGAGAGGAGGCAAAGACAGGACGACTCCTGGCAGCTCATTGGCCAGCGGGTCTAGTCTTCTTGGCAAAGTTGTGGACCAATGAGAGACCCTGTCTCAAAGGTGTGGTGGGCGCTGCCTAAGAAATAACATCAGAACTTGTCCTTGGACCTTCACGTGCGTGAACACGTTCAACAGTGCTCTCGTGTGCACATAGGCACCACAGCGTGAACACACCCTCAAACAAGTAGGGAAGAAAAAAGACATTCATTCCATGGCCTGATCGTTCGTTCGCTGTCTACAGATCGAAAGACCAGGGGTGCCAGGCTCTGTGCTAGGTCTTGGCTGTACAAGAAGATGGGTGGCAGCCCCCCAGGGAAACGTGGCATCTAAGCAGGAAGCAGGTCATGGGCAAGCAAATACACCCACAATAAAAGAGGTACAGCGCCGTAAAGCAGGAAATAGCACCACAGTGCACCGACCAATGAGAGCACAGGGCGTGACCTTTGAACCCGACCCTGATGAGCAAATAAGAGAGCATTTTAAAGACCTGAGGGACATTAGACCTGCTTTCATAATAAAATTAATTACAAGCCAACTTCTTAAGTCTAACCACAGACAGGTCCTGTCACCAAGGCTAGCCGAAGGTATAAATTCTTGCCCCCTTGGATGGCAACAGAAGAAAATAAGAAAATTCAGGAAGTAAAGGGAAAGAAAGGCTGTTCTGAGAGGGGCGAGCATCTCATTTACATCCCTCTCTCAGGTTGTTGATCGCAACAAAATCTCCTGGAAACAAAAAACCGCAGCTGGACAGTTTCCTGGGTTTCACTTCATCCTCTCACCCTGACTTCTTGGGCGGCTGACAACATATCGCACCGTGGTAAAGTTTGCTTCTCTTCATTCCATTGGGGGGAACTTGGGCCATTTCAAACACTGTGTTTTACGACGATTCTCACAGAAAATGCCAGCGATGCTTTTCTGAAACATTTGTTCCCAAAGGAAGCCAAATAGGGGAAGCTTGTCTCTCTCCTATCCTTGCGTGCTCACAATTGCTTTCGGAATGCCTGCTTGCCAGGACTGATGCGTGTATGGATCACGGACTTGGAGAGCCGAATCACCAAGAAAACAAAAGAGATGGTGGGCTTCTGACAGACAAGATCCTGTCTCTCTGCGCAACAGATTGAAGCGTGTCCAACCCCCTCCAAAGATACCTGCCTCAAGTCCTGAAATCTGTGGTCTTGGACTATGTAAATAGGTTAAGGCTCTCAGGGTAAATTATATTGGATTAAGATGGTGAATCCTATTGCTAAATCCAAGGACAAATGTCCTCCAAAGACAATGACAGAGAGAGCTGAGACACCTGGACACAGATGGGAAAAGCGAATGAAACAAGGCAGGGTCAGAGGCTGCCAATCTCAAAGGCCAGCACCACTCTCAGACACCAGCACACAGAAAGCCAATGTGCTTGGTTTGAGTCTTTAACAGTGGACAGACTAATCGCCAATGCTGACTTGGCTCCTCAGCTCCTCAGAGGCGACGCCCACCAGTCCAGCCGGGAGGGCAAGCTCTAGGGACTTTCTGGCAAGATTAAAAAAGAAAAGACTATGGTGACTACTCTCTGCGCCAATCTAGCATCCCGCTTGCTCGACCTTCTCTTTAGGGACTGGCCCCTGGTCACGGCCACAGAGGTGGGCTTATTACTCCATGAGAGCCGATCATTCGAACATTCCCTACATGAGTGCAGCTGTCCTGATTGGCAAAGACGGAATGTGGCAGAGCTGGGTTAGCTGTATGTAGCTGATGCTGTCCCCTGGGAATCTTGACCTTGGAACTAGACAGTGTCTAGCTGTTTGGAGTGACTTTTCCAAAGTGGCAGCTTATCTGTTCGTTTCTCGACAAGGTCTCACCCTAGAGTCCCAGTTAACCTTGAACTTGGGATCTACCTCCCATCTCGCCCCAGTTAATGGAACTTGAGATCTGTGGATCCGGGAGTTCTCATCCTCTCACTGAGCCTCTCAGAAGGCTCAAATGGTAAGATCAGAACCCAGGTTCTATGTCCCCAAGAGAATGCTCTGTATATTTGGGATGTGTGAATCTTTATGGTGTGGCTGTCACTTTGTGCATTATATGACTTCTGATGTGCTAGTGTTGATGGAAAAAGAATCACTTCAGTCTCTAGTCCCGTGACACACCGAAACACACCTAAGCACTTCCAAGCACTCCCTTGGGAAGGCGATTGCCCCATTTGGAGAGCACGAGGAGAGAAGCCTTAGAGCTAATGTGTCGGGCCTAAAATGACCCAGTAGGCTTCCAGCTGCAAGAGAAATTGCCGCGGATGCACCTGGGAGACGTGGGAATCCACTGGCTGTGAGCAATTGACCTCCGCACCCGTCTGTGTTGATTAGACCCTGGTCTGGCTGATGCTATGTGCACGGGAGGCAGCCGTCAGTCGTTCCACAGATAAACTGATCATCTGACTTCCAGCCCACTTCAGACCAGCTTTGGGGCTGGCTAGAGGGCAGAGGCGTCTGTGTGCAATGACGAGTCCATCCCTGAAGTCCACGTGGGGAAAGAAGAGAGCTAGTACTGACTTCTAAACGCCATCCTCTGACCTCCACACATAGGCTATGGCATGTGTGAGCTTTCTTCTTTCTCTCTATCTTTCTGTTCTTCCAGCTTTTCTCTGTATGTAACAAATTCAATAAATACAAATAAAAAGCATACGGAAAAATTTAATAACCATCTAAAATGAAAATAAACAAAATTTAAAGTAATATAAAGAATTATAAAAACAGTGACTTTGAACAGTCGTATCAAGCTTAATGTTTTGCTTTAGAACCTAACTCTCACCAAATGGCCTCTAATTCCTTGTGGGAATTCCTTATTCTAGAGCAGAGCAGGAGAGGATGCAAGTCTTAAGAAGTTGCAGAAGGGCTGGAGAGATGGCTCAGGGGTTAAGACTCTGCCTCGAAAGCAGAAGGTCCTGAATTCGGATCCAAAGTTCCATGTAAAAATGCCAAGTAGAAATGGCAGTAGCCCGAACTTCCGGCTCTGGAAGGCAGATCCTGGAAAATCCCACAGCAAAGTAAAAAAGAGGCAGAAGCATTTCAGGATGATGCCTGAAGTCACCCTTGGTTTCCCACAGGGACACACAGTACCCTCTGAGACACACACACGTAAAAATCAATCAATTAATTCATTAATTTTTTAAAAAGAAGTAGCAAGAAAGCCTATAACTAGCGGAGTTCAGGGTACTTTCCAGGCTTTGTGTCATGGCTTGGCCCTCTGTGGACAGTTGTGGAGACTCAGGGAATATGCTAACTAGAGACCTGTCAGGTGTATGTGGCTGCAGGGAGCAGAACTGACCTCCACAAAAATGTCTGGAAGTCAGAGGGAGAGGCAAAGGTCTTTGGTAATCGATTAGGATGAAACCGAGTTTGTGGAGATAGAACAAAGAAGGGATGACCAGAAAAAGTTAGAGTACCAAAAATACAAAGACCAATTAGATGGAGAGGAGAAAAGAAAGACGAGAGAGAGAGAGAGAGAGAGAGAGAGAGAGAGACAGAGAGAGAGAGAGAAAGAAAGAAAAAAAGAAAGAAAGAAAGAAAGAAAGAAAGAAGGAAGGAAGGAAGGAAGGAAGGAAGGAAGGAAGGAAGGAAGGAGAAGGAAAGAAAGAAAGAAGGAAAGAAAGAAAGAAAAAGAAAGAAAGAAAGAAAGAAAGAGAGAAAGAGAGAAAGAAAGAAAGAAAGAAAGAAAGAAAGAAAGAAAGAAAGAAAGAAAGAAAGAAAGAAAGAAAGAAAGAAAGAAAGAAAGAAAGAAAGAAAGAAAGAAAGAAAGAAACAAGTTAGGCTGCCTCGCCAAGTCAGATTTCCTAGATAATTTAAATTGGAGTCAATCTAAATTCCTTTGATGCATGCTGGGAGGTTTCCTTGGAGCCTTTGGGGTGTGTTTGAAGAACACGATGGTGAGATAATATCCCAGACAATGATGGGATTGAGCAAGTCTGGAATTCGAGGGCTCTGACCATGGAGCACTTGAAGACGCGGGCTTAGAAGCTGCACATTGTGCAAGTTTTACATTGCGTCCTGCTCCTTTGCCCCGAGGGAACTGTTTTTAAATTATTTGAATAAATCTCACTGTTCTTTCCTAAGACAAAAGTTGAAAAAAGAAAAAACAGCATGAGGCATGTGAACACTTTCGTCAGCTAACAGGGCAAGGCGGCTTCCCTAGCTTCATGCCAAGGCGGCATCCTGTCGGTGCCCAATGACCAAAGCCACAGAGGGGTGACTAAGTCTCTGTAGATGGGGTCTGTCATAGTCTTAATGGGGTGATTCACCTCCTTCCCAGGCTCGGGTGTTTGAATCTTAAGCTGGTGTTAATGATTGGGAAGGTTGTCGCTCCTTTAAAAGGTGGAGCCTTGCTGGAGGAAGGCAAGTCACAGGGGATAGGCCTTACCTTTCTGCCTGGGTCCGAGTGCTGAATCACAGCCAAAGAAGAGCGTCTGCCACAGGGTCTGAGTGGGCTGACAATAAGCAGGAATGAACAATTTCGGCAAAATGATTGAAAAATGATTATGTCTCGCAGAGCATTCACCCGCAGTGGTGAACTGGAAAGAGCTGAGTGCTCGTGAAAGGGAAATGTCAACCTGTCCTACAGAGAATTTACCAGAAAGAAAAGCACCTAATGCTTCCACATAGAGATAAAAGCCAGGCCTGGGGAGATGGCCCAGGGATTAAAGCCTCTACTTCACAAAGGAAAGGACCTGAGTTCAGATCCCCAGATCCCATGGGGGTGGATAGGCCCGTGGCCTGCAATTCTGACCCTGGAAACCCCAGATCAAAGCAAGAAGGAGGTAGAGCAATCAAAGGTTTTAATAAACGAAGTCACTCTTGGACCTCCGCAGTCACACACACTCAATACATACACACATACATTAATTAATAAAACTAGTTTAATATCTGAAATCTGGGGAAGTACAAGCCAGGGGTAAAAATTCAATTTCAGTGTTTTTGAAGTTTCCAATGAGTCAGGGCGAAACCCTTTGCAAAAACCACAGAGAGACGCCGAGCTAGGCAAAAGTGCATGGAAGGTCCCGCTACTGCAGAGATGTGTGGTAACTTCGTTAAAGAGGGAGATGGGCCCCGGCCCCTCAGAAGCTGCCGAGCTTCTGCTCACAGTACTGGTACTGGGCTGTGATTAGCTGCTGATGGGTTTTGTTGTGCCCTTGAGCTGCCAAGATTCATCGAATAACTTGTCAACACTTGAACCCTGGTGTGGTCCTGGCGAGATGGCTCAAGAGTTAAACTTTCAGCCAGCAAGCACGAGAACCCGAGTTTGGATGCCCAGATCCCACATAAAAATGTCGGGCAGAAACAGAGACAGTGGCCTTCACTTCTAGCCCTATAGGGAGGAGCCTGGGAAACTCCAGAGTAAAGCGATCAGGAAGCTGAGCAATTCACGATTCCCAGTGTCACCCCTGAACTTTCACGGGCTCACGTACTCCAGTGCCCTCTGGGACACACACACACACACACACACACACACACACACACACACACACGCGCGCGCGCACGCACGCACACACACACACACGCACACGAGAAGCTAGCTTGATGGAAGAATCCCCTAGTGGCAATATTTAGTAAAATTTAAGATCGGCAACCATAAGGTCACTGACTAAATAGTGTGTGCATCCATCCAGCATATTTTATGTAACCGTTAAAATGATCCAGGATATTAGTTTGTATATTTCAAATGGTAAGTTATAGAGATGAGATCGGGAGCAAGAACAGGCTGTTCTCTCTGCCCGTGCAAACTCACAGTGATGCTGACGAGTCTATAGACTCAGGTTTGCACCTTGCTCTGGGCAGGGAGCTATTAGAAGTCACGGCTTCTGCCCCGTTTTCAGGTAGCTGATGGTCGGTCAGAGAACCCTTCCTGCGTCTTGATGAGCTCATGCTTTTAGCTCGGAGTAACTCTCATGCCAAGGTGGCATCTTTCCAGGGGCCACTGCAATGAACACAGGTGATTCTGATGACACAATGAGGCCGGGAAACTGAAGGCCAAGCAGCTGCGCTTGCAGGCAGGGATGGGTGCCCTCCAGCTAGAGGAAGAGCAAGCAGCTCACCTGTCCGAGGCCAGGAAACGGAGTAGCTGCGGGTCTGCAGTAACCAGATCCTCCCTCTTCTCTGTATTCCATCCAGGCTGTACCGGATGGTGCTGTCCACATTCCGGGGAGATTTTTCCCTCCTTGGTTATTCTTTCTGGAAGCACTTACTTAGATCTAGAAGCACGCTTTACTAATCTAGGAATTTCTCAGTCTGGTCAAGTTGACAGCCAAGATTAACCATCCTGCCGGGGCTGGGGTACTTCCTTGTCTGCAGAAGCTGAGGTCCTGGATACGCCAGGATTCATTGCCTGGGACCCAGCTCTGTAGATTGTCAGAAGACAGGAGACATCAGACATCATACTTCCAAACCAGGAGAATCGCATCCCTGATAGGCAGTTGTCACTGGTGCCTAGTTTTCTACCAAGTATAGCTGGCCCATCCCTGATCTTTAAATGGCAGAAGTGAAGTGAGTAGCGAGTTGCTCTCTCTCCCCTCACCATGGAGGCCTTATCAGTGGCAGAGAAGGAAGGAAGGAGGACCAGCTACTGTGCTGAGATCAAGTCTATGGCGGCATGGGGCAGGTTGGGGCTGGAGAGAGGACATCTTTTTTTTTTTAATGTGTGTGTGTGTGTGTGTGTGTGTGTGTGTGTGTGTGTGTGTGTGTGTATCAGAGGGCACTGTGTGTCCCTGTGGAGGACCAAGGGTGACTTCAGGAATCACCCTAGATTGCTTACACCTCCTTTTTGCTTCGCTCTGGGATTTCCCAGGCTCCGCCCACCAGGGCCGGAAGTGCAGGCCACTGCCGTTTCTGCCTGGCATTTTTACGTGGGACCTGGGATCTGAACTCAGGACCTTCTGCTTGCGAGACAGAGTGTTAACCCCTGAGCCATCGCTCCATCCCAGCAGAGAGGATATCCCGATGAAAGATCGGCCTCTGTGATCATGAAGGTCAAGGTGGAGGATCCGTCACAAATCTGAGCCAGAACTCAGAGGAGAAGCTCAGAAAGACAAGAGGCAGCGTTGAGAAGTGTCCGTAAGACTCTTCTGCGGGGTCTCACTGCTCTTTGGAGTGAGATGAGCCTGTTGTACATCTATGTAGAGGGGCAGAGAGGGGAACGTGCACAAGGCATGAAGCACGCCAGCTAGTAGCCCATCCGCCCACGGTTCCATCTGTTTCCTCATCACTCGGCTGTCTCCTGGGCTCATCCACTTCATGGAACGCATTCCTCCCCCTCAGCTTCGCCATGGAGGCTGTGCGCTATGATTCACATCATCCATTCTGGCTACAAATTATGCATCTGAGGAAGAGTCCCAGGCTCTGGGGAGCTCTAAACAGCTATTTTTTGGGATTAATAACCCGACATGGCAAGCTTTTTATATCCCTTCCTTTTTCTGCAGTTACTGCCCAATCAGCACTAAAATATTCACATCTTAAGCTCATTGAATGTGTCCTTTCTGTTAGCACCAGTTGGAACAAGAGCGCATACATCAGTAGCTAATTGCTTGCATGTGGAGCAAGTTACATGCACATGGGAATGTGCTACAAACTACTATTTTAATAGGATACTATTCACCCAAACAGGCCCGGTCTGAATTCTGGCACTGAAGTTACAGGTTGGATCGTGCAAAAACCTCTTCCAGAGCCATCCGTGTAAATGATAACCTCCAAAAAATGTTCATGAAGTCATCACCAAAGGAAGACAGGAGAACAAGTTCATGGATTGTATGCTGTGTGAGGAATCCAGTTGCTCACAGTTAACTGAGAATTCTTTGGCGGAGGAATTTAAGCAGCATGTTTGTGCTAACAAAGACCCAAACCTTAGAGATCTTTGCTTCTCTTCTGTAATTAATTCACTGTCATCTTTTTGGCTTCCCCTTCTCCCTTCAAAAGATAATCGGAATCCAAAGAACTGTCACCACCTCTTGTCGCTTCCAGCTCTGAGCCAACAGGGTCTGTCTCTGATAACCCTGTTAGCTCTGTCTCAAGTCAGTTTTCTGTATTTATAAATGAATACCATGCACCGGGACAGTGACAGATAGCAGAGGTGTGCTTAGCGCATGGTTCTAGGTATGCAAAGTAAAAGAACATGGCAGGACTTTGGATAAGGGCTTTCTTATTGCCCGCATAGACTGGTAGAGTGTAGCTCATGGTGAGATAGAGCATGCGTGTTAGAGAGAGAGCTTGCCTTTATAAGAAAATTATTCCCATGATAACTAATCCACTCATAATAGCACCATTAATCCACTCACAATGGGACAGCCCACATCAACCCCACTAGTCTATTGTGAAGGCAGAAGGATCAACTTTTCAACACATGAATGTTTGGGAAACACATTCACACCATCCCAAGCAAGCTCTCCACGGTCTCATACACATCATCGATAATACTGATGGCTTCAGTCAGTCATGACTCTTTCCCACACAAGAAGAACCAACGTTGGCCAAGGGTACCTCATGTCCTCCACAACATCTTCTGTCAACCCATCTCCCCTTGTAACACAGCCTCAGTCACACTGGCCTCCTGGTGATCCTGAGACCCCCAGACGGGCTCCCTGTACGTAAGTGGCTGAATGATCCTGTCTCAGACACTCCCTCTCATGCTAATCTTCAAAGGGCAAACTTAATGAGATACAGAGTCGCCTAGGAGACACTCCTCCAGGGACATCTGTAAGGGATTATTTAGTCTTTGCAAATGCATTGAGGGATTATGTTGCTTAGACGAACTGAGATGGGAAGACACACCCAGAAATGGAGGCAGCACCATCCCCTGGATTCCCGACCTGGATGGGCACAGGAAGACAGAATGGGCACAAGCACTCATTACTCTCACTCTCACTCTCTCACTGTGGGTACCATATAACCAGCTGCTTCAGGTTCCCACTGCTGTGACTTCCCCTCCCCCCATGACAGACTGTACCCTTGAACTATGAGCCAAAATAAACACTTTGGGTTTTATAACTTGCTTTTGCCAAGGTATTTTACCAAGCAAAAGGAAAACTACAACACCTTCTGATATTGACTCAATTTTAATCTCTGTGGGGCTTAGCCTTTCTAAGTTATCTACACCTCGAGATCACCCTCTCAGATCAAGGGACCTCACTGGAAAGGATGGAGAGACAGGTGTATAGGTACAAGAGTAAGGACACCCCAAAATGCCTTGGTTCATAAAAGGAAGCTCAGTGTGGCAACTCTGTCCCTTGGATTCCAGAATTTGAAATCATTTCAACAAAGTAGCAAGAGTCATGAGTACTTTTCATAACCTAGGTCTGGAAACCAGTATTTACACTCACGCAGAATGAGGCGAACGTCTTGATGCTTTTCTTGCCTATTTTGCAATGCTGGTGGCAACCCATTAGGTTGGAGTTCACACCCTACAATTTAAAAGTCTCTGCTTGATGCCAACTCCTCCATTTAACAGGCAAAGCTATACCAGAGCTTAGAACCTGTAATGTGTGGGGTCATTTGAATGAAATGGGGTGTACTACACCTACTGGGGGAAAAGGAACCTTGATCTATCCAACAATTGCCATCCAAACACAATCATATCTACAAGCTTTAGAAGGATTCCGATAGTGCAGATATCCAGAGAGCTTCTGTTTAACCCTCAGAGAGTCAGAGAGCTAAACAGCTCCCATTACATCAGAAACTTAACCTTCAAAGGTGTGGAATACAGGTCTTGGACCCTCACACCTGAGATGCCCTTTGGCTACAGGACTTAAGAAGCAAGTTGGGAGCATTCCTACACCTTCCAGCTCCAGATAATGACCGGTGTTCGTGGCAAACGACTTTCTGAACACCAGGAAAAGTGGCCAATCATGATCGGCTGCCAACCAAGGTCGAAGTGGATGACACGGCAGTGGTCCCAGCCTGGCACGTATGTTACAATCCACCGACAGTCACATGGAGTGTGGGGGACAGGCTGCTCTGAAATATCTGTTCCCGGCTTCGATGACTTTGACAAGTAGCAGGGCTCGCTCGTTCTCCCATTGGCAGCAGTTCGTGCATGCCATTTACTTCAAGTCAGGACTCATAGTCCTAATGATTTTGATGGGAGCTTAAATGATTCCTTTATGACTGGCTGGGATTGGCCCAGGGTTCCATTTACAACCCACAACACGCACACACATTCCATAGAAAAATAAACACCGGCATAACCATGTTGGTGCTCTGCCCACTGAAAATGGCCATTTTCTAAAGTACTCATTTTTAAGGCAACTGTTATTTCAGCATCTAGCATCTGCTTTGAAAGCTGGTTTTTTTTTTTTTTTTTTTTTTTTTGGACCTCTGGCAAGATGTTTTCATTGCAGGGATGAAAATAAAGCATTGACTCGCTCTGTGAGCTGAGGACTGACTGTTGGTTAAGGAAAGAAACGAAAGTAGAACAAAACGCATCTTTGCCTGACTCTCGGTTCTGTGTTTGAATTTCCACACATGCATGCCTCCTTTGTTTGCCACCAGACACCCCTTTGTTCCATCTGGGTTGCGGTCCCTTTGAATAGTCGGTTCTATCCCCTTCGCCATTTCACTTGAAGGGCTCATCTGGATAGGAGCTTGAGCACCCAGCACTCTTGTTCCGTCCACTCTGCCCTAGCCACTCAGGTGTTCTGGAGTTCTCTCGCGTGTGGACTGTGTGTGTGTGTGTGTGTGTGTGTGTGTGTGTGTGTGTGTGTGTACATGCAGTGCATGTAAACTGTGGGGATCTGGAGAGTGCTAGGTAAATACATATCATTCATTCCTTTCAGGAATTTCTAATTTGAAAATTGGCATGAGACAACTGCTGACAAAGAAGACCACCACAACCCGAGGTAGGTGTGAGTCCACACACCTCGGAGAGCCACGCTGTACACAACGGTCTATCTCTGCACTCCCAAGCCCAGGCGCTCCCTCCTGTAAATGCTCACTGTGGGATCGACATGTCAAGCATATACAGCTGTCCTTCAAGGTCACCAAGGAAAACGGTCATCAATACCAGCTGCTGGGCAGGGCCGGTGCTGTGACGTCCAAGATGCACCCCTTGTGCACTTGACCATGAGAAACCTGAGATTGCTCCTGTGGGAAGCTGTGGTGCGCTGGGAAGATGGCCCCGCGGCTCCAGAGCTCGCTGTGGACACAGGAGGCCAAGTGCTCGGAGCTCCAGAATCCATGTAAAAACCAGGTCAGCACCTACTTGTAATCCTAACACCTAGGAGGTGTGTCGGGCAAGGACCTCCAGTCTCTCATGCACATGCGCAGTCATGTCAAGCACTGGAACACACGTGCAGTCACACACACACACACACACACACACGTACACACACACACACACACACACACACATTCCACACAAATACAAACACAGAAAGGAAATAATTGTGAAAAATATTATATTTACTCCTTGAGAAGATGAATAAGCACTTAATTCTAGATTTCTAGAAAACTGCGATCATGTAGAGTCCTTACATAGTATAGAGCATCTTCCTTTACAGTCAGCATACTACAGTGCCATATGCATTCATGAAACTTACGAACCCTGGGACTAAAGTTATTATTAAGTTAAAGATTTTACTTTATTCACGTTCCCTCAATGTCTGCCTTTTTCTATTTCAAGACTTTTCAAGGCTGCTCTTCCTCTCCATTATCAGCCTTCCTTCTTCTATCGGCCATGACAGCTTTTTAGACCCTCCATGGTTTTAATGATGTTGACAGTTTTTGGCGGTGTTGATCAGGTATTTTGTAGAATGTCCCTCTGTATCAGCTTGTCTGATACATTTTTGTTGTCTCTAGAGCTGGTGCCCTGCTTAGTATGTTGGGGTGTACAAGGAGAAGCAATTTCTGAGTATGTACACACGAACATTTTATACTGAAAGATACATGTGTTGCATGAAGTTTGGGTTTTTGGAAAACCAGTAGATGCTATTCCCTAGCAACGGTTGTAGCAATAGTCATGTATATCACCTGGTTGGCGACCGCAACCAATAACCTGGAACATTCTGTCACTTTATAAGGTCAAAATGCGTTTCCTGCTCACATCACTGAAAAACTCAGGGCTTCTGAATGAGGTCACTCTCCTTCCACCATGATCAGTCCCAACCTTTTCTCTCTTAAATCCATCACCCTCTGGGACTTTCCAGTTCTTATCCAGTTTGCCAATGGACACGGGGAGGGAGAGCTGGAAGATAATTAGCTGGGAGGTTTCCAAGGACCAGACCCAGAAGTGGCATGAATGACTTCTGCTCATTTTTCCTCAGCCAAAACTCAATCATCTGATCCCACCCAGTTGCAAAGGAAGCTGGGAAACTACACTCATCAGCCCAGCCTCTGCCCCTCTATGAACTTAAGCCATACCTGGGGAGGGAGGGAAGGTAAAAGTAAAATTGACTTGGAAGAAGGAAGCTCTTCTCTTCTTACTGATTCTCCCAAACAGATTGGGCTAGCCTTCTCTAAGACACAGAGTGTTTTATACATAGGGACTTCTACCATGACACTCAGAATTCCTTAAATGATGGAGCCTGCCTTGAAAGGAATGCCCAGAGGCAAACTGCGGAGAGTTGCCCCAACAAAAGAGAATGATTAAACCAGATCTTTGGAAGAAGTAGCTCGTGTTCACATTTAAAGGAAGAGAGACCAAGAAGTTGCTCACAAAAGCAAGAGACCCCTGACAGTGTACCCCCAAGTTCCCGTCTAGTGTCTGCCTTTCCAGAGAACAGTGTACCGGATCTTTTCTCTTTCCCTGGCAGGACTATCCCCCACATGACTTTTCTCTCTCATGTTTTTTTTTTTCCTTTCTGTTCATGACCTTCTTCAATCCGAGCTCTAGCATGTCTGGATGCTAATTGTCTAGGAGTCTAGACAGCGGTGATATTATGACCGAGTTATGCACAGATAACCACCCTGTCACTGTTTCCAGACCTGCCTACACTTACTGCCTCACTGGACACACTTGGCCTGTGCCGCTACACTCCTGATATTGACTTTCCCCATTTAAGTAGTGAATGCTTACTCAATCAAACCAGCCACTGAACCGAGTATTTTTTTTTTTGTAATTGAAATGAAATATGAGAGTCTTGAAGCCAAAAGAAAAAATTACTATAATGTACTTTACATTGTGGGGCAGTGAACCTTGTTTTTTATTTCAGTTTTTTTTTTTTTTTTCTCGTTCACTGGTGATAGCCTTGTCTTGGATTCCTCAAATGTGTCTACAAACCACTTCCACCCAGATAGGCTAACTATTCCAAAGTCATTCTGATAAAGAAATTCCAGGAACCTCTAGAAATGGCTTTTTAATAAGAAAATAATAAAGCTTTAGAGATCTGGCGCAATAAGCCTGATCACAAACTTAGTCCAAAGGATGGGTTATAGTCAAATGGAGTGTGACTTGGTTCTTCAGATTGTTCAAAAATGTAGCATGTGCCTTGAGAACACTAATGAGAATCACACAAACTTATCTGAAGAAGAGACACTGAGACCAAAACTGAAAAAAGAAACATGGTATGGAAAGTGGGAAGAGGTTAGGACACAGAAGGTGACAGGCACAAGAGAAGAAAGCGACCAAAGGAACTCTAAGCAGTATGCTTGTCTGAAGACAAGACCTGTGACAGCAAAGATGTGTCGATGTCCTGTGGAACGTACCTCATGCAATCTCCACTCTCAGAGTTTCCCCTGGAGTGACGATTTCCAAAGGAACTTACCTGATGGAAAGAAATAAAATGGTCCCACTCCACTGACATCTGTCTGTCTGTTCTCTCATGGAACACAGAAATTGTATACATGACACATTCACTTAGAATCTACCTGTCCACTTCTGAATTCAAATACCTTCTGGGATGAAGAGGGCAGCTCCTTGAGAAAGGCAATGGGCCATCCGGAGACTGGAACTTTCCATGCGCCTTCTAGAAGGGGCGGGTGCAGTTCATCAAGAGCAAATTTGCTTTGATTCATCATGGCAGGTGAAACCAGTTCTTTCCAGATGTGGTAGATTGAAATGCAGCCATCTCTAAAAAGTAACTTCTATTGTGGGCCTGTGGCTATGCCCTCAAGGGAACTTTTTAGATGCAAATCAAGGATGCCAAGGTAAGATCTTTCTGCACTTAGATTGGGCACTGATAGAAACTGTTACATGAAGAAGACAGAGGGTCATTTGAGTCCCAGGGCCAAGCGGCAGGCAGAGATGAGAGCGATACGTCTAAAAGCCAAGGGACATCAAGGACTGCCAGTGGTCTTCAGAAGAGAAGAGGCGAGGAACAAATTTTCCTTTGGGGCTTCCAAAAGGAACCAGATGGCCCCCTGAGTTCATGTTTCTGGCCTCCAGAGATGCAGGAGAAGTTTCCATTTTAAGTCCCCAAGGTGGTACTGGTGTTTAACAGCGGACCTGGGAAGCCAAGCAAACTTGCTGACTCACCATCCTCTTGCAGTACCACCTCCACCTTCTGTGCACTTCAGCATTAGTCCAATATGTATCTATCTCAAATTATCAGGCGCATTATAAGCATTTAATTCCATGATATCAAGTACAGTCCCAAAGTGATGCCCATCACCAGGCTGGAGAGATGGCTCGGTGGTTAAAGTGCCTGCCTCTCAAGCAGAAACACCAGAGTTCGGGTCCCCAGATCCCACATAAAAATGTAGAACGTGTGCGGTAGTCCATTTGGAATTCTAGCTCTAGAAGACACAGCCTGGGAATCACTTGCGAGGTTGGCCTAATGGTGTGCTCTGGGTGTAAGGAGACAGACAAACTCCAACAATAAGGTGAAAGAATGGTAGTGGAGGATTGTGATATCACTATTGAGCCTCTTAGTAACAGCTCAAGTAGAGTCACCCACATACATTTGCACACTCACACCTACACGCAGTCAAACACACACACAAGAAGAAACAACTCGGTCAGCTTCCTAAGCACAAACTCAGCACCTGTTAAAAGCTCACTCCCTTCCTCCCTGAATCCTCTGTCTCTAAGAACTGGACTCATCTATGTACCTCACATAAATGGAATCATATAACATCTGTCTTTAGGGTCATTTATTTTCCCCTTAGCAAAACATCCTCCATGGTTATGAATGTTGTCGCAGGTGTCAGTGATTCGCTCCTGTTACGCAGCAATGAACACTCCACAAGTAGACTGTGTCTCGCCTGTCCATTCATCTCCCAGTGAACGCTGGGCTACTACCATCTTTTCACTACTGTGAACAGTACGTCTACAGACATGGATGTACAAATTATTTCTCATCTCCCAAATAGTTGCTCTCTCCCTTTTCCCTTCTCTTGAACTTCTTTTTCCCTTTATTTTTAGTTGGCTCAGTCCTGAGCCAAGCTTTCTCTTCTACCACCGTCACCCCACTGCACACGTGTCACCCTTAGATGTCACTTGCAGGGCAGTTCTTGGCATCAGGGCCTGTGGAGCCTCTATGAGACATTTAAGTAGGATTTGGAGGCAGAATCCAGCGGCTTGTGTGTGGCGTGAAGAGGCGAGTGGACTTGGTGCTTCCTGTGTCCACACAGCAAGTACATATTCACTGACAAGCTGTGATGGTTCACACTGACCATTAACTTGACAAGCTTTGGAATCACCTAGGACAGAAACTTCAGAGTTTTTCTCTGAAGAAGTTTCTAGATTTAGGGGAGACCCACTCTAAATGGGGGTGATGATATCCCCTGGGGCCAAGGGGCCCCATAGTTTACTATGTAAAAAGGAAAAGAGCAAGCAGAGCATCCACACTGATATCTCTCTCTCTCTCTCTCTCTCTCTCTCTCTCTCTCTCTCTCTCTTTCTCTCTCCCTGGTTGTAGATGCCTGCGACCCGCTGGCTCCTGCCATCACGCCTTCCCCACCTGAACGGACTCTGCACGTGACTCTGAGCCAGAATAAACTTTCTCTCCTTAAATCGTCTGGGTCAGAGCTTGTGGCAGCAACAAGAAAAGCAATATATAAATTACAGATGATCAGTTCTAATCCAGAAGTTTTGAAGAAACTATTCTTTACATTTTGTATAAGGCATGTACTTGTATTGACTTTCCATTTCAAGGATTACTTATGACTTTCTTTGAGGTGGTGTAAGGGATCCTAGGGTGAGAATAAGAGGTGTAAGCTTGGAGTTTGCCTGCTTCCCTTGGTGTATATCCCAAGTTAAAGGTGACCATAGAAAAAGAAAGGCCAACGTTAACAATAACTCAAAGACAACAGGCTCAAACTGGGGATCAATGGAGACAAGAGATGTGTGATCCAGGGTTTGCTTCTACAAGTCATGGCAAACTCATCCTCCTCCTCCTTGTCTTCCTCTTCCTCCTCTTCCTCCCCTTTCTCCTCCCCACCCCACAGGACCTGCACATCCTCTTAGCCTTCTCAACTAAGAATTCACAAGCAGGACTGTGTGGATTCATTTTTCCATTGCTAGAGCAAACTAGCTGAGACCAGATGCTTTAAAAGGAAAGAGATTAGTTCTACTCACTTTGGGGAATAAAAGTCTGAGGTCAAGAGATGAGTCTGTTCAGCCTCTGGCGAGGACCTGCTGTTTTGTGACATCATGATGACAGGGCCGTGTCATCACACACACCAAGGCCAGAGACCGACACTGAGCATGGCCATTTCATAACAACTCACCCTCATGGGATGATGGAGGTCTTGTGAGAACCACATCGATCCCCCTTGATAGAGGTGTCCTCAAGGACCTCACCAGTATCCACAAAACCCCATTTCTTAAAGGTTTCAACCCCCTCTCCAATTTCCCTGCTAAATGAGCCTCCAGCTTCCAGAACATGGACCTAAGGAGAACACACTCAAGCCACATCCCAACCAGAGCCAGGATTTACTACAAAATCCGTTATGGGATTTTTGGGAAACACGGTGCTCCTCACTAAGATGGTGTAAGTAGAAGCTTATTCTAACTTCCCTATCCTTTTTATTTCTGAAAAAGACAGAGCTTAGCAATGAGAAGCAACATACATCTAGAAAGCAGAAATACACTCTTAATCATATCATTCATGCAGAATCAGGAACTGTTCCATCCACCTATTGTGCATCCTACCACTTGTATCGTTACTTTTATTCAGAAAATAAAAAAGACTTTTCTGGCCCTCAGAACAATTTCACACAAACAGCCCAAGAATTTTCTGCTAGGAATAGCAAGTGCTTACCTCTGAGGGAAAAATTCTAGCTTCTATTTATTTATACTTCATTTCCCCCCTCAACAATTGCTGTTCTCTGTAATTTCAACGTCTGCAAAAATAGCACTTATGTAAACATTAATGCATAAAAAACTATCATTTCAACATAGCCTGCAGAAACTGGAAGCTGAACATTAGAGAATCATGAGATTTTTTTCCCCCTCTTAAGCTGGGGAGGTGAATTCACAACCTTTTTTTTTTTTTTAACCCTCAACCATACCCTTCAAAGCTCAAATTGTTGACTAGAACTGAATCACCAATAGCACTGCATTTGAGAATTCGTCACTTGTCACTGATTATGTGTGCTTTTCTTAATCTGTGCCACCTTGTCCAGGGTTGAATACCATCTGCCTTTTCCTTTCAACATAGATATCCCTTCGATCATGACACGACAAAGACATCTATTCCAACAAGACTGACTTGAAAACTTCAGTGGTCACGTTGGCCTTCAAGAAATTCCTAGCTATATCTACACAATAGGCAGAAAAATAAAACCGAACTCTTTTACTTTCTGGAATTTTTTCCTTCCCAAGAAAGCCCATGAAATGACAAGGTTCATGTGATCTCTGGAGTCCAAAGAAGAAAACTATGGAGTAAGCTGTGAGGTGTTGGCAGTAGAGGGTCCCACAGCAAGACGAAGCAGGCGATGAATTCGTACCCATGGGCCTCGGGATCCCCAGCCAAGACGGAGACGTCTCATTAAATCTACACAGATGACAAATCAATGACAGGCTATAGCCGGCCAACGATGGAAGATGTTTTCCGCTCTGAAATCCTCGGGCTTATCTACAACTACAGGTTCCGGGGATAAGGTGGTCTATGAGTTCCAGAAACCCTTCTTGTCCTAAGAACCACAGTGAACTTTGGGAACATTTTGCACTTTGCATCATGGTGAATGAACCTACGTGGCTGAATCCACGGCCCCTGGTCACTGTGACAAGTAGGGTAGGCACTCACACCATCTGTGTACATTGATCTCTTTCTTTGTACAAAACTGAACAATAGAATGTATAGTCTGATGGGGAGGGAGACATGTCAGTGATAGAATCTACCAATGGAAGGGTCAGGGTGACAGGCTATTATTTCTGTCATTAGAGCTTTAGTTTTGTCTGGAGTTGGGGTGGGAGGTCATGAGAGCTTCTTGAAGACCTACTTTTTGGATTGGAGCTTACTGGATAAGCCAGAAGATAGCTATTTTATAAGAAAAACATGGTCATGAAATTCCACAGGAACTGATGGGGAATTCAGAAGTCCAATGCTTGAACTACTCAAGAGAAGTAGACTGTCTTCAGATACTAAAGAGAAGGATGCAAACAGTAGACAAAGAGAAAATAGATTCCAGGAAAGACAGACTGTAGTTGATTGTAAGTAGCATGCAAAAGGAAAAAATTGTTTCTCATTGTTTGTTTTAAAGATTCTTCCGTATTGGAAAGATGTAGGAAAGTACTCAATGATACAAAAAATAGTTTATGCTTTTGGTGAGTGTTATGGACGGAATGGACAGACATAAGCTACTAAATTTGCATACTGAAATCTTAACCTCCACTATGATATTGGCATTTGGAGATTTGAAGCATTGGGAGTAATCATCAATAAGAATATATAAGAACTGAATGAAATTGTGAGGGTGGGGCTCTTATCAGGAATTTAGTGCTCTTGTAAGAAGACACAAACTCACTCTCTTTTCTTTCTCTCTCTCTCTCTCTCTCTCTCTCTCTCTCTCTCTCTCTCTCTCACACACACACACACACACACACACACGCACGCACATACACACATTTGTAAGGACATGCGAAAGCAGGCATCTCCAACTCTGGAAGCCTAGAAGCGCACTTTCCTCAAGAACTGAGGGAGTTAACACTTTGGTTTCAGACGTCTCAGTCTACAGTCTATACCAGGATTCACACCTGTTGTTTTGGCTCCTTAGTGATGACACATTATCATGGCAACCCAAACAGCCAAAGAGGGTGGCATACTTGGTCAATAATATTTTAGAATGGATAATGAGTTCTGTGCTGAAAGCTGAGGCAGAAGAAGTTCTGCCTGAACTGACGTATGTCAGCCACAGAAATCCCAGCATGTCTGAAGACCTCCAAAAAATGAAATGACAGGTCATAACAGTCTGAAGAATGAATTTGCTGGGGCTGTGGACATGTCTCAAAGGTTAAGGCCTTTGCCTTGCAAGCAAAAGAACCTGACTTTGGAACCCGAATCCTACATAAAAATGCCAAACAGATATGGTGGCAGCAAGCAATTCTGGCCCTGGAAGGAAGAGCCTGGGAAAGCCCCCACCAAAGCAACAAGGAGGTAGAAGAATCCAGGATGATGTCCAAAGCCACCCTTGCGTTTCCACAGGTACACACACTCGCCCTCTTCTACACACACTCACACCCACAAACTTCCACAAGCAAAAAACAAAAGTGAATGGCTGAAAACAAAGCACCAATGTTTAAAATCTAAAGCTGTGGCATGAGAACTATGGACAAGCTAGAACAAACATGAAGCTGATGCATAGAGCTTTGCATGAACTAGAACGCATATAAAACTGATGCATGAGAACTGTGAACGAACCAAAACACACAAAAAGCAAATGAGAGTCATGCAATGTGGACCAAATGTGATTTTTTTTAACAGAAAATAAAGGAAAGTGATAAAAAAAAGGATCTCTTGAGTTGAGCTATGTGAAATTGCAAGTTTGGTAAGCAAAACTGACCCATAAGAGTAATTTCACAAAGGTTAGTCTAATAATGGACTCTGCACATGAGTTTTCCATCACTTATTATGTTTTCCAGTGTTAGAAAGATAAGCTATAAAATAAATACCAATTGGTCCTTAGAGTAACTTTTCATATTTTAATTGTTTTTTTAAAATTGTGATAAACCAGACCATGAGCAATAAAACTGATAATTATAAATGAACACAATTTGATCTTTGGCTATATTCCAGGAGAATATTTCCTCATAAAAGAAAATTAAATGTTTTTTTTTTTTTTTGGAGATAAAGTGCTTGATACTGCCTTGCAATTAAATTCTTACTGAGGAAAGTAAACTGAATTCTATTAAAAGCAAACAATTACATTTTTAAGTTGGGGGGAAAATGTGTTACTTTAAATAATTGCAGGAACATTAAGTTACATCCTTTGTGAACGATGGATGTCCATTCAGGGTACGAGACCCTTTATTTACTATGTTGTCCAATCTCTTAACATGGGATGTATGAGAAATGTTTCAACTGAATTCTTAGCCTCCCACTGTAATGATGGTATTTGAAGATGGACTATTAGGAGTAATCATTGATAAGAATAAATAAGAACTGAATGAAATCATTAAATCCTTCTTTGTCAATTGAAAATTTACAGAAGGCTGTATTTTCCTTAGAACATTGAGAGCCAAAGAGGTTGAGCTAAGCAAACCTAATTCTGTTCATGAGGAAATATTTTAAAGCATGTGCACACAGGCATGCATGCATGCATGAGGGAGAGCAACCACCTTCAGATATACATAAAGACTCGTGCACAGATGCATGCACTGAGAAAATTACAGTGGCAGTTTCAGACAGTAAAGAGGTTCAAACAGCTGGAGGCGCTGTTTTGGAAGATTCTGGAGCACTAAGAAGGCAGAGCCTTGCTGCAGGAAGTATGTCATAGTGGGTGGGTCTTGAGGCTTGATGGGCCATCCCCACTTCCTGTTGTATCTCTGCTTTCTGAGAGTGGATTCCACATTCCAGCTTCCACGCTTTTGCCTGCTCGCCTACCTCCATCCCTTTCTTGCCTTGATGGACTCTTCTGGAAATATAAACAGAAACGATAAATCCTTTCTCTCTTAAGCTACTTTGAGCCATGTATTTTATCACAGCAACTGGAGAGTAATTTCATAAGTGGAATTTTAGGAGTATATCTTAATTTTTATTATGATAAAAAAATCATTTCGCTTTTACATTGGTAAAAGACATATGGGAAAATAAGGCGAAAGACAAGGATATGAATGTAGAAGTTATAGGGTTCTCACACCTCCTGAGTTCTCCTTCCAGAGTTGACTGTGATTACCATGTTAAGAAAATCATTCCAGGTACATTCTGGAACAATTCTCTGGCTCTTACGGCACTGCCCAGTAGAAACCAAACTGAGATTGTGTGTGCAAGAGAAGATTTCAAATACATATGAGCATATGAGTCAAAACACAGATAAAAAACTTTATAGCTTCTGTTTTGACTTAAAATGAGCCAAACGCTGTTTCAATATGAAAACCACATAGAAATACTAATGAAATACCTTCCCTCTTTGTTTCTTACTAAAACTTGGAAATCCAGCTGGGCAGGTCATGTTCTCAGCATATCTCACTAAAAGTTTATAGTTCTTAATTAATTTATTTACACTAAACATGGACAGTGTTTGTGTCAATCATAGCTTAATAAAGTAACAAAGAAAGAAAGAAACAGCTGAAATTACCATTTCTCTGTGTGTGTGTGTGTATGTGTGTGTCTGTCTGTCTGTCTGTCTGTCTGGCTGGCTGGCTGGCTGGCTGGCTGTGTGTACCAGAGGGCACTTGAGTTTGTGTTCGTGTGGAGACACAAGGGTGACAAAGGTAATCATCCTAGATTGTTCTACCTCTTTATTGCTTTGGTCTGGAGTTTCCCAGATTCTGCCTTCCAGGCCCAGAATGATACGCTGCCGCCATTTTCCACCAGACATTTTATGTGGGATCTGAGATGTGAACTCAGGTCCTTTTGTTTGTCAAGCAAAGACTTCAAAACCTGAGCCACTGCCCTGGCCTTAATTTCACCATTTCTTGAGCATAAAGAAAGAGCAAACAAAACAGGACAAAAATAAAACAAAACAAAATGAGACAACAAAGTGGTATTTTTTAAAGTAGCAATCGAAACCACCATTTTCCACACAGAAAATAAAAATATAAAAACAAGTTGATAGATCTTGCCCAGCATACCATTCTATTAAATGTATATATTTTTAAGTTCTCTCTTCTCTCTAACTTCATCCTTTCTTGTTCCCTCCCTCCATCTCTCTTTACTATCCACATGGAAGGGCTGTGAGGCTCTTGTCCACACCGCGAGTCTACTCTTTCACTTCAGTGGGGCCAGGAGCCGGGTGGAGCTACTCACTGGACAAATAACACACTTTCCCTTTAAACACAAGGGGAGGCAGGCTTATCCTCCGCCTGGAGCCAACTTGTGCCTTCATACAGCTGTGTTTGGATATGTAGATATGGTACAGAAATTTGGGAAATTACCACGTGAAATTATTGTTTATCTTTTCTTCTCTGTGGGGAACAAAGTTTTCAATAAGCTTTTCATCGACGCATAAAAATCTCAGTGTCTACTGAATTATGAAAGACGCATTATAAATGCATGGGATTCGGTGCTATGGAAAGAACAAGGGCTTGGATTCAGGAATGTTCCCTGCCAGTCTTCCTCTTGCAGAGGAGATCAGGGCACCTGCCAAACATCAGCTTCATGGACCGAGAGGCAGGGACGTGCATAACTATAGAAACCTTTTGTTCTTCTCACCACATACCAGGGTTTTAGGTTCATTGAAAGCTTTCCCTTCACAACTTAGTTTTAAAAAAATGTACAGATCAGGCTGGAGAGAAGGCTCAGGGTTAAGTCTCTACCTCAAAAGCATATCTGAGTTCAGACTCCAATTCCCACATTAAAAACCTGCAAAAAAAAAAAAAAAAATGGTGGTGGACTGTACTTCCAGGTCTGGAAGACAGAGACTGGGAAACCCCAGAGCAAAGCATAATTCGGGATTTCCTGAAATCATCCTTGGGCCTCCACAGGAACACATTCATGCAGACACATAGGCGCACACACACACACACACACACACACACACACACACACACACACACATGCAAAATGTGTAGACCAAGCAGGATTGTATAGGCCAGTAATCCCAATATTCAGGAGACGAAAGACAGGTGAAACCCATGTTCAGGTCTTGTCTGGGTTACAAAGTGAGGTCAAGGCTAGCCTTACAACTTACTAAGACTGTCTAAAAATGAAACGCAATGAAACAAAACGAAATGAAATGAAATAAAATAATAAACTAAAATAAAAGTCAGTGACCCAGAACCTGCAGACATGTAGCATGCAGGAGGAAGTACACTCTCCATTCCTGTAATGGTTACTCTCAACTATTGCCGTGAGAGAGCACCCAAAGTCAGTCAACTTAAGGAGAAAGGGAGGTTTATTCAGCTTACGGTTCCAAAGGGAAGGTACAGTCTCTCAAAGCAGAGGTGGCATGGCTGGCTGGCCAAAGCTGGAGGAGGCTAAGTCACCACAGACATCTTGGAAGCTGAGAGCTGCAGACTGCTTGCCTCAAAGGCAGACTTCTCCTGGAGGTAGGGTGGGACTAATCCACCTCAAGGCCAACCCCTTGTGACTGCTTTCCTCCAGCAAGGCTCCACCTCTCAAGGTGCCATGACCTTGCCAGACACGTGAGACTGTGGGGGACACATTTCAAACCATGACACTCCACTCCTGGCCTCCACAGGCTCATTGCCATCTCATTATGCAAACCATACTCAGTCCAACTTTAAAAGTCTTCATAGACTACATCAGTAGTTCCAACAGTCCAAAAGTCCAAAGTCCAAAGCTTCCTATAAAATCAAAACACAAATTACATACTTCCAACATACAATGGCACAGAATAAACATTCCCATTCCAAAAGGAAGGAATGGGGGCATATCCAGGAAAGATCGGTTTATAACAAGCCCGAAAAACAGCAGGACAAACTCCAAATCTTGTAGCTCCAAGTCCAATAGGTGAGCCTTTCCTTGAAATCATCTCAGTTCCAAAGGGCCTTGGTTCCACCCCTCCAATGCAGCTGCCCATAGAATCCGCTGCTCTCTTGGGCTGACTCTCCCAGGGTATACAGCTCTCGTTGACATGTGTCCCACATTGTCTCTGGCATCTCTAACATCTTTACTTCTCAATGGCAAACCAGGCTTGAACTCTACAGCACAAACTACCCTTCTTGGGCCTCTAAACTGCAGACTTTCTGCCACATGCTGCCTGGCTTCCATCATTTTTTGAACTCTTGAAGAAGGACTCCACAATCTCCTCCCTCTTGCATCCTTGATGCCTCTAAAACCAGAACCACGTGGACGACTTTGCCAAGACTGGCCCCCTGGAATCATAGCTGACCATCTCTTTCACTCTTTGGCAGTTGCTTTGTAAGAGAAACCAACTCTTAACTTTGGAACTCCACCCTTTCACGCTTGTCTTCTGAAAGGATTTGCATTCTTATGGGTGGGAACCTTCTCTGAGAATCTTGCCCTCAAGCTAGGGCCTCTCCTATTATTTAAATTGAGAGCAGGCTTTGATTTACAAATGGAGCTAATCTCTGCAACAGACAGCCATTTTGTTCTCTGCTTCTTCCTGTTTCAACTCTAAATTTGCCATTGCATTTTTCATCATTAGATTTTACAGTTTTTGCTTCTTCCAGCTTGATTCTTTGCTCTTTTTTATAACTCTGAAGACAACTAAAAAGTAGCCATATCACATTGTCAAGATTACATTGCTTTAAAAAAAAAAGACTACATTGCTTTGAAATTTCCTCCTCTAAGCACTATAGTTTAACTTCAGGCAAGCTTTCGGGACAAGGGCAAAACTTCACTAAACTCTCCGCCAACACCTGGCTCTATGTGTCACTCGTCCAGTTGCAAACACAGTCTCTGTTCCCCTCTGGACCATCACAAGCTGGGCTTTCACTGCTTGCGTCCCTCACAGCATTGTTCTCCTCTGAACTCTCATGAGAAAGGCCCATTTGGCCCTCTGGCTAAGACTCAAAGACTTTCCCTGCACAAAGTCCCAAAGTTCTCCACATTTCTCCCAACAAACAGTTCCAAAGGCACACTAGCCACATCACAGCATTGGCCATACTTCTGGGTACCAACTTCTCTCAGCTTCACAAACAACTTCATGTTGTAGTACCAGTTGTTCTTAATCTCACAGCAATACCCCACTACCCAGTACCAATTTCTGTAATGATTACTCTTAACTATTGCTGTGAGAGAGCACCCAAAGTCAAGCAGCTTACGGTTCCAGAGGGAAGATACAGTTTCTCAAAGCAGAGGCGGCATGGCTGGCTGGCCAAAGCTGGAGGAGGCTACGTCACCACAGACATCTTGGAAGCTGAGAGCTGCAGACTGCTTGCTGCAAAGGCAGACTTCTCCTGGAGGTAGGGTGGGACTCATCCACCTCAAGGCCCACCCCTGGTGACTGCCTTCCTCCAGCAAGGCTCCACCTCTCAAGGTGCCATGACCTTGCCAAACACATGAGACTGTAGGGGACACATTTCAAACCATGACACTCCCATACTGCCAAAACAAAATGAACAAAAATCACCAAACAGTATTTCAAAAGTCTTACTTGTTTGGGGGCTACGATTAGCAAACTATGACTCCCAGGACCAGCTGTTTCTATAAAATCTGTCTTTTTAAATACTTGAAAATCATGCACTATTTTTATGGAATTAAAATTCTGGTGTCCGCAATAAAGTTTTCTTAGAACTCAGCTTCATGCATTTATTTCTGATTTACTGTGGTTACTTTAGCCTGCAATAGTCAAGTGAGGTATATCTGACAGGGGTCCCAAGCTCACAGAGAACAAACTCTTCACTCTCTGACCCCTTTCCAGAAAATTCTTGCTGCCCTTCATGGTTGACATTTGCAGGCAAATGATAATTGGTACAAAGAACAGATGACATTTACTAAGGTACACCATAGACTATGCCAAGCCCTTTGTTAACATGTGACCACTTGATGAACTAGATATATATACTCTGTCCAGTTTTATAGATCAGGTACCTTAGACTTTCCAAGTCATATGTGCTAATCTGTGGAAAACTAAAGAACCAGAACTGAATTCCGAGAATGGCTGAGGAAGAGTCCACGTCTTCAGCCTCTACCCTAGAACTTTAGTCCCAAAGCATGAATGCTTTTAGCAATGCAGGGCCAATCCACAGGAGGCATTGCTGGTCTGCTCAGTTACTGATCCCTGCAGAATGATAAAGGGCCTGAAGTTCACACCATCCATCTACATGCTTTGCAGCAACGTAAAGGACAAGCTACAGACAAATGCATCTTTAAATTAGCAGACACATTGTACTATTGAAAAAGCAGACTGGTCCACTCAGTGGTTCCAAAGTTCTAACCAGTGAACAACCATCCACTTTGCATGAAGCGTCCCTTGGTAGACTAAAACCACAGAGAATAGACTAAGAGTTATTCAGCATGAAGATAGTTCTTTATGCTGGAATTATAAACCTTCAAGCTGTTGTTGATGTTCATGGACTTTGTTTTTTCTTGAGAATGGTCTCATGTAGTCACGACTTGTCTCCAGCTTGCTATGTAGCAAGGATATCCTTTAATGCCTCATCTCCCACCTCCAAGTGCTGGTGTAAGCATGTACCACTGAAAGAAAGAGAGAAAGAGAGAGGGGGGAGAGAAAGAGAGAGAAAGAGAGGGAAGGAGGAAGGAAGAAAGGAAGGAAGGAAGGAAGGAAGGAAGGAAGGAAGGAAGGAAGGAAGGAAGGAAGGAAGGAAGGAAGGAAGGATTACTTTCTTGACAAAAGTAAAGATCACAGTATCTCACTCTGACTCTTTTCTGTTTTATTTTAATTTATTGGTCTAGAGAATTCTAAAAACTGTGAGAATCTCCGATTTACAAGTCCTATGGCTTATTAATTCAATTCCTGGAAAATTATTGTCCTGAACATGATATGATAGATAAGAAATAATCCTTAAACAAAAAAATTCACTGAGGAATTATTTGAAAAAGCAAAATTCCAAACAAAATCACACAAAGCTTAAATCACAGTATCATCATACAATAAAGTTACATATAAAGCCCCCCCCAAAATCTCTTGTTTGGGAGCCCAATGAGATGGTTTTAGTGGGTAAAGAGGCACTTGCACTCATGTCTGACAACCTGAGTTCAAATCACGAACCCACATGGTGGATGGAGAGAATCAAATTTCCAAAAGTTGTCCTCTGACTTCCACACATCCATGACACATGCAGAAGTGCATGCGTGTACACGCACACACACACATACACACACACACTCTCTATGTGTATGTATTCTATAATGTAATAGAAAAAAATGTGAATCCTTTTTTGGTTTATGTAGTAGTGTGGGAAATGTTCATAATAAAATTTTAAGGTGAAAACAGGAAGATGTCTATAAAATATTATAACTTCAAAAAGAATGAAATGTATAGCTACAACATATGACAGTAGAAATCAGTTTGGTTTGAACCATGCATTTCCTTCAGAGACCACACCCCCCTGCCAGGTCAGTCTGCACCCTTCCATTGATGCCCCAAGCTCAGGAGGCCTCTGCATCTAAGCCTCTCATCTTCTCCTTCCCCTTCTGTCCTTGTCGTCCTCTGGTTCTGTCCATCTCTGTCCTGGGAGAGCTCTCAATGCCAATGCTATTTTTTGCAGTGTCGGATCTACAGTGAACAGTGGAAGGAAGCTTTTGATCCTGCTTGATGGTGGGTTTCTTCTCAGCCCTCCCGCTTCCATCCAGCATCGATTGATGCCATCACCATCTCTTTACAGCTCTCTCCTGCAGATCTTAAAAGTCCATAGACTTCTGTGCCCTAATTGCCAAATGAGTGTCTTCTGGGTGCCCCACCCAACGAGGTTCGGAAGGTTTCCTCTGAATGACATTCCTCAGAATAGCATTTCTCTCCTCGTGCCCCTGAGTAATTTTAGTAGATGGTTTCATCTTGTTTATTTCTAACTGACAAGAAAGGTCTCAGGGCTCGGGGTTTGCTGGCAGGAGGAAGCCGCCCTCCCCTTGTTCCTTCTCTTTTACCCACAGAAGCTGGTCAGGCTCCTTCAGAACCACGGCTGGAAGGTGGGTTGGCTTCAGGCTCCCTGTCCGGTGTCCTTTACAGCGACTCTTGCCTGACTGAAGTGGAATCTTCCATTATTGTTTGTGTTTCTGGGAGTATGAACCAGGGAGGGGACGGGGCCTCTGGGCTGGAAGGTCATTGGGATTCTCAGTGTCTCTTTCAAAACTCCTCTCTCTACTCCAACTGTTCCGGGGTGAATCGTGTCCCCAGGAACTCACGTGGATGTCCTAAGCCCCAGGACTTCAGTGGGAGACCCTGTTGTTGAAGACAGTGTCACAGATGTCATTAGCTAAGATATGGTCATAGCAGAGTGGCTCCTAACCCAGTGGGAGTCATACCCGTATGAAGGGGGAATTTGCACACAGTAGGAGCACAGAGAAAATGCCTCGTAAGGACTAAGACAGAAGTAGCTGAGGTATCTGCGTGTCAAGGATGGACAAAGGTGGCCCATAAAACCATCAGAGACTGGGAGAAATTTCTGGAAACAGTTCTCCCCTGTGGCCTTAAAAAGAACCGCGCTGGAGGCTAGACACACGGCTCAGGGCTTAAGACTGCCTGGCAAGCAGAAGGTCCTCAGTTGGGATCCCAGGTCCCATGTAGAAATGCCAGGTAGAAATGGCAGCAGCCTACACTTCTGGTCTTGGTGGGCAGAGCCTGGGAAATTCCAGAGCAAAGCTAAAAAGGAGGTAGAAACAATCCAGGATGATTCCTAAAGTCGCCCTTGGTCCTCCACAGGGACACACAGTGCCCCCAGATGCACACACACACACACACACACACACACACACACACACACACGAGAGGAGACACTTAGACTTTGGGAGTACATTATTTAAAAAACAAATGAAATAAGTAAAAGGAGCCTACACTGTAGGCTCTTTCATCTCCAACCTTCACTTTCCCAATCTGAGACAATGTATTTTTGTTTCTTAAACTGACTTGCTTCCGGCACACTGGGATAGCATGCCCGGGTAGCTGATGCCGCCATCTTGTCTTGTTCTGTCATGAGACCTTGATCTCTGAAGAACTGTTTTCCATTCTAGTCAGTGTTTGGCACATCCAGCCTTCCAACCACGCTTCTCCTGGACTTTAAGATTTCCACCCAGATGTCCACAGTCACCTTCTACAGACAAAGTCAACTGGGCCAGGTTTCCTGTCTGGAGAGATCACCACTCGGGGATGCAGGACTCCCAGGGGTGAAATCAGGTGAGTGGAGGGCCAACCTCAACACATCGGTCACTTTGGCTCTTCCCAGTGCACCCATCATCCCCGTGCATCTCTTTCAGTGGCTCTTCCTGGTCTTGGATCTCTGATCTGACTTGTGATGGGGTAACCTGGTCTGTGCAGACCCACACCAGGTCGCAGGCACTGTATATACAATGAGTGCTTGATTTCTGGTGTCTACGCGTAGTGTAGTGTGTGTGCAAGTTTTGTGGGCACGTGTGCATGGGGTGAGTAGTCACGTGTTCTTGTAGAGGTCAGGGGTTGACTTGGAATGCCTTCCTCAGTCATTCTTTCCCTTATTTTCTGAGCCAAGAGTTCTGACTAAACACAGAGCTCATTAATTTGGCTGGGGTAATTAATGCATCTGTCTCCACTTCTGGGTCCCTTCCACTGCTTGCCTGGCTTTTACCTGGGTGAGGGGATCATGAGGTCCTCATGCTTATACATAGCCACTTCACCAACGAAGCCATCTCCCCAGCCTTAGCTCATGTGTGTGAACGAACGGATGGTAAGAAAATCATAATGGTTCTCCATAAGACCCTTCGGAGAGTACATCCATCTGCTTGCACCCCACCATCCGCACACAGTACGTTTCCAGTCCTGGTCTCCCGAGCACAGCTCTTTGTCCTTGACACAGAAGCCAGGACGTAAAGGGACGTGGCTTTAGATGCACAGCAAGAGAAATCAGAACATGAACAAGTAGATGCGCAAGAATCAAAACTGAAATTATTGGATTCCTTAGAAAAAGGAATTGCTGTTTTATAAATTATGTAGACTATTGTATGAGAAAATGCTGCAAAAATCTCTTTTTAATTGATAGTATTTGAATAGAAAATGACCAATCGAAAAAGTTTTTTCCTAAGAGATGATGACATAGCACCCCAGAATGCCCCTCGTAAGATCAATGTGTCAGTGCCACTGTTAACATTTCCTGAAAGCAATGGAAATTTTATTCTGTTGATTAGTTTTAAAAATAAAGTTTGGATAATACGAATTGTATGTGTTTACTTTTTTAAAAATGCAAATGGTCTAAACCCAAATAAAATCACTTTACACAGCAAATATCTTTACAGCATGTAACTATAATCTTCCACAAGAATTATTAACATTATCACATAAATTATTAACATTTATTGTTTTATAGAAATAGACTGTTTTGCTATTAAAAGTTCTGCAAAGACTATCATTTTAGCTATGTTGTTTCCTCCATACTTATTTGCTTAAATCAAATTCTTAAAAGTGACATTTTTTTATCGGTCAGATTACATTTCAAAAAAATTTTAGCTTAATATACAATTTTTCCCTAGCCTTTGAGAACAATAAAAATAGGCCAGACCATCAATGCTACACATGACCTTGTATGGAAAACTTTTATTGCCTTTTCTAATTTTACAAATGAAAGATAATTTCATTGAAGGTCAAGAATCTCTTGTTTTGAGCCAAAATGTTTGCTTTTTTGCCTCAAAGAGTACTATGATTCAGCAGTTCCAATTACCTACAAATTGTGTCCTTTATTTACAATAGTTAGCAAGTATTTATAATAGTTGGGACTTGTCAAAGGAGAGAGATGCTGAGTGAGGATTAATGGAAGTTTAGCCGTCTCACTGAACAGACATTCCAAAATTTTGCAGCACATGAAATAGTTTGAGAGTCAGCCTTAAACTTAATCCCAGAGGCTCTGGCTTGGCAAACACGTCAGCATCTTCTTGTAATCCCGAGAAGTTCACAGATTCCAGGAAGCCTCCCCGAGTTTTGCAACCCAGACACTACCCCGTGTAGCTCTCTTTCTTCGGCATTTACACCACTTTCTAATTTTCATAAAACATCATACAAATCCTCAAACTGCTGCCTCCCTCTCAATCATAAAAGTGCCATTTGAATTTATGTTTCCCCAAAGTCAATAAAGCCTTCCCTTTCTCAAGGAAAGGAGAGAAGGGTCTGGAATCACTTTGTGACGAGTACCTACTGATGTGTCTGATAGCCACATGCGGCACTAGCGTATGCAGCTGAGCTGGGTCAGCTCGGTGGCTACTTGGCCATCTTTGAAACGGAATCACATTCTTTGGGAAGTGGTGTTGGTAACTCAATAAGCAGCAGCTGTTTCTCGGGCTTTGAAAATAATGTCTTGTCATTCCACCAGCTTTTAGCATCTAGTGTTATATCCTGTTATAACTGAGGGTCATGGTAGAAAACTCTAATTTTCAAATGACTGGGAAACTTCCAGGCCGAGAAATGCGCACACAAAAATGCCTCTGAGTGTGAAGATCCTCTCTCTATTTAAATGTACTCTGCTCCCATCAATTTCTCTGTAATGCTAATTTGCACTTATTACCCAGAAATTCCATACACATAAAATGATCTTTCCATTCCTTCCAATCTTTCTAATGAGCGCTCCATCCCTGAGCCGTTCTAAAAGCTTTCTAAAGACCCTTTTAAAATGAAAGGTGATATTGCTGAATGCAATGTTTATTTACAAGACGGTAGCATCCCAAGCTTCCAGAAGGCTCCATATAAATAATAACCCAGAAACACGCAGTGCATTTGATAGAAATCTGAGACCATCAATTTTACATGATCCCATCGAGGAAGCAGAGGGGCAAGCATTGATAACACTAATGAGAAACTGATGTTGACAGCAGATTCATTTACAAATAAGAGTGGCCAGAGAGATTATTAAATCAGCTGACAGCTGGCTGGCACCTGCCCTACATCACAGGTGACCAAGCACACTTTCGGAATTCTGTGCTGGGTTCATGTAGCACTTTTCATTGGGGACTAAAAAGATGCGATGCCAAATTATCTATGCACTCCCAATAGCCTGTACTCGACGCCTCTGCGTTGAGGAGAATCCATTCTCCCACCACCGTGATATTTTCTTTCCATGACTGGCTGTACTCTCAAACCAGGAGCCAAAGTTAACCTTTCTATCTTAAGTTGTTTTTATCAGGTGTTTTGTCATAGCAATAAGAAGAGCAACTAATAACTAGTCTAGCCCCTTAAGACCTAAGTAGCTCCCGCGAGACAGAATGGAGCTTTATGGCGTACTTGCTTCTTGCTAGGCTCCTTCTCTTAGAGATCACACCATATCTCAACACTTGAGACCAAGCTTTCCACATATGGATTTAGGACGGCCTCGTGTGAACACAGCACACCGCACAAGTCACGATTGTCCAGTGGAGGTTGCTGCATCGGATGAGGAAAGAGCAAAAGAGAAAAGATACCAGCATAGTCACTTAGTACTGACTAATCCCACAAAAGCTAGCAAGCATTTACTCTGTGCTAGGCCCCACATGAGATGCTAGAGACACAGTGGAGAGGAAAGTCAGACGGACTGTCTGCCATCTTGAGCTGCTAGTCTGAAGAGTGAGGCAGGTAGGAGTTGGAGCAACACAAACATCCATGGAGACCCACACCCAGCATCCTGGTGGGAGACGGCAGGGCCCAGGGTCAGCTGCTATTCGTGAATGCTTCCCTGAGAAAGACACACTTGCATTGAAGCTATGTAGAAGGAAGAGTTGGCCAAGTTAAGGGGCAGAAGCCAAAAGAACTCCCGTGTGAAGAAATACAAACCCAGGGACCCGATTAAGGACAGAGAGCTCTTAGATCGTGTCTCAGCTTCTTTTCCTGTTGCTATGATAAAACATCCCAACCAAAGCAAGGTAAGGCAGAAAGAGTTTCTTCTGGATCACGTGCAAGGGCACAGCCCATCATGGTAGGAAGTGAAAGACGGCAGGAGAGGGGGACACAGCTAGTCATACTGGGTCCGTGGGCAAGGAGAGATGGAGGATTGTGGTGCTTAACCTACATTCCACACATCTAAGATCCCAACCCCGAATATGGTGCCACCCAGAACGGGCAGGTTTTCCTGCCTCAATTAGCATAATCACAATAATCCCCGACAGACATTCTCAGAGGGTTCCCTTAGCCTAGACCAATTCCTCCCACAGGTTGCCCAGAAGCAACTAGGTGCTGATTTCTAGATAGTGTCAAGCTGATAATTACACTGAACATGATACATCATCATACCTTAGGAGCAACAATAAGTCATTAAAAATATTTTGGGGGAAATGGGGATGGTGACCTATTGCCTTTCCATGTTGAAAGGCATTTTTTGACAGTAGACTGGAGAGGAGGTAAGTTGGCCCTAATGTATATGCTAATGTATCCAGTTGGGCAGACACGACTGGAAGGAAGTGCTAAGACAGCTGAACTTGAGATTCGTGATCACTGATTTGGTCAGTCTTCAGTATGCAAAATGATATACCGAAAGCAGAAACTAGATTTTTAGGCTGCAACTTTTGATCAGCTCTCCTTGGTGCTACTATATTCATGCTAGGCTTGCCAGCAACATTTCTTCTGGACTTCAGGAATATTATTCTACAGACTTCGTTATGTGACAATTTAGATGTACAATAAGTCAGTTTCAATGATTGAAATAATTTGTAGGTACTTACCAGGATAGTCTTTACTCATTTATACCAAGTCCTGTCTTACATAGCTGTTACAAATTAACAGAATGAGGTTAGCCTTAAAAAAAATAAGTTATTCAAAAAGCCTGAAAATCTTATGTACAACTCTAAAGAACCCATCTCCAAATTTGTACATTTACTTAATTTGTTTTTTGCGACAAGGTTTTATGTTGTCCAGAGTCACCTCAAATCACAACATAGCCAAGGATGATCGTGAATTTTCAGTACCCCTGCTGACACCCTCTGCGTGCTGGGAATGCACATGCGAACCCCATGTCTGGTTTATGTGGCACCAAGGACTGAATCCAAGATCATATGCATGCTAAGTGAGCACCTTATCAACTGAGCTACAAATCTCTTTCTTGTGATGACAGAGACATGATAAACTAATGAAGCGAGGTCGCACTAGTGTTCTCATACAGTCTTATTAAAAATAAGTGATTCATGAAGACTTTATGGGACAGCATTTAGAAAATGAAGGAAGTTTCTGTAATTCAATCATAGGTCCTTTGTGTCCCGCAAGCAATGTCAATAACGTCCTAAGAACTGACCATTCAATGAGTTTATTGGTTTCCTTCTCCTAATGACTTTCTATTTCCTTTTAAAAAAATAGAAGACATGTATGTAAAAGTATTTGGGTTGGCTATGAAGCATTGTGCCCTTCCCAAACACTGGCATATCAAAGAGTTGGTCCTGAGGCTTTGGAAAGTTCTGGAAACTTGCAAAGGCAAGGCTATCTGGAAGAAGTAGGTCAGTAGGAACATGTCCTTAGGGAATGTGTCTTGTCCTGGGCCCTCTCTATGTCTGTGACAGACTGGCATGATGGCTGCTGACTGTAATTGAGCACTCCAAAGCCAATCCCGGTCAGAAGTGATGCCTGACGCCTACAAGGAGAGGACTGTGGCATTTGAACCCACTGTGTGCTCTGAGTAAGCAGAGATCACATGGCCCAAGGCTACGCAGTCAACCCCATAACAAGTCTTTCAGCTTCACAACACTTCAGTGTCTGGTACCCAATTCTCTTAGTCTCACAGCAGCACTCCCACTCTTCAGTACCAATCTCTGTACTGGTTACTCTTTTCTGTTTCTGTGAGACAACATTCAAAGTCAAGCAACTTAAGGGGAGAGAGGGAGACTTGTTTGGCTTACATTTCCTGAGGGGCGACACAGTCCTCTATGGCAGAAGAAGCATGGCTGGCCGGCATGCCCAGCAGAGGTTGGAGGTAGCTTAAGACGCTTCCGTCATGGAGTCTCAGCAAGACTACAGACTGCAAGAGCAGACTTCTAACAGAAACAAGGTGGGACTGCTCCACCTCCAGCCCCAGCCCCTGTGAAGTGCCTTCCTCAGCAAGGCTCTGTCTCCTAAAGGTGCCCTGAGCATCCCAAATAACTCTAAGGATTCAAACACAATGAGCCAGTGGGGGACAATTCACATTCTAACCATGACCACAACTTAATAGGTGGCCCACCAGGCAAGACTCCACAAAGCACAAAACATGTGAAGACAGATGTTGTCTCTGGGTACTTTCTCTCTCCATTGTGAGAAGCAACCACATGTGTTATTGTAACTCCTTGAGAATTAGCAGCATGTGAACTGTGTGCTAATTATTCTGAGTGATGTACATGCCTATTGTAGACTCAGAAAGTCTGGAAGGTACGGGAAAGAACTCCCAAGATGTTACAATGACCATCCCAACAGATGCTAAGAACCTGCTGAAGCCCAGGAGAAATCACAGTAAGTGACATAGATGTGGAAAAGATTGGGTCTCACCGCTTCCATCACAGAGCGAGCACCATTCTGATTACATGTGAGTAGCCATATAACTTCAATCCTAATGACTTTCTATGTAACTGGTTGACTACGTACAGCACTGAGTCACAATTGTCTAATCCTAGTAGAACTCTGGGGAATTTCTATCCTCACATATAGCCAATGAATTGTATCTTTAAACCCTTGACTCATGAGCAAAGCAATAAGAAAACCTCTTATGCAAAAAAAATACTTACTTTAGCATCTCTTATAACAATTAAATCTTGAAAGCAAACTGAATTTCCTAGCTAAATGAGAGAGTTTAGTCACAAACATACTTTAGGTGGGTTATGGTACTATAATGAACATTGACATCTATAATGATGAAATATTTTCCACATGGAAACCTTTTCAACATAAGAGTTAGAGATTGGTGTGTCCCTCCTGATGTAAGCATAGAATGTATTCATGCGTGTAGACAAGAACCACAAGCATACACAAAATAATTCAGTATTATGCCAGAATGTTTTAGTTATTGTGAACCTTCAGTGTTTCAGTTCGTCATTTTTAATAGCTCCAATACAAATGAAATGGGAGAGTATGCATCATTTATTCAGCATCACAATAACGTGAAAATACACACTTTAAGAAGTGTTAGATGCTTTCGGATTGTCATATTAAGGTGATAATGTTAAGGGCCAGAAAAGAAGATGGCTCAGTCAATAAAGTTAATTGCACTACAAACCTGATGACCTGAATTTGATCCCTGGATTCTTTCCACTTGTCCTCTCATCTCCACATACACAAAATGGGACACATTAACACATGCTCACATGCGTGCGCACGCACACACACACACACACACACACACACACACACACACATCACAACTTGCAAAAATTAAGCAAACCCATCAAATAAATAAATGCAAAAAATAAAGAAAATGTATCCACACATGAAACTGAGGCGATTCATCCCAAATTCTACCTTGAATAGATTTGCAAGTTGTTGTTGCACGAATGATCTTTCTTACTGGTTGGTGCACAATCATTGAATGTCACCCTTTAAAATTATATATTTTGCTCCCATCTCAATTAAAAGCTCTAAATTGGGGGGCTTAGGATGTTGAGACAGCCTTGTTTTGGGGATTGATTTTTGGATTAGAATATTCCCACCAAAACATTTGGCCTACGAGAAGTCTAAATAGATTAATTGAAATAGACATGCATTATTTATTATTTAACACTTAGTAGCTCACTTAGCCAGTAAGCTAGGTTGAATGATTTTTTTTATACTGCTATGGTTTAAATATGAAATGTCCCTTACAGGTTCCTGAGTTAGAACACTTGGTCCCAAGTTGGGGTGCTGTTTGGGGGAGACTGTGGAGCCTTTGAGGTTGAAGTCATTCTGGAAGAAGTGGGTTACTCTGAGTGAACAGGAAACTGAGTTCATGTATAAGCCTGGCTTCCAGGTCTCTTTTAGCTTCCAGCCACACTCCTGTCAGCATAGAGCTATCTGCCACCAAGCCTTCTCCAACCACAAGAGACTGTCAGGCAATCTAAACTTTTCCACCCTTTAAGTTGCTTCTTTCAGATGTCAATCACGAGGATCAAAGAAGTCACTGATACGGACATTTACCAATGAATAGGAATTAGAAAATGAACATGGACACGAAGAGTCCATCAAACCTCAACATCAAGACATTATTTTACAAAGAAAACAGTAGACATTGTGATGTGCATCGGATATTGGAAAGGGTCAGTCTCACGTTGGATTAGGGCACCTCTCAGAACCACGCTTGTTTTGCATGTGAGGATTCCACAAAGTCAATAGAAGTCTTTCTTAATCTAAGCCAGCCTTCTCTCTCCCATGGATAAATCTAGGGGACAAGTGGATAGACCTTATTAAATGACACCAACCACCCTGGCAATGACTGCTAGCTATTTTAGAATCGGAGAGAGACGCTCACATTCTGGATGAGTGGAAGAGCCAAATTTCATGAACTGTGATCTGTGGCTCCCTGTAAGTGAAAGCCCATCTTCCATCGATCAGTGACCTGTGACTTCAGAGGTGCTTCTGGGCTCTCAGCAGGTGTTCTTCCTGATGCATGACCTGTGTCATGTTTCTAGGAATATTTCAACTGGTGTAGACTGAGCCAAGAGTCAATTCTCCTTGTCAACAGAAACAGGTTTCATCTGAAGACCCCCTAAGCTGTGGCTTCATTCTGGCTTTGGGAGATTCGAGTGAGAAGCCATCCCTCCGTGCCCTCTGACAAGGATGGCCACAGCCTCCACTAAAGTTACTAAGTTCCTGTGTCTGGGACAAAGAACTGTCCCAGGGCCACATGATAACAGAAATAGAGACAATTTGTTAAGAAAGACAAAGATGCACAGGACAATGGCCGTAGACAGTGAACTGGATATAGATAAGTCCCACATATACGTCTAGGACCCTCTTGCAGGTCATTTATAGCACCCACCTCCCATGGATTTGGATCTCAGGGGCTCTTCTCAAGCCCCCTGTTTGTGACTTGTAATCCAGGTGCTGCCTGATTTCTTTAAGTTAAAGATGCTCGACCTGACTCTCCGGCCACAGGATAACTGGAGCTGGACTAGGAAAACATCTCTACCAATAGCAAAAAAGCAAAGTAGCAGTAGCATTGAAGAAGGGTCAGCTTCATCGTTGTTAGTGTAGTCTTTTAAATACTTACTCTTTAAAAAAAAAAAACCACCTTTAGTTTTAAAATAATGTGCTTGGGCTAAGGAGATGGTTCAGTGGTTAAAGTTTTACCTCACAAGCAAAATGACTCTAGTTCAAATCTTCAGATCCCATGTTTAAAAAAATGCCAGGCAAATAAGGAGGTGGTCTTTCACTCTGGCCTTTGGAAGGCAAAGCCTGGAAAACCCCAGTCAAAGAGCAATCCAGGATGACTTCCAATGTCACCCTTGGGACTCCACAGATACACACATTTAAGTGTCCTCTTGTATGCACACCACACACACACACACACACACACACACACACACACACACACACGTATATCTATTCATATGCAAAACACACACACTCAAAAAAAATGAGATATTTTTTCCTTATCAAACAATCTGTTCTCTACTCAAAGAACAAACTAAAACACAAGACATTCTCCAGCAGTGGAAGAATAAAGTACATGACCAGTTAAAGTTCTGAGGAAACTTTTGGAAGTTGAAACCCATATATGAAGAGCCAGCTTAATTAAAGCAATATTATGGGAACACTTGAAAACTAACAGCGGCAGAGCTGAGGTTAGGCTTCCTCGACAAGAGAATTCTTACTTTAAAAACCCTGATCTATGCTTAAAGTGCTTATTAGTGAAAGAAAAAATGACCATACTTGAATGCACCAAAATCCAGAACGTCAGAAACCTTATCTTCTGAGCATTTCTTTTCTCCGCACCAAGTTGCATGTAGGGGAAATCACTGGAGCCAACTCCTAATGTCTAGATGAAGAAGGGTCTAGATCCCTCCAGAAGAGCCCTCCAGAAGAAAAAGACACACGCAGCCACAATGTATGTTTTAGAGGACAGGCAGTGAGGAATAACTTTTCAGAGAGAGAGTGGAAATCAGCTGTGAAAATAGCTACTACTTTTGTTTAACTCCGAGTGAGTCATTGTCTACGGAACCCTCTGGAAGAGAATGTGGGCGGCCAGGCCTGGTTGCTGCTGCTCTGATCTGCCAAGACATCGGAGCAGGCAATGTGCCTGCTAATGAGACCTCGGAGATGTCTGATCACCTCTTCTAATTGCTCTAAATAATTGGAGCACGGCAGGGCCTGACCATTCCTTCCCAAAGACGGTCAACTCAAATATGCAAATAGGAAATTATTTGAATGCTGCTCTAATTGGAGTCGGGCTCCCCGTTATTTGCTGAAGAACAACACAATGTGACTCAAAAGGACTGACGATCCCGTCCTTCTTGTTTAAGCTTCACTGAACTCCCCAAATTACCACAGGCAGGCCTGACAGGGACCACCGTACAAGGGAGTTGATGACCCCTAATTAAGACACGAGATGCTTCTGCTTGTGTTAATATTTGAAATTGAAATTGGTTTGACCTATGCAATACCACACAAGTCCAAAACATCCAGTCACACAATAAATACATCATGCCTCCGGATGCTTCCACCATTAGCCGAACAATTGGTGGTGACAAGGACGCCGTGTAAATCCCTGACAGGGAGCTTTCTGCAGACTCTGTAACCTGCAAAGGATGCTAACCCGGCCTTTCGAGCTCTTTCTCTGTCAAGCAAAGGTTCATACTGCTTCGTTTGGGGCGTCTCTTAGCTGGAGCAGTCTCCCCCAGCCCCTCTTCTTGGTCCTGTCCCCTCGTGTGTTGTACATCCTAGGTGCCACCCTCCACTGTGTTTCCGCATCTCCCCGCTCACAACAAGGCACGCTCCAGCCTTTGAGAGCGTGCCCCTGCCAACTGGGTGATACCCAGACCCACCTCACCAGAATATTCCAGAATGAGCTTCGAACTCTGCCCTTCCTTCTCTTTTCCTCAGAGCGGCTTCCATCTCTTCTTCCTCTAACCTTCTCCCTCATCCCTACAAACACAAGTAGACCTTCTCAACTGTGCTCCACTCTAGTCTACCTTTTACACGGCTGATAAATGTCTGCAGAGACTGTTCATGCTTCCCCGTCCCCCATCACTATGTCAATTCCCAAGAGTCCCTTGACCTTCTTCAATCTTCTCTCCAGGTCTACACTGGAGGTAAACGATACATAGAAATAAAATGCTAAGGAATTATTGTCTCAGGGTCAGACACCAAGGGATAGAGTCGTAATCGTCCCCAAGGATCTTACTGTTGAATTCCCTTCACCCTTCTACACAAATTCCTTTTCCTTGCATTAGAGTAGGATTGTAATAAATCCCAGTGCCTCACAGTTATCTTAAGGGTTGAGTTATGTAAGCATTTAATTAAACTCGACGTCCATTGCTTGGAGCAGCTGTGTCTTCATTCCTCTCTTCTACGCTGAGAGTAAATCCCACTAGCTTTCTCGATTTTCAGTTTTTTGTTCTCTGACCCACTTGTTAAAAGCTGCTTAGCTTTCTGGATGCCCTTCCTTGAACCTCTCCCATGGCGACCGCCCACCTAACGCTGCTTTGTCTCTGATGATCTCTCTTCTGTCTTCGGTGGACACAATTCATCTTCCACCAGGATAGAGATCTTTAGTCATGCTGTCAGTTGACGCCTGTGCACTCCCACACTGTCCTCCCTTCTGACTTCCTCACAAGCAAGGCTCTGGCCATCCATGTGTTATCCACGGACGACTCCCCAATGTGGGCTAGACTCACCGTGCCTATAACCTCTCTGCTGAGCAAATTCTGACATACTGGCAGATGAAATGAAATCCAATGAAAAACTTTCCCCACAAAGCCCATCCATTCTCTCCTACGTCTGTAAAAGTCATTACCAATTCCCAGCTCCCTTGACTATGAAATTGAGAGCCATGTCCAAGACCCCTTTATAATCTACCCAGGCTCCCAAAGTTCATTTCATCTCCTAGAGAGTGCAAGAGAATTGCTACCTTGAATCCAAGCAGATGGTTGGAATAAGAAGAGAAGAAGAAATCTTGGAAGAAAATGTGATTTGAGATGTTGTAATGACTATAAAAGAATTAAGGAAAGCAAGTTCATTTAACACCTTCATGTTCCAAAGACTGCATGAGGTGTCCCCCCCCCCATAAAGACATTACCCAGAGGGAAGGAAATTTTGCAAAGTGAAATCTGGTGAAAAGTTTACAATGTTTTTGTCAGGGAAAATCAAAGAATTGAACTCCGAAGGACGAGAAGAGCCACCCTGGGCCATTCTTCCTTCGTGTTCATTCTGTTGGTATTTCTTGACCTTCTTTAAAAAGCAAAGTAATATTTTTTCACTAAATTTGGAAGAATTTTTTTCCTTGTCCTCCTTTCCTCTTCCCTTTTCTATCTCCCTTGTTGTTTTTCTAAGGTTATAGTACATTAATCAAGAGTGTATTTCAGACTGAATTGTTGGGCATTTTTCCAATGCTCTCCTCTTTCTCTTTATACTCTTCCTCTTCCCTCTCTTCCTTCTCCTCCTCTTCTTTTTCCTCCTTTCTTCTCTTTCATCTTCCTCCTCTTCCCTCTCTTTCTGCTTTCCTCTTCTTCCTCTTCCTTCTTTCCCTCCTCTTTTCCTCCCCCTCTTCTTCTTTTTCAATCCCAGCATGCCATTTTGAGTACTTTCTTGTATACATTCATGTGAGCTTATTCTTTTCTTTCTACATTTTTCTGCCTACTTTCAATCCCATTGAGAAAGATTCCCATTTTTATATTTCATGTCTTAGCTACAGAAATTTAACTTTGTTCTCTTTTCTTGTGTTTCATTGACCAATTGATCTGTTCACTGGTTCATTCCTTCGGTCTACATTCTCCTTTAAATCTCCAAAGCATCAACGGTTGGACGAGACTTGATCCACGAGCTCCAATGTTTGTTTCACGTCTTGTTTTCGTCACTTTATTTTTTTTATTTTTATTTTTATTTTTTTTTAAACTTTAAATTTTTTTATTTATTCAACTGTGCGCATGTGCGTGTGTGTGCGCGCGCTCGCGTGTGTGTGTGTGTGTGTGTGTGTGTGTGTGTGTGTGTGTGTTTGTGTATGTGTAGAACCACGGATGAATTCGCGAACCACCATGGACGACTCCACCTCCTTCTGCCCCGGGATTCACAGGCTCCGCCCTACCAGGACCAGAAACTGCAGGCCACCCCCGCTTCCGCCTGGCGTCTATACGTGGGATCTGGGATCCGAACTCAGGACCTTCCGCCTGCAAGGCGGAGGCTTAACCCCTGAGCCACTTCTCCAGCCCTCGTCACTTTTTTCTTCACTGTGACAAAACACCTGAGTGAGAAGAACACTCTTCGGGAAAAGGATTATTTTGGCTCATGGTTTGAGGGCTCCTGAGAAGGAAGGGCCGCAGGGGTGGGCTGCAGCTGCTCACCCTGCATCTGCAGGCAGGAAGCAGAGAGAGACACTGGCCATCAGCCGACTTTCTCCTTTTGGTTTAGTCAGGACCCCCGACCCGTGGGATGGTGTTGCCACAGGCAGGGTGGGTCTCTCCACAGGCCCAACCCGGGTTTCTTTCCTAAGTGATTCTGAGTCCTGCCAAACTGACAATAGGCCTCTGAGCACATCATCCCACCTGCCTATTCTGACATCTCCCTTGGTTGCCTATTGAATTTCCGATTGTACACGCTTAGTATAGTTTTGTTGCATTTTAGAAAAACTGGGACCCCAACTATTAGCTTGGATTTTGTTAGTTTTTAAAGATCTTTCTTTCTTTCTTTCTTTCTTTCTTTCTTTCTTTCTTTCTTTCTTTCTATATTTTGTATTTCTTTATAGGGTTGTTCTTAATTACTTTCTTTTAACTAACAAATGTACTGGCCTGATTTATCAGATCCTATGATGCCCTCAGCTTTTCCAAGGGTTATATTAGTATTATACATTACATTTCTGTAAGGTTAACTTTTTTCTATTGTGAGACACCACTCAGGCCCAAACGACTTAGGGTGGGGGGAGGGAGATCTATTCAGCCTACAGTTCCATAGGGGTGATACAATCTTGCATGGCAGAAATGGCATGGCTGGTGGCAGAAGCTGGAGGTGGCAAAGTCACTGCAGACATCCTAGAGGCTCAGAGCTGCTGCAGACTCAAAGGCAGACTTACTCAAGCAGGGTGGGGCTAACCAACCTCAAGGCCGACCCCGTGACCGCCTTCTTCCACTAAGGCTCCATTTCCCAAAAGTGTCACGAGCTCCTCAACACAGTAGCCATTAATCTGTGGGTACTCTACCTCAACTTTCTAGCAGGCAGACTTTTGTGGATCTCATCTGAATGTTCATTTGGAATCTCAAGTTTGATTCATTAAAATCCCAACATCTCTTACTATTACACACCCTCTAGAACCTCCATTCATCTCACAGTGCCCTGTATTCTGCCAGGCCTCGTGGAGATTCATAAGTCTGATATTCAGCCAACCACCCCAGGGAATCCCAAGGCTGATACTGGAGTCCCGTGTGGTTCTGTCCTCTGTAGTATCCTGACTGGTGAAGACTAGTGAAGCTGCCTCTGACTTCCATCTGCTTTCTCTGCCAAGGGCTGACTCTAGTCACGGTTTAGGAAGTGTCCCTATGCAGAACACTCGCAGGACAGCCTCCGGTTAACCGGATTGTTCGAATATATTTTTTCAGCTTTATTGGTGAACAGCTATGTCTAGAACTCATCAATCCGTCATGGCTTGAATTGGAAATGTTATTTAACACTTTAATAGGCATCTGTGCCGTATTTCATGAGGCTTATCTGCATGCTAAAGGCATGACTTCAAGACAGGGAGGCTCAGGTAACACACTGCCTGACTCAGTAGCTAAATAAGTCAGTGATTTTCAAGCCAGATAAAAGCTCCTTGACAAGACCTTGGGATGGAGCCCAGAGCTAGAGCACGTGTTTAGCATTCCCGGGGCTCTGAGTCTGGTCTGATCCTCAGCACTGAAAAGGGGGTGGGAAGGCACCCTCATCTGAATGCTCTTCCCTTAAGGTGACAGGTCAGAACAAGGTTTTCAGAAGAATGGAAGTTATACCATATGACAAATCCCTTAACACAAAGCTCACAACATAGAAAGTGCCTGGAAGTTTTGTTAATATTATAATTATTATTATTGTTATTATTATTACCACTGGTATGACTACCATCTCCCAAAGAATATTTGAATATCCACAGATGACTCAAAATATAACAAGTTAGAAAATGATTTCTATGAAATATTAGCAGTCAGAGGGTTTGAAAGATACCCATACAATAAGAAGGCTTTTATGAGAAGTTATGTTTCATGTGAGGTCATAGAGTGAGGTAGCTCTATGGTGCTTAATATCATGTATGTCTTGTCTGATCTGACTAGAGCTGGACTATGTTTTTGTATTTGCTCTTCAGAAGACAATGTGGCCCTTAAAGTATTAGAATAACATCACACAAAAGTGTTTCTCGAGTCCTAGAAAACAAATAACTGCATGCATGAAAATAATATAATTTGGGTTTATGGTTTCTATGGTGTTTTTCATTTTTATCAGTATTCAACTTAACGTCGAGGTTTGCTGTCTTCTGAGTCTAACTGGTGTGGGTTGCTTCTCATGGTGAAGGTTGGACTCCAGGCAGATTTAAGGTCAATGCCTGTGGATCTCTCTAGGGCGGGGCCACAAAGAGAACATCGAAAACACAAACTCAAGTTCTCTCAGTTGGTGAAGTGATTCGCACTCAGATCATCTCTCCCAAGCCAGCGGTTGTAGCACATGGGCTCTGAGGCATCTCACTGACTTCAGGCTACACCTGGGCTGTGGCATTGCTTCAGGTATCTGGAATCATCTGTCATGGAGAACACCGTAGCCCCACCCACTCTCCCATTCTGTTCCAAACCTGTCTCTCTGAACTGAGAATTCTGCCACCACCTTCTTTTCTGTTAGTCTGATAATTGCAAGAGGTGTTGATATTGGTCATCTACTGACACATGACTCATGACCCTCAATGGAACATTTAGACGTTTGTTGTCAACATTTCGAGAGTTGAGACTTGAGCAGCCAAGGATTTCTACCTGCTGATCCCCCCTCAGTTTCTCTTGAGTCTGCAGCCAAGACCGTGGTGCAAGGAAATCTGCTAGAGAAAGTCTGAAACGCCCATCTTGCAGAACAGAGACGATGACCATCCAAGGTGTCCACAGCCATGATATCCAGGAATCTTGAAGTGACCTGAGCATGGAGTACTGAGGACAAGACTCACCGTGGAGGGACAGGACGACTGCCTGTGAGCAACTGAAAGGCCATCATGTGGATGATTCGGGGAGGTCCTTTAGAGACCTTTGGGGTACCCTTTGGGGAGGGCCATGACCCACACATGGAAAGGATGAAGGACTCATATTGTGCCAGGACACGAAGGACTGTACAGAGCTGGAGAGAGTTTCATAGCGTCTCAGATGACTGGGCACTGCCACGTGCACGCCAGAAGAGATCGAGAGGCCCGCATCGCATACTGATCTATAAGGTCATTTTTTAATGTACTTCTGTGATCCAATCAATTGCAAGTCAACTTACGATCAATTCAAACTTCCCAATAATCCCAGTTCTTGCCTCTTTTCCCACCCCCATCAAGATGCCACCATTACAATCGGCTGTCTGGAAAGCTACAGAGACGTATGCCCAGCCCTCCACATGTGACTCCATCGCTGAGGTTCACGGAAGCGTGCTCTGCCGCTCCTCAGCTAGCAACCCGTGTGTGGGTGTACAAGAGAGCTCGTGAGCGTGTGTGCTTGTAGAGCCATCTGGAGCCATCTAGACTGCTACAACTCCTTTTTGCTTTGCTCTGAGGTTTCCCAGGCTCTGCCTGTCAGGATCAGAACCATAGGCCCTGACCATACCTGCCTGGAATTTTTATGTGGCACCTGGGATCTGAACTCAGGTCCTTTTGCTTAGGAGGCAAAGGCCTTAACCACTGAGCCATATCCCAACTCCTTGACTTTTGAGAGTCCCTCACTGACCTGAGCTGGACAGTCCAGCTAGACCCACTGGCTGGCTGGCAGTTTCCTGGGCTCCACTGTCTCAGTGCTGGAGTTTCAGGTGTGAGCATCCATGACTGACTTTTCATGCAGGTGCTGGGACTTGAATCCAGGTCCTCAAGTTTGCACAGCAAGCACTTCACCAATGGAACGATCCCCTCAGTTCTCCAGTCACCACTGCTTGATGCCCCCTATTATCTTTGGAGTCGAATTGAGACTCCTTAGACTGGAGCCTCGAAGCTCAATTGCCTGGCTTCCCTGTGGTCCTCTCCTCGATATATAGGCATTACTGGACACCTCAGCATTCAACAGAGAAGAAGGTCATAGTGCTGTTACTAGGCATTTGTTCTAACCAAAGACCATCACGAGACCTTGGCAGTGTGGTCAAGGTCTCCCCCAGTGCATAGGAAGAGGCCATGCATAGATGCACCTCACAAAGACCTGGGGCTCTGATGGATTTTAACTATCTCCATTTATATATACTATGATTGGAGATGACGGCACGTCAGTTTACAGTAGTGACTGCTCCTTCATGCTAGATGTAGTCCAAGTGGAAACTAAAACCACATAATTCTGAACCCTGACTTACTATAGGGTTTCCAGGTAGACAGACTCAATTAATAGCTGAATTTATACATCTAGTTTAGTAAGAAGTTAATAGCAAGAACTAATAATAAATTGGCTCCTTCAGATACTATTTCTCTCTCTTTTTCCCTCAGTCCCCTTTCTCTTCGCCTCTGCTTGTCTCTTTTTCTTTTGGCATAAATGTCTTAGTGCATTTTGCACACCTGTTTCCAGGCAGTACTGAGCATAGCTGACTATATATATCCAAAACCACAGGAACTGAAATCTCAGATGCAGGTCATGTTGCCACAGCAGAAAAATCAGGAAGGCAGAACCCCATCAGGAAAGCACCAGCCATGGTTCTCTTTCCTTCTCCTTCTCTTCTCCTGCTCCTCCTCTTCCTTCTCTTCCTCCTTCTCTTCCTTCTCCTCTTCCTCCTCCTCTTATTCCTCTTCCTCCTCCTTCTCCTCCTTGTTCTAGTCTATTCCTCTTCCTCATTTTCTTTTTCTTCTTCCTCCTCTTTTCCCTGTTCTTCCTTGTCTGCCTCCTCTTCTTTCTCTCTCTTTTTTTTTTTTTTTCCTTTTCAGGCACAGTAACCAAGTTGACCTAAAACCTAGTATACAGCCCAGGCTAGCCTTGAACTCAAAGTAATTCTCCTGCCTCCGCCTCCTCAGTGCTGGAATTACAGGCATGAACCACCACATCTACCTTTAAGAAGGAAAAAAAAAACTTAAATTCTGACGCTGCAAGCTGTGATGATGCCTTAGGTATAATCAACACATTAGCGCCATAATTAAAGACGGAATCATTCTAAAGTTCATCTCTCAAAGAAAACCTTTCAAACTAATTCCATCCTGCAAACTGACCGAGTAACAAGCGGAGTAACAAGAACACTCCTCGCGCGTGTGTCAGTCAGACAGAGGAATGTTAGGTCTGCAGCTGGGACACTGTGGCATCCCACCAGCTGAGAGGCGTGGATTCCACCCCATGCGGCTACATCATCTCTGCCCTCAACTCAAACTCCCCTGAAATCCACTGAACTTGACTGCTACCCCGCCAGCCCCGTCACATCTGGTGCTTCTTATTTGGTATCAGAAGGGAAGATCAAAGGCAGGGTGCGGATTCAATTGTTCAACAGTTGCCTCCATCAGAATTTGTCAACTGCCTCTGCAGACGCTGCAGACAGACGGCAAACGGCAAACTGTCAGGCGGCCCGCTGCCGTGGAAGCTCTGATCATCAGCGCTGATTGTGCGCTGAGCTTGAAATGATGGGCTCAAGCTTCCTGCTCGCTCCACATAACAGGCAGACTCCTTCCTTCCTTCCTGGCTAGAGAAGCCTTTGGAAGAAGGGCAGGTCCACCAAATAGCAATAATGGTTCCTAGCAGACGTCTCCAATTTTCGATATGACGAGAATCTCGAGATGTCTCATACTGAAACATGCGGAGATGTCATTATTTATCACTTAGTACAGAGGACCGTCCTCATAGTCCTCAGCAGATGCCTTGAACACATGGCCTTCCCTTCTCTTATAACTCAGCCACTGGAAAAGACGGGGGCTCCAGGAAGAAAACTCCAGCTTGTTTCACTTGCACTTTGCATGCTGGGAAAACTGATCTTCGCCATAGGGACATGTTCTCCAGATCAGATGCACCGAAGGGCAAAGGTTCAGAGTCTGTTCAATGCACTGCCAAGTTATTTTCAGAACACAGTCTGGAACCCAGGCTGGAAAACTATCCAAGTGCTTAACTATGCAGTCACTCGTGTTGATCTCTAACGTCAGCTACCACCTTTCAGCGATCAGCATTACATCCTGCGCCAAGGTGGGCCAGGTAATGAAGCACTAAGTCTGGCTGGAGCTGGAGAAAGGCCCTGTCTTGGCTTCATGCCCACCAGTGACCGTGCACCAGGGCAAAGCTGAGCCTGGGACAGCAGATCTTTCTCTTGGGAGGAGGTTACGACAGCTGACCTTACAGCTTTAAAATGCCATGAATGTGTGTATATGTCAATAACTTGGCCTAAGTATTGTCTCACAGACACCAGCCAGGTACTTTTCTGTGTGTGTGTGCAGATGTGTATGCATTGTGTGAGCATGTTCATGTATGTGGGGGCAGTGCATATGTGAGTACACATGTGTGAAGGCCAAGGGGTAACTTCAGGTGTCATCTTCATGAATGTTAATCTCCTTCCTTTCTCAAGTCAGGATCTCTGATTGGGCCAAAAGTCACCTATTAGGGTAGACCAGGTAGCCGGCGAGCTTGCGGGAGCCTCCTGTCTCTACCTCCTGAGAGGTAGGCGTGTAAATGTGTGCCACCATGCCTGGCATTTCATGTGGGTGCTGGGGGATTGAAACTCAGTCCTCCCAACTTGCAAAGCACTTCCCCAGAACACCTCCGCCCTCCGCCTCAACTTTCATTTGTCTCTGGCTGAGCTTCTCTTCAAACTTCTACCCTGGGATGAATGCTCAGGTGTCATGGAAACGCATCTCACATCAGAACCCACCTATCAGCTCAGGGGTTAGGAGTCGAGTGCTGCCACTCATTAACCTGCTCCCAGTCATGGCACACGCTTTAAGGTATGCGGTGCAGACACTTCTATGTGTGTGGCAGCTGTCCCTGGGACTCTGCCCCGAGGCAGAAGTACCACAAGACCCATCCCCCTGCCTCTCTCAGAGGGTCCAGTCAGCCACCCCACATTTTTCCCAGCCATTTCACAAAAGCACTAATTTTAGGTTGTGAGATTTTTCTTGTTTTCGAGATGGATATCTGTGAGCATGATCTCAGGGGTAACACGTAAGATCGCGTTTAAGAATTAACTGAATCAGCCTCCTGGATAGTCCTACGTGTCTAGACATTCCATGTCTCTTGGAGATGAGAATCTGTACGTTGAAACCGAACCACCTAACCACACGGCAGGCAGGGGACTAGGTGGTTTTCCCGGAAGGGCTCATGTCTCTCTCTCTCCAGAGATGCTATAGTAGTGCTTCTCGTCACTGCACCCAAAGGCCCATGAGAGCAGCTAAGGAAAGAAGGGGGCTTCCTTGGCTGGCAGTTCACCAGGGCAGGGAACGCATAGCCGCAGGAGCCTGAAGCAGCCGGTCACATGACATCCACAGTCAGCGCTCAGAGAGAGGTGAATGGCGTCGCTCCACTCACTTTCCCCTTTAAGCTTTAGCCCAGGATCCCAACTGTGGGAATAGTGTCACCTCCTTTCTTGACACTGGGGACATCACTGTGTGTCATCACGCTTGACATTTAATGAGGGTGCTAGGTATCTGAACCCTCCTCTTCTGTTAAATCTCTCTGGAAATCTCTCTCTCTCTCTCTCTCTCTCTCTCTCTCTCTCTCTTCTCTCTCTTCCCCCCCTTTCTCTCTCTCCCATACACACACACACACACACACACACACACACAGATGTATCTCTAGATGATTGTAAGTATAAGCAAGTTGACAATGAAGGCTAACTATGACAGGTGGCACCAAAGTAGAAAAAAAAAAGCAGGGTGAGACGGTGGAGAGATCCCCAAGGCCTTGGGATGAGCCACTGTACCACACCAGTGAAACCATATCAGGAACGCTCAAAGATTTGCTCCTGTATTCAGTCTTAGCACGCACCTGCTATGGCACAATAAATTCTGGGACAAGGTGACTATGTGTGACAGGAGTGAGACTGAAAGAACCCTCTTCCTGGAAGAGTCCTAGATGTCTTTACAGAGACACAGGACTGGTGCTGAGCCGTGGCTTGCATGACCCGGCGCTCCGTGTCTACACGGATGGAAGTCACGTAAACAGCATGGAAGACCTGGCTGAGCGTCCACTGCTGGCCACTGGCATATGGAGTCTGGGGACAGGTGGAACCATAGGCAAGTCCAGTTCTTCCTTGCGAGGGGTGCGATCTGATGTCGCCTCGAAGGCAGCCATTCAGTTTAGATTTTCCCTCCTGTTGATGCTGTGGGGGGACCACCACTCGGCACTCTCTTGAGACTAAGGCCACCTCTGTGGAACTAGAAGCAGCCGTCTAGCTCTCTCTGTCTCTCTCTCTTTCTCTCCTCTCTCTCTTTATTTCTCTGAACTGGTTTATACTCCTAGTTATTGTGCTAATAGATAAGAAAGCTAATCCAGGGCTGGAGAGGTGGCTCAGGGGTTAAGCCTCTGCCTAGCAGGCGGAAGGTCCTGAGTTCGGATCCCAGACCCCATGTATGGACGCCGGGCGGAAGCGGGGGCGGCCTGCGCTTCTGGTCCTGGTGGGGCGGAGCCTGTGAATCCCGGGGTGGAGGAGGTGGAGGTGTCCATGGTGGTTGGCGAATTCGTCCGTGGTTCTACACACACACAGACACGTGCACGCACACATACGTACGCACACACTCACAATTGAATAAATAAAAAAAATTTTAAAAAAGAAAGCTAATCCAATCACTGAAGGACAGATGGAGCTATAGATACCATGGAGACGTGTCAATCACATAACATCCTTACAGAGCACCTCTTCCACACTGGTTCTAGGAGTAAAGCACCTGTTCTGAGTTTGCTCTCTCCACACACAGCAGAATTCATCTGTGGACATTCTGACTCTCAACACTTCAGAAGACAAATTAATTTGGAAACAGGTCTACTGCATGTCTAACTGGTTCAGATGAGATCTTGGGGTGGGCCCCTCAGCAACGTGACTGTGGACACAGGAAAAGGGGACATCGAATGGAGTAACACACATAACAGGGAGAACACCACGTGAAGTGGAAGGTAGAGATTTGGGGACATAAAGTATGGCAATGCATACAGGGGGACACCTTGTAAAAGAGGATGGTTTGTGAACATAAAACCCAGCAGCACACATTTGAAGAGGAAGGGGACAACTGTAGAGACTGGGGGACATAGAATACAGTCACACACACACACACACACACACACACACACACACACACACACACCTTGTAAAGAGACAGGCAGAGATGCTTCCACAGGCCAAGGCATGTTCTACTCCATGTCTACCTCAGAACCTCCACTAAAGATGACGAGGCCCCTACCCCAAACTTCCCCAAATCCTCCCCATGTCATTCACAAAGTTCTGAGGACGACCCTTCACACACGTAGACCCTGAGACATCCCTGTTGCCTGCATTCCTTGTATTTCAACAGCGTTCTCCATGTGCTGGGGCCGCACAGGCTCACGTGGCTGCCTCCGGAAGGGTGGGGCTGAGAATGTGAAAATCCTTAGCAGAGTACCACATCCTCCTGGAGCAGCTCTGTGGTTTCTGAAGGCCTCTCTCTGCTAATGATTACTTTCAGGAGGTAATTTCAGAATATCACCTGCTTGGTATTTCCAAGACTTTTTGTACCAGTAAAGACCACTCTTGAAAATTACAAGTCTCCTTCCACCCTGCCAGCAGAACATTTTTCTCCATGGTAATTACCACCTTCGCCCACCCGCCTTATCGGTTTCACCCAGGCATGACGCTGAGTCTCATTCCCTTGATGATAACGTCAGCTCCAGGACGCAAGACCTCTTGGCCGCTTTGATCACTACTATGGATCCGAGCTGATAAGCAGCCCAGGGAATCTCCTGCACAGATAGCTTTACCTGGCAAATGTCACGGCGCAGAGGCGTGTGGGCACACGGAAGTGTTTGGTGAGTATTTGTGGATGGAGCATCTAATGACCACCACACTACAAATTCCCCACCGTTGCTGAGGGTTTCCCAGAATGAATATGGGCCAAGTGACGAAGAAAGCAGAAGGGCTTGGCCAGGTTCGCACGACAGGGCCGTGGGATCTACATTCTGGACCTTACTATCCAGCTGGGACAGATTGTAAAAGTAGAGTGTCAGAAATAACTTTGTAGAAATTTGGTGTAGAAGGTGCTGCTGTGGAGTGTTTGTGCGTGTTTAGCCTTGGCGGTGTGTGTTGGTGGGATCCTAAGTATCTCCAACACACCCTCCTCCAAAAACTCTTCCCATGAGATTAATTGGTAAATGGACTGTGATTACAGCAAAGGGGGCTGGCTCTGTTGGGGTCGGCCAGGCTCATCGGGGAAGGACAGCGACAGACATCAACCAGAAAAGGAAACACCACCTGTGGGAGCATGTTATGAGCACCACAGAGTGCCATGCGCACGTATGCAATGCCATGCAAGTGTGCCGTGCACACGTATGCAGCGTGTCATGCACACAGTGCCATGCGCACGTATGCAGCGTGCCATGCAAGTGTGCCGTGCACACGTATGCAGTGTGAAATACAAGTGTGCCATGCGCACGTATGCAGTGTGTCATGCAAGTGTGCCTTATGCATGTATGCAGTGTGAAATACAAGTGTGCCATGCACATGTATACAGCATCATGCACAGAGCGCCATGTGCATGTATGCAGTGTGTCATGTACAGTGTGACATGTACACGTATGCAGCGTGTCATGCACAGAGCACCATGTGCACATATGCAGTGTATCATATACAGTGTGCCATGCGCATGTATAAAGTGTGCCATGCACGTGTATGCAGCGTGTCATGCACAGTGTGCTATGTGCATGTATGCAGCATGTCATGCACAGTGTGCTATGTACACCATGGATTGGGTCATGCACACCTATGCAGTGTATCATGCACGCCTATGCAGTGTGTCATGCACACCTTTGTAGTGTATCATGCACACCTATGCAATGTGTCATGAATGCCTATGCAGTGTGCAATGCACACCTATGCAGTGTGCTATGAATACTTATGCAGTGTACTATGCATACGTAACGGAGTACATTATGAACACCTACAGGGTATGCTATGAATATATATGTAATATGTAATGCACACCTATACAGTGTGCTATAAATACCTATGGAGTGTGCTGCCTGCAGAGTGTATCAAGAACACCTGCAGAGTCTGTTAAGCTCACCTATGAGATATGTTACAAGCATCCAGGAGAGTGTCCAAAACTTTCATCATCACTGTCACCTTAAGAGATGGCTTGGTGGGTAAGAGTAAAGCTTGCACAAGACCCTAGTTTGAAGCTCCAGCATCCATGTAAAAATGCTAGGCATGGCTTCACCTGAACCAGCGACCCCAGAGCTATGGAGACAGTGTGATGGGGAGGCGGGATGGTGTATGCACTGAAGGCCTCTCAGTTACGAGCATGTGAATGGTTAAAATGATGGGGATTATTCCATGCTTACTCATCACAACCTTTTAAAAGGGAGGAAAAGATGGATAAAGTGAAAACTATTGAGCATGCCCTGTGCCTTGGTGATATTCTTCTCAGACTCCCCAGCTTGGCCCTATTTGAAATTAATTCCGCTTATTTCAGAAATAGTTTTAAATAAAACCTAACACTGGTGAATAACTATTGAATCTTAATGATTCATATAGTGGGGAGATTAGAGAAATGAATGGAATTCCTTGAGAATGAAAAGTAGCCCAAACCCTGAGAATCACCTCTTTGAAAGATGGATAGAAAACCTGCTGGCGTTTTATTACACACGTCACAGCTTCTCCATAATCTGGAAGCTTCTGTCTGTGGGGAAAAGAAAGAAGGTCTCATCTGTCAGACAGAGAGAGAGAGAGAGAGAGAGAGAGAGAGAGTAAATGGTGACCAGCAGTCCAAGACCCACAGAAGTTTGCAATACACAATCAATATCATGCAGAGATTTTGAGAAATGTGTAAGTCTTAGTGGTGAAATGGTGATGAATCCAAATCTTTCTAGCTGGTTTGAAGTCCAGCTTTGTTTACAGTGCTCATCAGGACCAAGACACACTCACTGGACCCTAGCGACTGGCAAACACCCTGGGTGGAACACAGGGGCCATTTCTCAAAACCTTTGAGAATCTTTCTCTCTCTCTCTCTTACCAGGTACTCCTTGAAAATTACAAGTTCCCTGATGGATCCCTACTCCCAAAACAGAAAGAATTAATGAAAGCCGTCGTTAGCTTCCACAACATTCCAAATATTCCGAGTCCTCATGGCACACACATAAATACACAAACACATCTGTAACCTTAGTCTGCAGAGACTCTTTATCTCAGAGATGTTTTGCAATGGCGCCCATAACCTGGGATACTTCTTGTAAAATTCGTCTTGACAAGTTAACAGATTTTCCCAAAGAGTTGCCAAGAATAATCTCACAGAAAAAAGTGGCTTAACTCAGTTTTCTTGTGTATTCAGGAAAAGGCAGGATATACATTTATACCCTTCAGAAGCAAAGCTGACCAGCCTCATGTTCCAATAGGAGTTTAAACATGTTTGGAAAAAGACTTATTCAACCCAATCAAGTGTGCCATTTTATTGCACCCTGACGATTCTGAATTACCTTACAAGAGAGGAATATAACCCCAAGATGTAAATTATAAACCATCAAGAGAAATGAGACTCTATAATTTCTTGCAAACACAGAAAAATCTATTGTGTGTTGACATATTAAGAATGACATTTTCTATCTCTTGAATTTTCAAATAGCTGTGTGTTTAAAGAAAATCTTCAAAAATGGAGGCTTGAGAATAAACAGAAAGTCTTTTTTTTTTAGAATGTGTCAATGTGCACGTTGCTACGTGAATTAAAAGTTTTATAGGAAAAAGTCTGATTCCAAACAAAAACACTTTCTGTTCCTTTGAAGGAGCATAACTTGAATCTTTTCCAAACTTTCCTGCTTTGTTTTAGTGTCTTTTGCATGTACGTGTGTGGGGGGGGCGGGTATGTGCGTGGAGGTCTGCACAAGAGAGCACTTGAGTGTGTGGGTCTGTGGAGGCGCAAGGGTGACGCTGGGAATTGTCCTGGATTGATCTATCACCTGCTCTGGGGTCTCTGACTTCCGGGTCTGGAATTGCAGGCCCCCTGAGGCAAAAGCAGAACCATCTTTCCAGACCAACTTGGCTGTTTTTGAAAAATGTGTCATGAACGTTAGTTGTTCTGTGACCCAACACACACGTTCATGTGGATCCTGCCGGCCCAAGACAGACTGAAACTGCCCATTCATGTGCCCGAGGATCTTAGCACCTCAGACCTGGACATTTCTGGTCTCTGTCCACACCTGCCCTTTCCCTCCCTTGTTCTCCAAGAAGTCAAGTCTTCTTGAGTTGCTCCGGTTTGACACTGAGGGAGGCCTGGCTATAGTCAGTGCACATGGCTGATGTCGGCTCACACCCCAACCTTTTAAGGTTTGGGTTGCCATACATCTGACGGCTGGATAGAGAGAAAGGAGGAGAAGGGAATAAATGATTCGTTGAGTCCATAGAAATAATTATACCAAGCATTTCCTGCCTCTAGCTGCTCAGAGAGAACTTCATAGACCTAAATGGGTTAAAATGTAAAAAACTAAAGTTTCAAGTGGATTCTTCAATTGAAAGACTGGTTCTGGGCCAGAGATGATGGATTAGTTGGTAAAGTACTCTCCACACAAGTGCGAGGATTTGAACCTGGATCCCCAGCACCACTTATAAACCAGGGATGTGTTCCTAATCCAGCCCTAGGAAGGCAGAAACTGGTGGATCCCTGGGGTTCGCCGGCCAGATACTCTTACCAAACTGGAGACCCTGTCCCAAAGGCCAGGGTAGATGACGCCTGAGCCATGGCATCCAAAATTGACCTCTGGCCACACACACACACACACATACACACACACACACACACACACACACACGCATGCACACACATGAAATAAGATAAAAACAAAACATCCCAGCAACCTGAAGAGCTGCAACTCAGATCCCGACACCAGCAGCACCCAGACTTGACAGGTGCAGAACCCACGAGCAAGGCGGGGCAAGCCAAGAGAAGAAATGCAGACGCCATCGACACCCACCACAGTGAACAGCAGCGGGCTGTGGGGCGTCCTCACATTTACTTTGAGGTCAGCACAGTTTTTTCTGTGTGACTTACAGGCCTGGGGACAGCTGGCCATGCGGCTTCTCTAGGATGAACTTCTCGGCATCTGGCAAATGCCAAGGGAGAAAAGACGTGGGATGAAGACAGGCACGTAGGCCATTGGAAGCACGTGGAAGGAGGCGCTAGCTCGCGCCCCCAGCTAAGTGGGTGTCACAAAGTTGGACATTAAGGTGATATCAATGTAAAAATCATGATGATTCCGTATCGAAGCTTTCATTAAATACAGAATTCCTGGCTTCGACTTTTCCCTCAGACCTGGTTAGTGATCAGTTCTTCCTTAAACTGTGATATTTTACTTGCCGTGAATGTTTCTGCATTGATTTCTTTTAAAATATTACTTATGCTGTTTCCAGGAAGCTTTTTTTTTACTTGCTTATTTGGGTTTCTTCCTTTCTTTCTTTCATTCTTTCTTTCTCTTTCTTTCCTTCCTTCTTTTTCCTTCTGTCCTTCTTTTTCCTTCTTTCCTTTTTTCTTTCTTTTTCCTTCTTTCCTTTTTTCTTTCTTTCTCTTCTTCCTTCCTTCCTTCCTTCCTTCCTTCCTCCCTCCTCCCTTCCTCCCTCCCTACCTCCCTTCTGGTGACTATTAAATCATACAAATAAGACAAACATCAAAGGACATGAGAGCAAAAGCAGGATTTAGAGGGACCTTAAGGGAGTCCAGCAATCCCCACCAGGTCGGGACACAGAGAATCCCGAGGTCCCTCAGTGTTTAAGACACCATAAATTCCTGTAACAGCCTTGGAGACATGCGTGATTGTTGCTCGAATCTTCCCATTTGCTGTTTTGAAATCAGCTCTAAATATCTACTTTCTAATGCAAGAAAACAAGAAAAACTCAGCAATATATGAAAGTTAGGAAAATATTTAAGCGGATCACTCAGCTACATATTACTTTAAGTTCTATTCAAGTACAAAAAAAGAGAGCATCATTGTTTTCTCTTTTGTCTTATACATCAATAAAAGAGGAAATGCCCTGTAAAATAAGAATCATTTTTCTGGCATCGATTGGCATAAATTGCACCTTTAAGTATTTTGGCTAATGCTTCTCAAGTCTGATATCATAGTTAATTGCAAATAGCTGATATAGCTTTGAACATTAGTCTATCCAGACATAAAAATCCTAAACTTCTAGGGTTATTCCTGTGTTAAGGTGTTTGATTACCAAGACCCAGCAACAGAGCCCTGTGGGTGTGATTTCTCTGTGGGAACTTCACCCTGGAGTGTAGGAAAGATCGTTCTGCCACCTATTGGCGCGTGTGTGAAATAGGTCTGGTCACACCTGACGGCCTGGCTTTCTGAGGTCCTTGGGTGTGTGCATAGAGTCCTCCCAAGCAGATGTCCCTATCTGGCCCTTGCTCGGCCTCTGGTGAAGATAGGGTATTATTGCATGTGGGAAAATGGCAGGCTCTTTATGGTGTGTTAGCCTGGACCATTTCTCCCAGCCACACCTAAAAGGGGCGGGTATTTGCAGCACTGTTGAATAGATTACAGGCCAGAATAACTGGACACAGCTGGACACCTAGACTAAGCTAATCTCTGTCTCATTAGGAACAGTGAGAATGACAGCCGATGAGTTTCAGGACAAGTGAGCAAGGATGTAAAGTGTTTAGAAGATCACTCGGACTCTCTGGGAGAATTCCACAAATGGGGAGGAACTCACCTTGACCATCATTCTTGGCCTGGATTTTTTGTGAATTAATGAGAATAATAGGCCTAGTTGGAATGGGAACACCCAGTACTGAACACGGGTCTTGTTGTTTTTTTTTTTTTAATAGTAATGAAACTGTACCATCTGGTAACTTTCCAAAGCGTGGGTCAAATGATCAGTACTGGTCCAGCAGGGCAGTGACTAATGTGTGGGATTCGGTGCTAATAAGTCTCACTGGTCCGTCTGCCCCCTCACTGGTCCCTGCCACCCACAGAGCCACCCACTTAGCTGCCTCAGCGGCCCCTCAATCAAGCCCCTCTGACTCTATGTATCCCTGGTGACCACACTCCAAGCTGCTTCCAAAGGGGTTTGACAAGATCTGACCACGTTGTCCTTGTGTTGACTTCTTCCACACACACCCGGCATCCACAAATCCTTGCCTCTCTTTTTGTAGATTTGTGACACCTTAGGATGCCGTCCTTGTGCCAGTCAGATAGAGTGCCCATTTGACAATTGAGGGCTGAGTTTTTGGACTCAGCTATGAAGGATTAGTCGAGAAGGAAAACCCTGAACAAGTTTGTAGGCTCCATCATTGTGAGCAGACCCATCCCACAGAGGGTGGGACAAATCCCTGGTCATGTAGGTAAGATGGAGAGAGATGGTTCGGTACTTTGCCATGAAGGCTTTCTAGCAAGCAAGTACACTCCGCTCTCAGTTCTTGCGTGCACACAGTGTGGCTGGCTCCCACAGCCCCTGAGGGTGGGACAAGCTCTCCTACCACGCTGATAAGGCATAAGCAAGAATCGTAAGCACGAATAAATCCCTGGGTCCCACAAGTTCTTTGAGTCCTATAGTCACAGTAGCAACATGAAGATAAATAGCATCCACCTTCTGTGTCTCCCCACCACCGCCCCCACCTGATCCCCAACAGGAAGTGGAAGAGGAGCCAAGGGAAGAATCGAGTCTAAAGCATGGAGAACTGAAGGCTTTTCACCTGACATTATCATCTTCAAGGGAGATGGGGATTTCCAAGAATCTTTAAAAGTTTATGTACAGCGTTAATAAAACATGGGATAATTAAATACAGAAAGGCAAATATGTACTACAGACACTGGAGTTAGGGAGGGAGAGATCCTAGCATGTAATTTCAATTCTACCCCGCCTCCCCAGAAATCAGTGCAGTTACCTTTGTCTTTTTAGTGTCTTATGCATAAAAATGTTGTAATATTACTGCCATACCTTCATTGAGCTAACCTCCGAATGAGTAAAATAAGGTTCTTACTACCTTCCTACTGCACGGAAACATGCAGAAAGATCAAAGTATTGCCAAATGCATTACGGAGAGTTATGTCCCTGGAAGACTATCCCCTAGTGTGGTTTCATATGATAACAGCTTGGACCGACTTTGTTCTACAAAGAAGGCAAGTCTCCTGCATGGCACGCTTTCCCGATTCCTCCTAAGTGGAGTAGAAAGAACAAAGAGTTTTCTAGAAGGAATGAAGTTGTGTCTTTCTTCAGAGCTGCCCAAAGATCAAATGAGCTTTCCAACAGTTTTATTAGAAGTCTTCAGAGACCCTGTCCAATATTCAGTTCCATAAATGATGAGTGCTGGAGGGCTGGGGGGCTGGGCGTGTGAACCAGCCAAGGCTGTCCATCGCGACTTTTGAAAAAGCACTATTCAGCCCGCCAGTACAGGAACATTTCCGGCTTTTCCAAGCATGTGATGCCTTTCTGTGTATTGTCAAGAGAATCCTTCAGTCTGTGTGGCTTATTTCTTCTTCACGTAGGTAAACAAGTCAAGGTAAGACAGTTTTCTGGTCTGTTAACAGGACAGGTTTCCTGAGCTATCTACAAAGTCGTGGGAGCCCAGCAGCTTAAGCAGCAAGCTTTTGTAGTCCAGGATTCTGGCTGGGAGCCAAGATCAAGGTGGGATTGGCTCCTTCTGAGACAGGGCAGGAGTGCGTCCCAGGCCTGCCCCAATGTCTGCTGGCTGCTGGCCAGTTTTGGCGTCCCTTGGCTCTGGAAACAGACTCACGATGCTCCATTTTCACTTGGTGTTCCGTGTGTGGCAGTGTGAAAGGATGTGTGTGTTACCGCTGTGTCCAGACTTCCTCTTTTTATGGCATCCCAGGCATACCTCAGATTAGGGGTTCACTTAATGACTTTATCTTGACTAGCTCCTTCTCCCATGTCCCTGTTTTCCAACTACAGGGAAATGCCAAGGTGTTGGAGTTAGATCTTCAACACACAGATCTCCAACAACCTCTGCTAACTAGTTACTCTAGGTAATCATTGCTGAAGGCGTGGCTAATAAGGAAAAAAATCCAGAGGGCTGCGAGGTGTGTGCTTCAGTGTAGAGTGCTTGCCAAACGTGTACAGGGCCCTGGGTTCAATAATGCCCCCCCATCAGTGTTCCCAGCGATTTCATGCATCCCTTGGCTCTCGGGTCAGCATCTCAGAGCCACCAGCCCTGGGAGGGGCGGGGGGCGGCCAGACCTTCCCTAGCGGGACTAGCAGGCACTTTCTTCCTGCGCAGCAATGCAGGAATGCTGGTCTTCCCTCTTTCCAGTGTTTTCTATTTGTAAGTCACAAACATGGGCTGGGGAGATGGCTCAGGAGGCGAAGGCTGTGCCTCACAAGCAGAAGGACCTGAGTTCAGATCCCCAGGTCCCATGTAAAAACTCCAGGTGGATATGGCGGCGGGCTGTACTTGCAGCCCTGCAAGGCAGAGTCTGGGAAGCCCAGAGAAAAGCAATAAGGAGGTAGAACAATCCAGGCGGAGCCCTCGAGTATACACACACATGGACACACACATAAACACACGCAAACACGCAATTACAAACATGAGTCCGCAGGAGGTCTGTAACAAGGTAAAGGTCCTTGTCACACACCCCTGGCGACATGACATACTCAGCACATAAGCAGATGTTCCAATAAATGAAGAACCGAAGACAGCCGGAGGTTGATCTTATTTTCCTTCTTGAGCATACAAACAGCAAGAAGTTGAAGTTAACATAATTTACAGGACAACTATTTTCAATGCACTATGACAGAAGCCAAAAGTAAAGTGAAGTATTTACATAAATCCAGTGGTGTGATTTTTACTTAATGATGAGCATTTCCTTACAGTGATCGGGAGTCTAAACACCCATCTCTGTCATTTTGGCCGATGGACTAAGCTGCCACGAAGCGCTCCGCTCAGTAGCGTGCAGACGTTGTCAAGAAAAAAAGAGCCCAAGAATCCACACTCCCAAATGTTGGTTTTGCTTGCAGCTCTCGACAATGGAGACCAGGCTCCGTGTCATGCAGAAGTACTCCAGGCACTTGAGCTGCACTAATTGATCTTTTAATTGGTTCTGTCAACACTGGAGCCTTTGCACACAACGAGAACTAATTGCTACAAGCTGCTGCAGCCACGTCGTCTCTGTGTTGGGAAGACAGACCTGTGTGGGGCCGAGAGAGTCCAACCAGCCTGGGTGACCAGCTGGCATCCAGGAAAACAACACTGTGGCGACAAAACTGTTTAGAGAGACCACTCTGGTCTCTCTCAGGCAGACTAAAGTCCTGGGGTAGGATAAGGCTGTTTTCCTAATGTACACGTATTCCCCTTCTGAAACACGGTGAAGATTCGCTCTATCATTGTTGCAGTTCGCCCCCTTTATAGCTGATAAAATCGCCGTCAGATGACTAATGAGAACAAGGGGATTTTTTCTCTTACTGTATCTGGTTACAGTTCTTAGTCCAGCTTGGCAGGAGAGCACGCGCCATCACCAAATGGCCAAGGGAACTGGCCACGCCATATCCACGTAACAGAGGGACAGTCCTTACTTTCCAGACCCACATGTTTCACCAAGTGTCTAGAAGGATGGCTCCTTTCTCAAACAGTTCCCTCCAGTTCACTCACCCGCCCTGGAACTAGTTCCACCTACTATGGACCGGACCTTTCCCATCTAGTAGACAATCTCCTGTAGGTTTGTTCTAGGCTTAACTCAGCTAATTCTCTACAAATGTGCCAGAGTTCAAACCCTCAACTGTCAAGTCGACCCCTGTACCTCACTATGACAATCATCTTTCCTTATTTCACACATCATCTCTCACACCTATCATAGTTTATTTACATATTTATTACCAACTTGATCCTTAATGTGTCATGCCAATAGTATCTCGAGTCACCTTGGAGACAACTGACTGGATGTGTCTGTGAAGGAGTTTATAGATGGGGTAGTTGGGGAGAGAAAATCTGCCCTAAGTGTGTGTGGCACCGTCCCAAGGGCTAAGGTACCAGCCAATAAAAAAGGACAAACTGAGCTGAGCGCCAGGATCCATCTCTCTCTGCTTCCTGTCTCTCTTCCTCCCTCCTTTTCCTCTTTTCCTTTTCTACCTCCATCCCTCCCATTCCTCTCTCCCTCTTTCTTTTCTGTTTCCATTATTTTATAATATCAAAGTTCATCAGTTGTTCGAGATAAATTTGGAGATTTTTAAATTTAAATGTTGCATTTAAGAAAACTTTTTAATATTGAGCTTGGGAACTCATCTTGATTGGTTTCATTGTTTTACATCTTTTTTTTTATTCTTTGACGTGTTTTCACCCCTCGCCCAATCCCATCCCTCATTCTGTCCCACTTCATACTTTCTCCTTTCCAGCCAGTCTTCCTCCTCCTCTCACGCACTGCCTTGATTTTTCAACTGTGTTCAAGGTGGCCATCTTAAGTGTGTGTGTAAACCTCTTTCATCACATTTACAGACTTGTGATTTTTTTTAAGATGAACTTTCACGTTGACTCTAAACACACACATACTGAAAAGATTTTATTTTATTTCTTTAATTAAAAAAATCTCAAGGAAAGGTCTGTCTGGTTTATCTCAGGAATTGTAACTTTGAAATATCTTCAGCTCAAGTATATTCTGAGGTCTACTTGTCAAAGAAAAAGTTTGTGACCAAGAATTCACATTTCCAAAAGTTAGTTTTGTCTGCAACTGGTGACAACAATGGAGACCAGGTTTCCTGTCATCCAGAGCTAATTCTCTAGGCACTTGAGCTGCACTGACTGCATTGTGAATTTCACACATAGTAGGGCGGGAGGGGGTGGCATCTGTCCCACTCCAGTTGAAAGTCATCGTGGCTGAGGACCTCATGACTCAACGCCACCATGTCTTCCTCGGCACCTCCCTCGACGGGTGTGCGGACACCCAGGCTTCTGGGCTTGAACCCCTTCGTTCTGGTCCTGCCAGAGAACTTCTTGGGCTGAGAGTCTAACTTTGCTTATCCAGACTGACAAATCCTTTCGGCTTCACTCAAGGGTCACGTGAATTTCACCCATGTGCCCACCCGGATCAACACCTGGTGGGGTGAGTAGCAGCCACACATGGACAGTTCTAGGTTTTAGGCTGAGCACAGTCGCTGCTCTCGAAAGGGGTCTCCCTGTTGTGTCTTGACTTCCTGGGGCCTCCTGCTGGGGTGTGGAGGTGTTTTGCCCCCCTCCCAGGGTTCACCATGACAATGTGGGGAGGGATAGGTGTGACATGGAAGGAGGTGTTTAAGATCCTGGAGGGAACTGCTTTCAGAAGGAATTATAGCAACTCTCCAGGGAACTGCTTCCTCCCTCCAGAATGAGTTGCTAGAAGAAGCCTAACCTTTGAGGCACCGGCTGGCTTCTCACCCACCACGTGATCTCTTCCATGCTTAGGCGTTCGCAACATGAAGCCATCCGTCACATTACATAGCCAAGTGGGCAAATCAACATCGTGTTCTTAAGCCACCAAAGCTGTGAGCCAATTAAACATCTTTTCTGTATGTATCTCCAACCTCGGGCATGTGGTTAGAGCCATGGAAAACCATACCAACTGCTGTTGTCTGGTTACTGCCCAGTCCTCCCACGAGTACCATATACTTATCCCTGCCGACTCTTTCCATTTGGCATCTCTGCTTCTTGCACACTCTTCATACAAGCAGGACACGCCTCCCATCAGCAGCTTCAGCAGCAGCAAATGCAGGATGGGGTATCATGGCTCAGAGATGCAAATTCAATGGTCTAGAGAAAGCACCAGAGACACCTAGATAGATCTCAGTGAGAAGTTCTGCTTGCGCAGAGAGGGGTAACGGAAGGAACCTCATTCTCTGAAACCACGTACGCAGGAGTAGTCTTGCCTGATCTTGTGGGATTCCCACAGACATATTTTTATCTGTATTTTGCAGAAAGGAAAACCAGGGCTGACTGTGGAAAGCCGTCTGAAAGTAAAACCACCCCAGTTGAGGGGAGGGACTGAAACGTCTCTCACCCACTCCTACTGGGTGCTAGATTCATTAATTGGGAGCCAAATGATTCACATTCAGGTGTGTGTGTGTGTGTGTGTGTGTGTGTGTGTGTGTGTGTGTGTGTGTGTATGGGGCATTTGAGCACACGCATGCTGGAGAATTTTGAGGCCAGAGGCCAATCTCAAATGCGACTACTCAGGGACTGCCCATCCCCCCCTTTTTTGAGACAGAACCTCTCATTGGCTTAGAATTTGCAGATTAGGCTACACTGGCTAGACAGCGAACCCTGATTCTTGGCATCGACTTAGGGTTCTCGAACTGGCCCAACAAGCCCTTTGAAGACCAAGCCATCATCTCTTCAGCCACTAACAATTTATATTTCACTTACTTCATGTCACAGGTGCATGAGAGAGATGGTTTTGCATGGAGAACCAGAGGCCAAGTAGTGACGCCCACTGCCCAGGTCTCGTGGTTTCTCCAGAACCCTGAGTTCTGATCCAGGGTCTCAGATGCTGCTGGGCTACTAGCTTGATCCGTGCATGCCAAGACCTGGGCATTTTTCTCCAATGCCTGACAGGCTCAACTTGAATCCCAGGGCATCAAGAATCTCAGGACATTGCGACTGTTATTCCTTGCTTGGGTTTTGTCATGGTCATAATAATAATAATAATAATAATAATAGTAATAATAAAGAACTTTGATTTCCTAGCTACTAAGAGATTAGAATAAGCCGAGAGGCAACATTTAGCTTCTGGTGGATCTTTGCATCTACTGGATCTTGAACCACACTGGTAACAGAAAGATGTGGCAGGCAGCTCTGGCTAAAAAGAAGGATGCTGAGGGAAGAAGTCTGAGCTGAGAGCCACATGCCCAGGCTGTGTCCCTGAAGCCTCAGGCTGCAGTGCAGTGGTCAATTAAATGTCTCCTGCTTCTCTTATCCTTTCTTTTCAAGGTAGATCCAGGCTATTGGGACTCTTCAGGCCTTTGGCTGAACCAGGAGCCCAGCTCTTGCCAGTTCATGAGATAGATGCTGGCCTTAAGGCTGGAGATCAGACTGGCTGACACTAAATGCCACTTGGCAATGCCGATTACCTCTTGAAGGCTAACGGAAAGGCAGAGGGGAAGAGACTGATTATCAGGAAGAGTCGTGGGTTAGTGGCACCTGAGTGCAGCCCTAGCATTTGGGGGATGGAAGCCAGAATCTCAAGTTGGAGGCCAATCAGAGCCACAGAGTGAGACCCTGCCTCAAAGCCAACACCTGTATTAGCAAAGGAGAAAACCCTACCAGTTCAGAGTTGAGTACACTAGCTTTCTGTTTGGGGGAAGATGGCAGATGGGGGGGTTTGCGGGAAGGCAGGGCGGGGAAGAGTCCTTCTCCTTTCCCTTTGCTGTCCATGAGCTTTCTGCTTTTCTGGGCTGTGAGTCCCCTTCAAGGAGAATTCTTGGGAACTTAACGCCCATGGGGGAGGGAGAGATGATACTACCACTTGCCACTGAGCCAATCTCCTCACAGAGGGAGCTGAGGCTTACACAACAATAGGGGGAGCCTATGGCAGGGCCGTGCCCTGAGGCCCAAGCACAGCCTGGACAAAGAGCACCCGGTCAGATCCGCAGAGGCGAGGGGAGTCGGGCCTCAGGTCAGTAGAGCCCTGAGATTGGAAAGGGAGGCCAGAGCTGAATGGAGCGTCTAGACACGGAGAGTGTTGAAGATGCTCACGGAGTTAAAAAGGGCTTATCTCGGCCCTGGCCCTATTCCATTGGCTCCAAAGTATCCATTTGAGGCTTCTTTCCGCGCCCCCTTCTCTGAACACACATTTAAATTTATAATGGAGAAGAAGGAGAAAACGAAATCTATTTCATGGCCAACATTTTTGTGGTAAGAGATAAGAGAAACGGGCTCTTTGAAATGCTCACATGCCACAGATGAAGAAGCCCCCGGGTTCTGAGCCACATGATTCCTTGCCGAGTTCAGGGCCTACTTGGGAAAAGAAGAAGTCTGAAATGAAATAAGTCAAACTCTAGCACAGCATGCAGAAGCACCGATGGCGGGTGCCTGTGGAGAAGTAGGAAGGGACAAAAGGATTGTATGTGGGATTGTTTTTACCTGAGACATACCAACCAACCAAACAAACAACAGGTCAACCAACAGCAAGCAAATAAACAAAAAAGAAACAAGAAAAGAAGAGACGCATCAGTAACTAACAGTGTTTGGTTAGAGACCATGGATGATAGTACTCTTGGAGATAAACCTTCTTTTATATTGTGATTTTTTAAAAGACATGCCAAGAGTCCTCAGGTTAAAAAATAAAATATAATCAGGAAGAATAGGGAGGGGAAATGCTAAAAGCATGCTGAAAATGCATGAAGGCGATTACATTTAAAATTCATATATCATAGTAAAGGAAGATAAAGAAAGTGGAAAGAGAGAAAGGACTATGAAGAGGATGGTAGGGAAGAGGAAGAAGAAGGGGAGGAGAATCCAATTAACTTAACACAGGATTTGGCCAATGAACTCAGTTTGGGGCAGGGCTACTAGGTCGATGTCTTGATAAGTGAAGTGTTGAGAGGAGGCTGGCAGAAAGACGGCATGTTTTAGACACTCAGGTTGATGGGAACCCGGACTCATGAGAAACAGAAGTCATGCATCTGTCAAGGAGAAAGGCAACAAGCACTATGCGGAGATGGGAGTGTTGGTGTGGATTCAGATTTCTAAAAGTTAATGTGTGCTTATGCTTTCATATCTATTTGTACACACACACACACACACACACACACACACACACACACACACACACACTTGTATCTCTGTCTACTAAATGGATAAAGAATCAAAGAGACCCTACAAGCACGGAGCCCACCTAGCATCTAGCACAGTTGCTCCTTCCTCAGTCTTGATTAACTTGTTGCTGTTTCTTTCAGTTAACTGAGCAGCTGTGGTCTAGACATGCTGAATGCAAACCTCTGGAAACAAGCTTTTTACATTGGTAGGTGTGTGAGCCCTTGAATAGAATCTTGTCTTTCCCGCTCTGCCGCACCAGGAAATGGCCATTCCTCACTCCAGCAGAGTGACACCACATGCGACCCGCTGATAATCCCCTCGAAGCCATCCCACTGCCAGATCTCTGTATCCCTCAAGTATGGTGCTAGACATGTATGTGATGGGGAACTAAGTGCTCTCCAAGGAGAGAGAGAGAGAGAGAGAGAGAGAGAGAGAGAGAGAAGATAAGATTTTGATATTCCAAACTACCCCCCACTCAGGGGAATTGAAAGTCCTGGTCTGAGACACAGCAAAGTCAAGATGAGCTAGAATGAAAGCGCTCAGACAATGGTGAGATCAATAGGCACACCAAGTCAAAGCTTAAAGAGCTCAATTTCAGCACCAAAAGAATGAGGTAAAGATCAATCAATAGCTAGAGTTTCATGAATACATTTGCCAGTAAGAAGTTGGGAGATGGCGATTTCTACCATAAAATGCCAGCATCTAATTAATGAGATAAAAAACAAATGCCCACACAGCAACACCTATGTCTCCCAGTCATGGGAAAGACTAAGTCGAGTAGGAATTGCCAGTAGATGCTAAATCTAAGGGAATTTTTTAAAATGAGGATCGGGATATCTGACCTTAAAAGAACATCTTGTTTATTACTTGTAAAGAAGATTTTAAAAAAAAAAATAGAGACAACCCTAATCAGGTCACCAATGCTGACATTACCAAGGGTGCTATGGCGTGTGCCCAGATGTGATGCCCTAGGAAAGAGACACGGCCCCTTGCGAGTGATATTTCAGCATGGAATACATGGCCTGCGTCCAACTGCATGGAAGTGCCATAGGATGCAGGTGGAAAATGTCTGTGGAAAGCAGAGGGGGTGGCGGTAGCCTCCAAAATGTTGTTGCCCTCAATACAAAGAAAGTCTGTAGCACTTGATCAGATTAGACAGGGGAGCCAAAGAGATGGAATTCGGTGTACTGCCTGACCCCTGGAGGAGAGGCACGTGAGAGGAGATGTTTCAACAGTATCTTCAGGTATGTTAGATAAACTATTTCACTGGTGTCAAAAGCAGTAAGGAAGTCCATAAGGAATATAGGAACACAACGTGTATAACTTTGTCCCAGGCACTTCAAAGAAAAATGTGTGTGTACACTGTGCTTGTGTTATATGTGTTGAATGTACTGGGTGTGTATGCTATATGCCTGTGTGTGTGTTGTATATGTTGCACATGTGTGTTGCATGCATATGGTGTTTGTATTGGTTTTATTCTTAAATTGTCTTTAATTTCAAATTATCTCTGAATAAGACATTTTAAATGAGAATATTTAAATAAGAATGTGTGTGCATATATATAATATATAATATATAATATATAATATATAATATATAATATATAATATATGTGTATATATATGGTCACAGTTGATTCACTAAAGCCCTGATTTCTAAATGTTGCCCTTTAATGGGCTCAATCAGAATTTTCAGGGATGCTTTTAAATAATCTATATCCCAAGCACCCAACTCCTGGTGGAGGGTCTGGGTGGCCCAAGGGTCTCCAGCTAAAGACACAGGAACAAGAGAATGCATGCATGCGAGTTTCTCCACTCACATCTCATACTGCACTCAGCTTTCATGTCTCAGTTGCTCGGCCCATCCCCCTGGCCCTCTGGGCCCCATCTCCTGGCCCTCCCCTTAGACCTGCCAGCATGTGCCCTGCCAGGGTCTCCTCTGCACGTGCCCAGAATGCACAGGTGCATCTTGTTGCTCCCTTGCTCCAGCCTCGCTGACCTGCTGGCTGCCATGCGAGTCATTTCTATTCCACCTCTGAGATCAAACATGTTGAAAACTGATCATGAAGCTCAGATGGGGATTTTGTCATCACTCTGGTATCCTTGTAGTGTTCTCTCCCTCTCCCTCTCCCTCTCTCTTTCACCTCTCCCTCTCCCTCTCCCTCTCCCTCTCCCTCTGTCTCTCCCTCTCCCTCTCCCTCTCCCTCTCCCTCTCCCTCTCCCTCTGCCTCTCCCTCTGTCTCTCCCTCTGCCTCTCCCTCTCCCTCTGCCTCTCCCTCTCCCTCTCCCTCTCCCTCTCCCTCTGCCTCTCCCTCTGCCTCTCCCTCTGCCTCTCCCTCTGCCTCTCCCTCTCCCTCTGCCTCTCCCTCTCCCTCTCCCTCTGCCTCTCCCTCTGCCTCTCCCTCTGCCTCTCCCTCTGCCTCTCCCTCTCCCTCTCCCTCTCCCTCTCCCTCTGCCTCTCCCTCTCCCTCTCCGCCACCCCTCTCCGCCACCCCTCTCTCCATCCCTCCCTTCCTCTTTCTAATCACATCTTTGTGTGCTCAAACGACAATGAAGTGCTCTGGTTTTATCTCAGCAATTTGTTCTTCTGGGCCCATCTTTCTGATGCATCTGTCAGATGAGATAAGATGGTTTCACAATGGGGACAGTCATCCCATCTGCTGTTATTGCCCCTCTGTCACTTTCTGGGACCACCCAGATAGAGCCGGTTCTGCTATGTGAGGCAACTTCCTTGTGTTCTCATATCCTCTGAACAGCTCACAGCTCAAACACTGGGTTAAACTTCGCTGCACTCCTTACTTGAAGCCTTGGTGAACTGTTTAAACCACACGATTTTAGACTCAGCTTCTCTGAGCTAAATCCTTCAGACAACACAGGGTCATCCAGATAACTATGGATGCAATGGTCCAGATACCAGTGGATCTGTCCTGTCTTAGGGACGCAAGTATGTTTCAGACAAATGCAACTACTCCAGACCTCTAGGTCCGGATGCTTTGTGTTGCAGTCAACACGTTTTTGAATGTCTCCGGGTTATTCAAATTCTTGTGTTAACAGCTTAATAATAAAGAGTCACCTCTGAAAAACAAAGAAGACCTTGCTGATTCCTGGGATCTGATGTGCGTGACCCCTCTCCCCAACGATGGCGAAACTGACTAGGTATTTACTAGGACATATATCCAGCTGATGGATGCGAGGTCCAGAAGTTACACCTAACTCGGGGCTCATACCGGCTCTACACAGTCTGCTGTAAGGATTTGGCGGAAGAAAGACTTTAACGGCTAAAATTGAGAACACCTCCAAATGTCACCAATATGGACTACAGTGACTTTCTCAGATGAGGAATTTGAGAGAAGCCTGAAGTTAACAGGCCCTGTGCACACAGGTGCATATACCTGCCTGGGGCGTCCACACTTCTCCACTCAAGTTCCACTCAGCTCCCAAGTTCCTCAGTAGAGATTTCTTTTGCTGTTTCTTAAGATTCAAACACTCCACAGGTCAGGTTGAAGGAACTATCTGGTTGTACGCTCTCTGTGAAGACGGTCAGATGCAGGACTGGCCGTCCATTCCGTCAGTAACAAGGAGTGTGCAGGTGCTACGCTCAAAGGAGCACAGGCTGCTGCAGGAAGGAACTCCAAGCATGTGCACCCACTATGTGCAGCTCACACTTTCCCGATGGTGTCTTCCAGAAGGGTAGGGTGAGAATGGTGGAACCTCGGAATGTTCTGGAAACAAGTATGTGTTGATGAGCATGAGGTCAAACATACAAGGTTGGCTTGACCCTCGTTCCAGGCAGACTGAGGTCAGTCTGAGTGCAGCGCAGTGTCCTTTACCCCTGGCACCTTCAAGAGACGTTAGATACAGCTCCTGATGGCTTGGTTTGGATGATGCAGGATGGCCAAGGGAGAGGAGAGGGCCGCCTCGCGCCAGCAGGTCCTTGTGAGAAGGTCAACACAGAGCAGCCTAATGCTGCCTCAGTCCACAGTGCGCCTAGCTGTCATGGATGGGACGGGTGATGGGAACAGGTGGGGGTGTCCTGAAGAGTCAGGCACACTCAGGAAAGAAGCAGAGGTACCCCACGGCCACCTGAGTGGCAGCAGAAACAAGGCCATGCTGGACAGTCATGTCACACAGCACTAGAGCCCACTTGGAAATATCCAGAAACATTTGTAAGAGATTTAGTGGGGAATTGCTGACCAGGTGTAGAGGCAAACTCTTCTGTGTTGGGGAGCAGCAATAGTCAACTACAGGTTTCTCTCTTTACCGTGGCTCAACTCTGATCCCCCAAATCCACATAGTGAAGCTTCTTCCTTTAGAATGTGAGCTTATTTGAAAACAGGACCATTCCAGATAAGTAGTAGGTCTGATCAAGAATAATTGATGGCCTTCCAAAAAGAAGAAATTCAGAGAGAGAGGGACCTGAGGAGAGTGGCGGCGTGTGATCGGGATGGCAGAGACCAGAGGGATGTGTCAAAGTCCCCAGAGGCGGCCAGAAAACCATCAGAAGCTGTGCGAGAGGAAGCTGGGGTGGCCCCTCCCCCACAGCCTCGGACAGTTCCCGCAAGCTTCCAGAACTGAGAGCTGATGGATGATAAGCCTTTGGTATGCACAGCCACCTAATGTGTGGGACTTTCTAACGGCGACTCTGAGACAAGGGTGTCAGGAGCGACTCAGGATCTGTATTACCCTCCAAGGCGAGCACCGGCCATTACCGGTCCTTTGAAACAAACACTCCCTCACCTCGTCCTAGTTTTGATCTGTGGATTGGTGAGTCAAGCAATTTGCCAGCAGGAATCATGCACAAAACTGTACTATTTTACCATCAGCGAGGATGCCCTCGTTCTTCTAGGAGCACTGAATCACCCACTTTGAGGGACGGGCTCCTTCCCCAAGAGTCCCACTTGCTTCTTTTACAGCCAGTGAAGGAAGGTTGACTAAAGAGCAGTTTTTACTTACATGGGACAATGATCAATGTCTTTTGCATTTTTTTTCTTTTTTAACGCACGTATATTGGGTTCTTAGAAACCATATAGTTCTATTTCTTTGCAAACTTGCTATCTATAAAAATTAGTGTTGTCGAGTGTATGAACGACAGAGAGCCTTAGAGATGAGCCCCTTTTGTAACTATCTTCACTTGGAAGCTAGTTGGGCACAAACACCTTCCAGAGAAAGCGGTTCAGTGTCTTTAACCACCTTGGAAAATCATTGGTAACATTTGTATCCAATGTAGTATATTTGATGCTTTAAATACTTTGTACTTAAAAAAAGAAAACTTGTAACAACTTTAACCATCAGGACTTGCTGGCCTTAGAATGTCAGCAGAGCTACTTTTTAATATGTGAGAAACTTCTGCAATCCATCTCTCTCAAGGTAATTTTTACCAGTGTATTACAGAATGTTATTCCAATTTGCAGAAATTATGTAACCAAGAGTTTATTTGGTGTCTTTTATGTGCCAAGCTGTGTGTAATGGAGAATCAGGAAACTCAATACACAGTTTCCGCTCAGAAAAAGACCTTAAGAGAAGAAGCAATCACGGGTGAATAAGAGAAGTGTCAAATTTTGCAAGACTAAGAGCTCTAAGGAAACATGCGCCCTTGGAAAGAAACTAGCAACCTTACAAAACCAGTCGTGTTTGGCTCCAGAGTCTGTCTAGCTCCGACAATTCCTCTTACCTTTTGGCTTCTAGTTTGGTCAAGGGAAAATGTCAGTGACCATCCAAGTCACAGGAATAAGAAATACACAAAAATATCTTTCCAACATGTGCCTGGATCCCATAGCTAACAAATGCTGGGCACAAAACTTCCTGAGCGAGGATAACCTTGATTGCTTGCTGGGCTCTCGGTCCCTCTAGTTGCTGTTATTGCTGCGGTCATCCTACCGAATGCCCCCTCTTACACCAACTTGTAGACCACATGCGTTGGCTCCAGCTGACTCCACTCACTCTCCTGTGTGGTGGCAAGGTGGTCATCCAGCCAATGGAAGCACCTCGTGCCTCAGGTAACCTCCAAGAGTTCAAGAACTGGCCTAGCTTTGCCCATGCAGAGCCAAGACATTATGGGAAAGATGCAGCAGCCAATGACAGCTATTCCCATGTCTTTTCCATCTGCCAATCAACTTTTAGCAACATAAGAAAAAAACTATGGGGGCTGGAGCAGTGGCTCAAAGGTTAAGCCCCTGCTTTGCAGACAGAAGGTCCTGAGTTCGGATCCTAGACCCCACGTATAGACGCCAGGCGGAAGCAGGGACAGCCTGCGTTTCTGGTCCTGGTAGGGCGGAGCCTGTGAATCCTGGGGCAGAGTAAACCAGGAAGTGGAGGAGTCCATGGTGGTTCCCGAATTCGTCCGTGGTTCTACACATATCCATACACACACGCATACACGCACGACTGAATAAATAATAAAATTTTAAAAATATTTTAAAAAACTATGGCGGGGGTATGCATGCTTTTAGAAGTCAGGTCTCTCCTTTAACCATGTGAGTACCCAAGGATTTAACTCAGGTTACCAGTTTTATGAATGAATGCCGTTTGCTGAATTATCTCACCTGCCCCTGCCAGTCAATTTTTATGAACAATGGCATACTAGCAAGTTATGAAGCATTCCAATGATCTTTTAAATGAAATGAATGTGGTAAGATTCAAAACTGCATATTCATGAGTTGGAGGGATAGAAACCAGCATTTCAGAACCACTTCTTTGCAGTCTTTGCAGACTGATTCTAGAGAATTCTGGTCCTTATGCTTTCTGAAGCACACTGGAAATCATGGAATTGAATTCTTTCTGAAGATCATTGTAAACTCTGAACAAAAATACTTAACAATAACTGTATCCATAGGATTCTATACATGTCAGAATGTGTAAAATGTCAGATTATCAATTTTTTAAAAAATACAGCTTCCTCTTATTGAAAACAACACTAAATTTATATGTCATTAAAGAGCTAAAGTCATGTAAAGATGATAGTGTCATTTCTGTAAAATATGATTTTTTAATCAGCAGATGCTTGTCTTATCTTCAATTTCTCATTTACTGTAAATTTTATCATTATATTTAATTACAAGTTATTAATTAATATCATCTAATACTTTTACAATAAAAGCTTAGCAACTTTGATACATATTCTAGCATATATCCTTAAAGTAAATAGTGAAACAGTATCACATATATTTATTGCAGAGATACTCAGCACACATTGACAAAGTTTAAAAAGTCACAAAGAATTACTCTTTTAACTTTAAAGTCATATGTAAGAGAAATTATGCATATATATATATATATATGTTATATACTCATATATATAATTTCTTTTCTTCTTTGAAAGTTTTATTACCTTTATTTTTTCAAGTGTTGTCACTCACTGTAGCTGAGCTAATCAAGCACTGGTTGAATTTTTTTCATGATTTTCATTCTGCTTTCAGGAATAAGAAAGGTTACACATCTCAAGGCTTAAGAACTTTGTGGAAGGGGGTCAGGTAAGAATAGCTGGAGAAACAGGGGGAGAGGGGGAGTAACATCAGACTCTTTCATATCAGGGCTGCCTTGCCCAAGAACTCATTGCGGTGCGGTGTACTTCCACTAGAGGGTCACAACAGGTGCCCAACCAGCATCATACACAAAGGAGGGAAGACCCCCTGAGATAAGACACTGTCCATGGGCTGGTGCTGGACAGAAGAGAGGGGGTCTCTGCACTCTGTGCTTTGCCCACCAGTGGGCCACGTGCCCCCCGTGGGTGTCCAGGCACCAGTGAGCGCAGGCGTCCTACATGGGGAGCAGCGGATTATGCATTCAGGGGGATGTCAGAGACGTCGGAGAAGACAGCATGTGGGGTAGGATGGGAAGGAAGCAGGTAGGGGGTGATGAAACCACATAAACTCACTATAAATATAATTTAAAATAAAATGAAAGCTACAAAAAGGAAAAGGAAGGTACATGGACAAGAACTCACGGCATTGGGTTGCTGTTGCCCCATCACCTTCACCCTCATCCCTGATGCCTGCGGCACCCTGAAAATAAATGTGTACAGTTAGAAGAAAATGCATCCCCCCCAAAGCCTGCATTGGAAGCCTAAGCCCTAGAAAAATTATATTTCTGATATAGTCACTCATGAGGCTCTCATGTAGAGGCCAAAAAGACACTTCAAAGCCTTGGAGGTTTCTACTCACCACTTCGTTTGTTCTATTCTAGTGTCTTGATTTTACTTTAAATTGATCCATCTCAATTTGCATTTGGGGTTTACAGTGTAGTTCACAAAACGAAATCAAGGAAAAAACCCAAAACAGTCCCACAGTGGCTTCTGTACTAGTGTGCTACTCTCCTGGGATTATTAAAGTGAAATTTGGTAAACTGAGTAAATTCCCTGTAATATGTTTATTTGAAAAATATATATATTTTCAAATAAATGTGTGTGTGTGTGTGTGTGTGTGTGTGTGTGTGTGTGTGTGTTTACCCTTGGGAAGAGTCAAAATAATTGAGATGATAATACCAAATTACCTAAAGTAATCACAAATAACCCACAGAGCACAGCACATACACTGTCTGGCTTCCCCTCTGAGAAAGCTCTGGGGAATTGGGGGCCACTTTCAGAGGCTCTGGGGTGACCAGCACATTAGCTCACTTCAGAGAGTACTGTACGAAACACTATCTGTGGATTCCAATAAGTATAGTCTCTGAAGAGGACGTTTCAGAGCTGCGGAAGGCTTTACGGAGATTTTAGCTGGGATGAAGGCCCTTGTAAGTAGTGCCCCTCCCCCAGCCCCCAAGCAGTTCATGGTGAAGAACACATTCACATCACTAATTGTTCTCACTCAGAGAGCTATTTACTGCCCTGAGATTCACCAGCCCCTCCCTGCACCTCCCCTGCCTTTTCAAGTCTCTGTCTCTTCACAGCAAGGCTTAGGCAGCATCCGGTGTCAGGGGTAGTTAGTTCTGTCTCCCTTGTCCAAACGGGGATGGAGAGCCAGGGTAGGCCTGGCAGCTGCCGTAGCCCCCCCAACAGGAAACAAGACAGAGAACTCCTGGCCATATCAGAACATGGACACAACTCCTTACCAAAAGGAAAACCATACAGTATAGATGTAAGGAGCAGTAACCTTATGAATCACTACATTAAAATAAAAGAAACATTCTAGATGGAAAAACTGAATTTTCTGAAAGGATGCCTAGCCATTAAAAAGAAATCAGCTCTAAACCCGAACTCAAATTTTCTACCCCAAAGAAAGGACAGCCATGGATCTCGGAGTATGTTGCATGTTTCTTTGAATCTTTGAAGGAAAAAAAATCCCAAATGATTGATTTTTGAGCACCTCAATTCTAGGGAAAAGGAAGACAGATGAGGCTGTTGAGTAAATGTGTGCACCCTGCATTGAAACCACTTGAAAGAATACTTTCTGTAGCTACTGCAGTAGACGTAAAAAACCTTTCAGCTTCCTAACATTTAAAGGGAAGGGATTAATAAATGAAGTGGTAGGTTGAAACTAAGAATTGTCAAGTATTGTCCCATGTGGACAGAGTAGAAGATCCAAGTTATTTTCATCAGGATGGTGGGAAGGTATGAAGTGGGGAAATTGGGTTTTGATTCCTTTCCTCCTGTCTTATGTCACAAATCAACAGGCCATTCATCTCTCCCCTTTCTGGAATAGAGGTCCTAGGAGTAAGCAGCATTCTGAATCCAAGAAGATGCATCTATCCTAAAAGAGAGTGAGCCCCTCTGCACCCCTCCCCCCAAATACCAGCTCTCCAGGCTGAGCCCCACAGCTGGGGGCTCAGATGACTTTACTGGTCATATGTTGCTGAAGACCTCCTCTTTCCAAAGCCCACAGCAGCTAAAAGAAAGATGATGAGCCAGAGAGATGGTGCAGGGGTTAAGACTCTGTCTCACAAGCAGAAGGTCCTGAGTTCAGATCCCAGGTCCCATGTAAAAAAAAAAAAAAAATGCCAGGCGGAAACAGTGGCGGCCCTACACTATCAGCCCTGGTGGGCAGAGCCTGGGCAATCCCGGAGTGAAACAAGAAGAAGGTAGAAGCAATCTAGGGTGATTCTTGAAGTTACCCTTGGGCCTCCACATGGACACACAATGCCCTCTGATACACATACACACAACACACACACACACACACACACAATAAAGTAAATGAACTAAAAGAAGGATTAGTCAAGCATCTTCTATGATTTGAATCTGAGACATCACCTACAGGCTTAAGGGTTGACCCTTGGCTTCCTAGGTGGTGTGGGGCTTATTGGGAACCTTTGTGGATGAGCCCTAGTTGGATAAAGTGGGTCCTTGGGGGTGGGGGGCATGCCATCGAAAGTTCTGATTGCCCTGGGTCCCACCCTCTTCTCTTGTTTCCTGTCCACCCTGAGGAGAGTAGCCTCTACCAAGCTCTCCTGCTGCCAGAATGTTCTGTCTTACTGGTGCTGCAGACTAAGGGATGAAACTTCTGTTACCATGAGCTAAAAGAAATCTTTCCTCCTATGAAGTCACTCATGATGCCTTGTTTCAGCAACAAGAAAAATCACACACACACACACATACACACATACACACATACACACACACACACACACACACACACACACACACACACACACACACGACCCTGAATATGGATTGTTGTCTTTCTGCTAGGTTCTGAAGCTCTGTGACCCACAGTCCTGGAGATTTGGGGGTATTCTGGTTCCGTACCAACCATGAAGATAAGATCTGCATAGTCAGGAATTCTGGGAAGAAGAAAGAAGGCAGACAGACCTGGGTGTGCAACAGAAAACATTCTCCAGGGGTTATTACTTATTTTTTCCCAAGCTCTTTATTTGGCAATGGTTGCATACTTACAGAAAAACTTTTTATCTCTTTGCCAAATTTCCCAATTTTTGTTTTAGCATTTGCAGCATCATTTGCTATCTTATGAATCATCTGAAAGTCGAGTTTTCAGATTTCAAGAAAGCTGCAGTCAAGGGGCCTCGTGGCAGAACACCCGTTGCGCATTTCCCAAGAGGGACGCTCTCTTACATAAGCTGGGTCCCGTTATCAAAATCAGGAAGCAGCCTTGATAGGAGCCAGTCATCTAATCTTGGAGAAGACTGTTGAACTGTCCCTTCAGCATGTGGGTCCCCGGGTCTTCAGAGGAACAAAGGAGAAGCCCCTCGTTATTATCCAGATACCAGGAGATCACCAAAGCAGAAGGCTACACTCATGCCAGCTAAATGCCAGTGGGCAGGTCAATAAGTGGAATGGTATTCACCCCGTCTAAGGATGCGTCCACGCTCCACGCCGCAGCCCACGCCTTTCTTGGGGTTCTCTCCAACAGCAAATTTAAGAGTTAAGTGTCTGCCCGAGGAGGCGGCTAGCCGTGTTTCCCGTCCCTGATCCCCCGTGCCAGCTTCCTCCCCCTCTCTGTCTGCCCCATGTCTGACACTGAAGCCACATCAGACACTGGAGCAGAGGCAGACACCCATGCTGTCAACACCTCTGTTGCTGCCTGACTCCCAGCACAGTTAATCTGGGGGGTCACAAGCAGACAGGGTGTTTCCCACAGCCGGGCGATTTAATAATCCTTTTATCTGGGAAAGGCAAGCAGCTGGCTGCCTGGCGACCAGGTAATGCGAGCAAGGCAGGCACTCTGGGGTGAGAATCTGCCCAGTACTTTCCCTCCTGGGAGTCTTGTCATCCCAAGGTTTAAAAATACCTGGCAGTAAAACTCTTCAGTGATTAATCTGGGATTTTCATTTCAAAAAGACTTTCGAGGCCCTGAAATCATTTCAACATGCTCTTCCCTGACGGAGTTCACTGTTTCAAAAAAAAAAAAAAACACTTCTCTCCCAGCTGGGCTTCCTCGCTTAGCAACAGACATACTTTCAGGGCTGGGCTCCAGGGAGCGCCTGTTAACCAAGTACACCCCTGTGACCATTCTAATGACGCTTCTGGTCCTTCCAGAAAGACGAAAGGATGAACAATCTAATGACCGGTTCCTGGAATAAATCACATGTGCATTTCCAGAACTTTCTCACAGCTTCCTACAGATTTCTTCCATTAACAAAAGACATAACATTTAGCATTTTTCTTAGGCTAAAAATAAAACAAACTCAAAGGTATAAAGAACCCACAAAAACAGAGAAAAGAAAGTGTAAGAAAATGTTTTGATGATAACTTTGTTTTATAGTATTCAGTTGAAAAAAAAGAGAGAGAACTTAGGTCTAGACATGATTCAAAGTGTGGTCCAAAGAGCCCCAGGGTTCCTATCGCTAGGAAGTTTAAATGCAAGACCCACCCTGAATCCACGAAATGTGAACTGGAGTTTAGTAAGAGCCCTAAGTAGCTAACTTTCACACAATCCAAACTTAGAGCAGCCCTGCTGTTCGTTGGTGTGCTAGACAATCGAGAAGTGATTAGAACAACTAAAATCAACAAGGAGCCAAGTTCACAAAGAGACCCGGTTATACAGACAGAAGCACTGTCCAGAAGACAAAATAACTAATATTCCACCAGAGTTTTTCAGAAGAGAGTTACCTGCCAGATTTGGGGTTGGGGTGAACAAAGAGCACTCATTTAAATTTTAATTTGAGGTCAGGGTAGTTGATTTACCTCAAAAGTAGACACGTGTTTAGCAAGTGTAAGACCCCGGGTTTGATCCCCAGCATTGAAAATCCAAAACAAAACAAAATCAGTTGGTCAATCAAGGAATTCATTAGAGATCAATAATGAATAAATTTGGTATAGTCCCAACAATATTGGACACACTTATACTAAAAAATATTTTGAGTTTATCTTCTGATTATTTTAGCTTGGCATCTTATCTCTTATATGTTCAGCCCATTTCAGCAGTCCGAGGCTTAAAAAAAATGATCTGTTTTTCTATCTAGTTCCTTATGTATCAGGCAGTTGACAGAGATATGCCAAGAGAAACACAAGGCAAGGTTCACTGGAAATTAACAGCCTCAAACCTTTCAAGACTCGGCCTAAATGATCCTAACAGTGGGATGGGAATTGGCTCAGCGATTTAAGCCTTTGCCTCAACAAGCAAAAGGATCTGGGTTTGAATTCCAGAGTCCATGTAAAACTGCCAGGTGGAAATGACAACTGGAGTACTGGAAGGCAGAGCCTGGGATACCCCAGAGCAAAGCAGTAATGTAGAAGAGCAACCAGGATTGTTTTCTGTTACCCTTGAGCCTCTAAAGGCACATAGTCAAGTGCCCTTTTGTGCACACGTATTCACCCATCTACGTGAAAAATGCTTGCTCTCTCTCTCTCTCTCTCTCTCTCTCTCTCTCTCTCTTTCCCTCCCTCCTCCTTCACACACACACACACACACACACACACACACACACACAATTATTTTCTTCCTCCTTCCCCTCCCCCGCCTCCTCCTCTCTCCCTCCTCTCCTCCTGCTGACTCCTCCTTCCCATGTGGTGCAGAGACTCACAACCACAAGCCTCACACAGGGTAAGCCATCCCCGCACCACCGTGCCGCTTCCTCTGCCCACGATTTTCAAGATCGTGAACACTGCTAGGTCTCAGTATGACTTTGGTAACCATACTCCTCAGGGTCAAAGACGACGACATTCCAGTCTGTTCACTTCCTTGTTTGGTTTCAATCATGACCACAAGGTTAGGCCTCCCCAGCAGCTAGCATCTCGTCTGTACATGGCGTGGTTTCCCCTCTGCTTGCTGGTTCGCAACTTCACGATCGCTACCTGGAACAATCACAGCTTACAGCTCTTCAGCCCCCAAATCATCCGAGACGAGAAACCACCACTCAGAGCTGTCTGGGGGGCTCCTAAACTGCTGCTTATCAGAGGCAGGGCCACGTTGTGTGGTGGACAAAGTATCTCTGCCTTCTCTTCAGAATTAACCCTATAGCGATTAGAAATGAAAAGAGAAGAAAGGAAAACCGGTGAAGCCATGGAGACTTCATTTGCTTCAATTTACTGAAAAAATAACTTCCAGAGGTTAAGTGTGTTCTTAGGAGTAAAGACTTTCCTAAGAATGATGAACCTATCTAAAGTGAGGATGACCTCATCTTTAGATATTTGTGTTTATTTTTCTTACTTATTATCTTCCTCTCCTCTCCTTCCCTCCCTCTCTTCCTTCCTTTTTACCTTCTTTCCTTTTTTCCTTCCTTCCTTTCTTCCTGCCTTCCTTTCCCTTCCCTTCCATTCCCCCTACCTCCCTTCTTACTTTGTACTCGAAATTCATCTCATCTATTACATGTTCCCGAGAGGAAAGCCTACACAGTTTGTTATCAAAAGTAGATAATTGTTAATATGGGACAGTCCTATTTCTTAGAATGTTAAAGTTGCTCACAGCTAAAAGAAAAGTCTTTATACAAAGGGGGAAAGAGGAAATCTTATCGAAGTTTGTAAACCCTCCAATTACCAATAAAAAATGTCAAGATAATATGTTTAAATATCCATCTTTCAGTATTTTAAAATATTTAATTATGTAAAACAATTTACAATTGTAGTTCCCCTGCATGGTTGCTGATAAATCACCATCAAATGGCTTAAGGAAACAAGAGGTTTATGCTCTTACCAACAAGAAGTTTATGCTCTTACCATAGTCCGGTTGGTTACAGTTCTCAGTCCAGCTTGACGGGAGAGCATGCACCAACACCAGGGCCAAGGGAACTGGCCACACCATCTCCACATAATGGCTGAGAGAGGGACGATCCTTACTTGCCAGACCAGCATGTCTGGCCAAGTGTAAACAATGATGCCAACTTTCTCAATCAGCTCTCTGTATTTTCCTCCAGGGCCTAATCCCACCCACCATGGGCTGGGCCTTCCCCATCAGCTAGACAATCTCCTGCAGGTTTGCCCTGAGCTCAACTCAACCACTAATTCTCTACAAATGTGCCCAAACCGTCAACTGTCAAGTTGACACCTGTACCTAATTATGACAATAATGAAGAAAGATTAATTAGTAAAAGGCAGTGAATATTCTACCGTACGAAGGCAAGGTTACTCCCGGAGAGCAACATGCAATCAGACAGAACTCACCAGGAGAAGAGCTCACCAGACACATCTCATAGAAACAGATGCGATGTGAGTAAAGCCAAGGATTGAAGTACAACAGCACATGATATTCACAGGGAGGGAAGGAATTCAAATATGTGTTAAAAGGACACTGGAAGGAAAACATATGAAAGTGTATTAAGCCACAAAAATTCTTGCTTGTGTTTGCTTTGTATTAAGTTGCAAAGTCATGGTGGCATCCATTCACTGTGCTCTTCTGAACAACAGAACACTTTGCAATCCAAAGGAACAAAGCTCTTGGAAGACGCAGTGTCTGGCTCCCATAGGTATCGCACAAGAGCAAGAAGCTACTGACTTCCTTCTGTTACCACAGCAGAAATAGGATCTGGCAGAAAACAAAATGGTTGCCATACGCGCAGCCACAGCCAACCCATCTTATTACTTTTTTCCTAACTGTGGTTCAAATCATGCCCAAGGGGCCATCTTTTAAGCCTCCCAGAGTCACTGTCAGCAAAGGATGATTACCGAGGAGTACAAGTGGGAAAGTCATGGACCTAGTTTGTTCTCAGAGTTTTGAGAGAAAGCAAGATGATTGTAAAATCAGATTTTGCACTGATTCATTTAAAGGAACACACACGCACACACACACACAGTGCAGAATGGCTGATTGCAATGGCTTCTGCCCAGTTCTCCTGGAATCACATCCTTGGATCCAGAGCCTCCTCTCTCATCTCCCTGGGCTCTCACGATGCCCTCTGAGATTGTTCTGGAGAAGGGAAGATGCGGGGAGCAGTACTGGAGCATAAACCATAATCACACCTTAGGTTGAACAATGGTACCATCAGGAAATTGAGTGTCTCAAACAAAGAGCTTTTACTCTACCTAAGAGCACATGTCTAGTTCTGATCACCAGACAGGTGACAGAGCCCATCATGCACAGCCCCTCTGACACAAAGATTATTTGGAATTAAAGGCCATTATAATCAACAGATGCAAAAAAAAAGCTTCTGCACTCCCTTATCTGCTAAAGATACAAGTGCCTTTTTATTGAAAGTGAAGAAGTTCCCAGCCCTCTGCCACCCCGGAATGAGAACAGTATGTGATAAGTCTACACGTAAGCCAGGCTTTCCACACAGTCCCTCCTGGACACAGACCACGGCCTAGGAACTCACTGCAGCTGTGTTCACCTGCAAAGACGCACACAAGATTGGGCCTGCAAGGCTACGTCATCCATAAGACATCGTGTGGGCCCGCCTCTCTCCGAGCGAATAGCAATGGTCAGTGCTGGTTGCAGATTGGGGACCGCCGCCAACGTAACAACTCTTCTGCTGCAAATGCCCAAGCACGTGCTAGTCCAGGTGGCCCGTGATGGATTCAGTGGTTTATGCACTCAAGAAACGACAGTAGAGCAGGAGGGAAACTTAGGAAGAAGAGTCTCAATAGAAGGGAGTGCAGTGAAGTAATATAGGGAGAAACACCAAAAAAAATCACTGTGTGAATGAAACTCTTAAGAAGTAAATTAAAAAGAAATCCTTGGGCTGAAGAGATGGCTCAGGAGTTAAGAATCTGCCTTGCAAGCAAAAGGATCTGAGTTCTGATCCTGGGTCCCATGTAAAAAATGCCATGTGGAAATGGCAGTCCGCACTTCCAGGCCTGGGGAGAGAGCCAGGGAAATCCCAGAGGGAAGTAAAAAGGCAGTAGAAGCTACCCAGGATGACTCCTGAAGTCACCCTTGGTCCTCCACAGGGACACACAATGACCTCTCTCTCTCACACACATGAAATCATTATTTTCCTCCTTAACTTTCCCCTTTTATTTCCTAATCACTCTTCCACTATTGACTGCTGTTTGTTAGCATGGAGTATAGTAGCCTCAGACCCAGCCACGACTACTTTTCCATGTCAACCCTGTGTAGCTGAAGATATTAACATGAAGAAAACATGTATGCCTTGGCTCCTATTAGCCTGGGTCAGCTTAATGGCTATGCTGCAGTCTCTACATCTGATGGCAGAAAAAACGTTGTATATTTTTTCTTTCCTTCAAGTGTCCACCTAATTTATTTCAAGATTTTTCAAGAGCATCTTCTTTTCTTTGAGCCTTAAAACTCTTCCATCCACATCATCTAGATGCAGTATCAACATGCCGGAGCCTTCGAGATCAGCTCCTTATCAAGGAGAAAAAGCTAAACAACTATCCACAAGTGTTGTGCTCCCTGGAAGCAGGGGAGCGCCTCAGAATTGCTGCCACCTCCAACTTATGTGAACCTGGGCTCCACTGGCAGTCCCAGGAAGCTGATGCAATGCAGCCCTGGGTATATCTTCCAGCCTCCGTCTACCGCCCCCTCTTGTTCCACGTAATTTCCCTAATAGAAGACAACAACATTATATTTCACAATTATTGATAGCAATCACAAGACAGATACCTGTGAGAAAGGTTACACTAACAATCCCACACTTGGGTTTAAATAGTTAATGGGACATTTGTCCCAACAGATGTTGATGAGGCTGAGGAGGATCTCACAGATGGAAAAAGATCAGGAAAGTACCTAAAATGGGGTCCAGACATAATGATGATAAATTTCACCTACTCTGAGTTGGGCAAAATATCAAGCACCACAAGGCTTCTATCCAACAGCTTAAAGAATCTACTGAATGCATCTCTTCCAAAGGTGGTTTTAAAGGAAAGAAAGCAATGAATGCAGTCATTGTCCTCAAAGAACTTTTCACTGCATAATTACATAGAGCAGAAACATGAACACAGTCTAGCATTTTTCACCTCACCTTGCGCCATCAACTATAAATCCACAGCAATGTCCAGACACAAGAACACATAATCATGTAAGGTTTAATGTTTAATGAAGAGAATCGCCACTGGCCAAAATGCAGAGAACAAGTGACTGCGGAATTCAAAGCCCTAAGTAAGACATTTGTACAATCCCCAGGTCTCTGAAGCACAGCGAACATCACAGAAGAAGGGGAGTAAGAATGTAGGAGCCAGAGAGCGAGAGGGAGCATTGCAAAATGTCTTTTGGGATGCGGCATATAGTAACTATTTGCTTCCACAAAACCTGTACAGGATTTCACCTGTCACATTGTCACCAAGGAAAGAAGAGACCATAGGACAGGACCAGATGAGAAACCACGCCTGAGGGACCGTTGAAGGTGGATGCTACTGTCTTCAGTGATATCCCCACTGATGTATGATCCACACCCACGCTGCCCCAGCAAGTGCCAGGCACATGCTGCTACAGGCAAACCTCATGGAGCTTAGTGGATCACACATGAACGTGAAGGTGAGGCTAAGGGGAAAGAAGAAGGTTTTCAATGGGAGAAGGAGGGAGATGATAGCAGTTTAATGCAGAGAAAAAAAAATTGCATTCATTGCATACGTCTATGTACCTGTCAATAAATCAACAAATTTCAAAAACTTCCTTTGTGATTGGTGGACTTCAATCAGAAAGCAATCGAGGTCCGTATGTAGCATGCGGTCCTGCTTCTGAAGACCATTTATCTACATTATTTCTTCTTCTTTTGTTCTATCGCAATTTGTTTGTACAATCGTTTTTGTTTCTTCATGTTGGATCTGCTGTTTGCATCCAGGGGTTGAATCTTAATAAACATCTTTCACAATTAGCTGAAGGGGTTGACCTTGATTCAGGCCAGGAAGCAATGCACGAGGGGACACACTGTGGCTCTCTCAGGGAGTCTTGTCAGGAGGCACGCAATGCCTGAGTGTCTTTCTGTGATGTGGACTATAGATGTTTCCAGATACATCTATTCCCCTGTCAGCAGCCAGTGACGGTCATTGTCCAGATCCATTACTTCCATACATGATTGAAAATGGCTAGTATTCAAGTTCCTCATTCCTTCTTTGCTTATTTATTCTTCCTTAAAAAAAAAATCACCTCAATTCCTTTCAGCTTTCGACTCAGAGGAGGCAAAAGTGCAACTTTCTTCAGTCTCCCTAAATCCAAGTTCATCTGCCACCAGCCCCCTCCACCATCCCACCTAAATCTGATGCCAACAAGATCAAAGTTGTGCACCCGAGATGCACTGGAGGCCAGCGCCACGCCCACATTGGCCCCTGGGTCTGTCTCTCCCAAAAGGCAACTGATACCTGGAAAGGTCTGAGGATTATGGTGAAACTGACCAATCAGAACAGACACGCCCTGATCAAAGTTGTGCCTTCTGCCTCTGCCCTGATTATCAAAGCCCTCAAAGAGCCACCGAGAGACAGAAAGAAGCAGAAAAGCATTAAACACAGTGGAAATATCACTTTGGAAGAATTATCCCACAGATGAGACACATGTCTTTAGCCATGTGGGCACTGCACAGTCTGTGGACTCAACATGGATGGTCACTACCTCATGACATCCTAGATGACATCAGCAGGGGTGCAGTGGAGCGCCCGGCTAGTGAAGCAGCACAAGAGAAAATATTTCAATAAAAGATTATCAGATAAAAAATTACCTCAACTATTTGATTAGCCTAAGGCACAGCTCTATACAGAAAAGGATACTCAAAGCTGAATTGTTCACTTTCGATCATAAGCGTTCTGAATAATGAGCTGCACCTAGCATGGGCAACAGAAACCAATAACCTTTTCAGGTATTGCTACAACAAACTCCAACACATTGTGTGCATTTCAATCCACTGCAGATGTATCACTCTTTCCTTTCCATTGTTGAGTGTTGTTACTTCACCTTGGCCGGTAGGAGCCTGTACATGCTTGTTCCTGTGTGCTCTGCAGACTCTGCCCGGTCTCAGAAGACTTCAATAGTCCCTTTGCTTTTTCTCACGGCAAGATACCACAAGCTCATCTTGAAAGCATTCTGGAATCAGTCACTGTTTTTCAAGATGTTCTGGCTCCTTTCAATAAGAACACTATTTATTGACATCGTATGAAGTCTCAGAAGCCCCGAGCTTTGGATTAATGTGAGGTCTAGGGACCAAGGATGTAACTCATGCAAACAAAAGGATCCAGAGCTTGATACCCAGATCCCATGTAAAAATGTTGGGCAGAAATGATGGACACCTGCAACTGAACCATGGAAAGTGGAGCCTGAAAAACCTTGAGCAAAGTAAAGACACACACACTCAAGTGTCCTTTGGTACACACAACATACACACACACACACACACACACACACACACACACACACAAATGTTGAAATCTTTTCACAGATGCCCGTCAGGCAAATAGACAAAAGAATTTGATCTGGATGAAACCAAAGGGCAGAACTCCACAAAGCGAACTCTGCTGAGAACACTGATCGCAAGAACCAACAATTCCAAGTCACTCTTGCCCCTCAGTTTGTTGTAACTTCAACTGTGTGTGGACAAGCACATCCCCTGTTTTACAGATAAGGAAAAAAAAAAAAAACACTACCGCTTTGTCCAAGACTTGCCAGGCCACCAAGCTGATACGTGAACCTAGCAGACGTTCTTTCTTGATGTCACGAGTCACATTGGTCTGCAGAGTTGGAAAATGGATCCTTATCTCAGCGCTGGTTGGAATGGGGTACAATCTACAGAAAGTCATCTGCCTCTCTGGCTTTCCGCTCCCTCACTGTAAAACCCGAGGACAAGGACTTTTCTCTCACCTGGATAGCAGCTCCTCCCAGGCCTCTGTGCTCCGTGTTTAAGGGGCCGGAGGAATGTTGCATGTGAGCTGCAAAAACGGCGTGGGAAAAGCTGGGGAAAACCCCACATGCCATCAGACCAAACCCAGAGCAAAACCCAGGACACTCCCAAGAAATGAAATGTGGTCTGCCAAGACATCTGCGCTCCTCAGACCCAGGATCATGAGTACCACGGCTGGGCAGGAGAAGGGCGGAGTCTCCAGCATTTCCTACGCTTCCATTGTGTGTTGGGCATTTTGCACGAGATGTCTTCACATCATTGTAAAGCTCTCTTGCAAG